>CM061914.1:199563824-199629672 GCA_031002005.1 Vandiemenella viatica | reverse complement strand
AAACAGCAGGAAATTTTAAATCCGACACTAAGAACACTTGAGGCCATTAAAGTGCTCTAATCACTCTGTCACTCTAATCCACCTGACGAAGTAAAGTCACGTATTGGTAAAGCCAGGGCTACTTTCAATAAAATGAATAACCTTTTTATAAGAGTCGTATTTATCAATTACCACAAAGATGAGACTCCTGCGCTGCTATGTGTTCTGCCCTCCTGTATGGCGTTGGAACGTGGACATTAACAGAAACTATCAGTAAAAGGTTTCAAGCTTTTGAAATGTGGCTGTATCGAAGAATGTTGAGAATACCATGGACAGACCACACCACAAATGTTGAAGTGCTCCGCAAGATGAAAAAAAGATATGGAAATACTGACCACCATAAAACACGGAAGCTTCAGTACCTTGGCCACACCATGAGGAATAATAGCAGTTATGAACTCCTGCAGTCTATTCTCCAGGGGAAAATACCAGGAAAGAGAAGTGCTGGCAGAAGAAGAACTTCTTGGTTAAAAAAATCTGAGAACATGGACCTCCAAGACAACTACGGATTAATCCGAGCGTCAACCAGCAGAGACGAGACAGCCAACATGGCTGCCGACATCCGGAACGGATAGGCACCAGAAGAAGAATCACTCTACTTGAGAACAAACATGAACACACTGAAATAAGGGGCATGCAAATACTCAAAATTAATAACCACAGAAAAAAAGGTTAGAATATACAGTACAAGAAAATTTCTACATACAGAAAGCAATATATGAAGGGGAAAACGTAATCAATTACTACATTCACATCACGAATCAGACTCCATTCAGAATAAAAATAATTGCTTAAAGTATATATACAGTAGATATACAACACCATAGCTGTGAACAGTTAATCCAAAATTAACTTCGTTTCCGCTACTTAAAAAGTTAACTTCAGTAACCGTTAAACCGTTACATTATCGCAAATTTAACGCAAGTTACAGTATCCGTTAAAAGTTAACCATCAAAACACGTCTTCCCATGTCCATCTGTAAATTCAGTTCTTACCGGATCAGCTTGTCAAGTGTACTGGAAGCTGCACCAGCCTGAGGTAAGCCGCTGTCGGCTCCTCCGCGAGTTAACCTTGATTCTGCTTTTTCTTCACACTGTATATATTTGGATGTATGCATCTTCTCCATGTTTTGTTGAAGATTATTAAGGCTAGAATCATGAGTCTTGATTGCAGAAAGTTTATGCAAACAGAGTTTGAATTCATAAAACAATTGTTCTCCCAATCTCGATTTAAATGCAATATAACCGCATAAATGTGGCCAAGGATTTTTAATCTTCTCTGTGCTGTTGTTAACTTTTCTGATTTCACTAACAGTTTCTAGAACTTCAGTTTACATGATTTAATCATTGACGAATATCATTTTTTTTCAGTACTAAACTCCAGACCAATACAAACTAAAAGTGGAACTATATTTCTCATATTAAAAAGTTATAAAAATATCAAAATGAATTTGTGATTGATGAGCTACTATTAACAAATGACTTTTGGCCAAACATTGCCAAGAGCTTAGTTCCAGCCACAAGGTATACTGATGGCACATTAAAAAATCAAGTATGTGTGGTGAGCACTGAGGTGTATTGGAAAGACATACTATCATCTGCCTATCATTTAACACCTCAGTGTGGATGTCGTGTGTCGGGACCCTTTCCTGCAATTACTTGTATGTATGTGGTAACTTATGAAATTAGCTTTGTACATATTACCAACGATACTCAATGGCAGAGAGGTCTGTAGTGTGAGTTAAATGATATGATTTTGATGTGAGGAGTTTGTTACTTGGAACACATGTTAATGATGATTTTTTTGTCAGTCGGGGTTCTGTTTCACTTTTTCGTTGCCTCGATTGGGCTAGTTGTTGAGTCGAGATCGCTGTAGGCATGGAAATGTACGTGTGTATGCGTCTCTATCTCTGTGTGTTTTTTTTTTTTTGCGTAAATGTGATGATACCTTCCTTTATCTCGTTTGTCTGGATGTATGATGTGCTGTTCCTGCACTTATGCTTGTGTGAGGTGATATATGGATTTGTGGGTGAGACCTAGTATGAATATGGGAGTTATGATATCTGTCTGATGACCAAGTGTCTACTGCTACTCGTGGTACATGGGTGGCACATATTACTAAATGACAGAAAAGGTTGCGGTGTGGGCGAGATGTGACTGTGATTTCAAACTTCACACATCCTGTAACTCTTCAGTTTGGATCTAGCATGTTCAGTCTCTTTCCTCCAGTTATGTGTGGTGATGAATGGAACTGTGTGAATGCATTGACATGTGAGTGTGTGTGTGTCTTTCTATGATTTTTGGCCAGTCATGGGTGTTCTGTTCCACTTTTTCGTTGCCATGATTGGGCTAGTTGTTGAGTCGAGATCGCTGTAGGCATGGAAATGTACGTGTGTATGCATCTCTATCTCTGTGTGTTTTTTGCGTAAATGTGGTGATACATTCCTTTATCTCGTTTGTCCTGCACTTATGCTTGTGTGAGGTGACGTATGGATTTGTGGGTGAGACCTAGTATGAATATGGGAGTTATGATATCTGTCTGATGACCAAGTGTCTACTGCTACTCGTGGTACATGGGGGCACATATTACTGTCTGATAGACAAGTGTCTATTGTAACTCATGGTACCTGGGTCACATGTTACTAAATGACAAAAAAGGGTTGCGGTGTGGGAGAGATGTGGCTGTGATTTCAAACTTCACACATCCTGTAACTCTTCAGTTTTTTCCTCCAGTTATGTGTGGTGATGAATGGAACTGTTTGAATGCATTGACATGTTAGTGTGTATGTATGTGTTTATGTGTGTCTTTCTATGATTTTTGGCCAGTCATGCGTGTTCTGTTCCACTTTTTCGTTGCCATGATTGGGCTAGTTGTTGAGTCGAGATCGCTGTAGGCCTGGAAATGAACGTATGTATGAGTCTCTATCTCTGTGTGTTTTTTTCGTAAATGTGGTGATACCTTGCTTGTGTGAGGTGACGTACAGATTTTTGGTTGAGACCTAGTATGAATATGGGAGTTATGATATCTGTCTGATGACCAGATGTCTACTGCTACTCGTGGTACCTGGGGTAAATGTTACTGAATGGCAGTAAGGGTTAAGGTGTGGGATAGATGTGGTGGTGCTAATGTGAACAGTTTTGTACCTAGCACACATGATACTGGATGGTAGTGAGGTCTGTTGTGTGAGATAAATTAGATGATGTTGATGTGAAGAGTATGGTACCTGGAACATATGTTACTCATGATTTTTTGGTCAGTTATGAGCCATGGGGGTTCTGTCCCACTTTTTCTTTTCCATGATTGGGCTGGTTGTTGTGTTGAGCTCGCTGTAGGCATGGATATATGTGTCTGTGTGCGTAAGTATGGTGATACCTTCCTTAAACTCATTTATCTGGATGTATGATTTGCTGTTCCTGTTTCTTTGAGCTTGTGCATGGATACGTATGGATTTGTGGTTGAGACCTAGTATGAATATGAGGGGTTCTGGTATCTGCTGATAGTCAAATGTCTATTGTAACTCATGGTACCTGGGGCACTCTTAATGAATGGCAGATAGGGTTGCAGTGTGGGGGAAACGTATTGATGGTAAATGTAATCAATTGTGTGTGATGAACACTATTTATGATGTAAATACTTAGGTGTATGGTGAAAACATGCCATCTTTTGCACACCCTCTATCTCGCCAGGCAGATGATATGTAAGGAGAGTTCTGTTTTTCAGCCAGTCATGGGGGCAAGAAAGTACTACACCACTTTTTTTGTTTCCATGGTTGGTGCAGGTAGTTGTCCTGAACTTTCTGTAGACTTGTACATGTATATCTGCGTCTCTCTTTGTGCATGTAAGTGTAAGTATGGTGATACCTCGTCTGTCTGATGATTTTGGTAACGATAGTTCTGTCCAGTTAATCAGTGGTAACGACAATTCTGCCCCCACTTCATCGTTTCCATGATGCTTGCTGTTAGTTCTGTCGACCTCGCTGTATGTATGTACAAGTGTGTGCGTGTGTCTACTTCCTCTGTTAATTTGAGTCTAAAATATATGGTTATATTTTTTTTTTTTTTTTTTTTTTTGTAACAGTTTAACGTCCCTTTTTAACAACGTGGTCTTTAGAGACGGGAAAGGATGGGGGCAAGGAATGGGAAGGAATTCGGCCATGGCCTTTTGATGGAAGCATCCCGGCATTCACCTGGAGTGATTTGGGGAAACCATGGAAAAACCGAAATCTGGATGCCCGGACGGGATTCGAACCGCCGTCCTCCCGAATGCGAGGCCAGAACGCTATCCGTTACACCACCACGCTCGGTTATATGGTTATAGAATTATGCTCACCATCAACGTGTGCTTCTAACCATTGCTTCAGGGCTTAGGCAATCTCCCATTTGACTGTACTCTTTACAGTTTACTGCCGGTTGTGTTGGCATACGAATTGTGTTTCTCACGTTTTTCACTACATAAAAATCATTTAACAGAGAGGGTGATGAGGGAATGTACCAGAGAAGCGAAGGACTTGGATACAAACCCACAATCAGACCATTGTTTGTAAATAGTGTAGTATGGAGTCCACATTTTTTAGTACATCAAATGCATGGTGCAAAATATGGCAGCTAGATTTATTAGTGGAACATTATTCAACAAGTGCCTTAATAAAGGAACTGGACTGGATGTCATTGGGAGATTGGAAGAGTGTCAGGGGCTGTATGTGGGTGTATAATGCTGTTAGAATGGATATTGGAGGAATAATTCTGAGTGGTGTATGGAGCCTAAGTTGGCAATTACCACAATCTGGCATTAGACTTTAGATGATGAGGCCTGAGTGGATAAAATATCCAAACACCCACTTTGATCTAACAATTTACGACAATTCAAGCGTGGGTACTATCTTCGGCGCAATAGAACTAGTGTCTGCACCTATTGTGACGTTTAGGATACTTGTCGATGTGTGGGGGTCTTCTATGAAAATGTGAGTTATGATGTCTGTTTGATGACCACGAAACTATCAGTTAGCTAAGGGCATTATGGTCACTTTATCGTGGTTAGTTGGATGAAGCATGCAATTATAACCAAATGTCACACTTGGTCCTGAATCCGAAGGTTGGCGTTAGATGGGAACATTTTAAACCGAATGGAGAACTCCCCTGGGTCCTGATTTATTGAAAAATAATTTCCTGGAAAAGGGGAGAATTTTCCTGGAAAACTGCAGTAGAACGACCTTAAATGGACATTTTGGTACCTGGCTACTGATTAGCAGAAGACTCTGCGAATTTTGAATTTTTGGTTTACTTTAACGCACGAACAGAAGGTAACCCTGTCTGTAACTGATGCAGGGGTTTGAGTGGGAATCATTGGAAATAGAAGGAGGTTTGAGGAAGTGCTGGGCGTATGTTGGCGATGAGGCTAGGGGTGGAATCTTGGTGAAAGAATTAGGAATAGTGCACTGGATTTCTTTATAAGGAAGTGGGTAAATTTTCTATATCCTACACCTCGGCCACAGCATTCTATGACGAATCAGCATGTTCTGTGCTTAGCACTGCCTTACATTGACTCGATTTTTTATCACATAGGACTGGCGTACTTCGATTCGAGAGGGGCGAAATTAGTAAGATTAACAGACGTATTTCGTTCCTGGAACATACGTGCTGTGCTGTAAAATACAGTTAAAGGTGCCAATCACTGATGTGTCACAAGGGATTGATTGGAATTTTAGGACAAAGTACAGCTAAGGACACTCAATTTGGGTGGGTAAATAGTTGTGGCAATGAGAAAATGATATATAAGTAGATTTACACGGGCGAGAACTTAATGTTTTTCTTTCGCCTAGCACACCCCCTCGGATCGAATTCCCGAGTGCTGAAGTTACTCACATCATTATTATTAAGTATTTGCATGAGAATGAATTTATTCTAGCTAATTAGACACACCAACAGGACGGACATGACATTCACAGACACACAATTTCATTACCCCTAATTTTGAAATTTGTCCTGGTGGAGGAACATCAAAGAGGCACCGGCTGCGGGATGTAATCAGCCATATGCTATATGGAAGGCTCTAAACAGACTAAGAACTGAAGTGTCCCGATGTAAATATAATATTTAAAAAATGGGGGTACACTAATGACAACGATCTATGTGAATGTGGTGAGCTTCAGAACCACAACATCTTCTGATATGCAGGAATCTCCCTGAAACCTGCAATATCGACGACCTTTACAGGGCAAACGAGAAGCCCATCAAGATTGCGGAATTCTGGTCACATTCTATATAATTGTGTTTATAGTTAATATTAATTAATTAATGTTATTGTTTTTTCAACTTGTTATGTCCTGGACACGAGAAATATAAATAAAAATATAAATACCCCTAATTTAATACATCCTTTAAATACACGGACTGTAGGTGACACTCGTGAGTTATATTATATTGTTCATAATGAAAAAGTGAGTTTGTTTCCCGTCTCTTCATCGGTGAATTAATTTTTAATGTCTGCCTGCTTCGATGAACGGAATTTATGTTAACAGCGAGGTCTTTAGAGACGGGAAAGGATGGGAAGGAATTCGGCCATGGCCTTTTGAAGGTAGCATCCCCGGCATTCACTTGGAGTGATTTTGGGAAACCATGGATGCCTGGAACCTCCGTCCTCCCGAATGAGAGGCAAGAACGCTAAATAATTTCATGAAAACAGGTACACATAGAATTTATATCTGGAGTTATGACGCTTTTTTTCCCGTAAAAGGAAACATTTATGCTTTTCGAGGCGTGGAAATTACGTAACTTTGCGGCTTTTCCACAAAACACTTAAACACCGCGGCCGGACTCGAACCGGCGACCTTCGGCACTCTAGCCCCAACACTGCCGAGGTCGTTAGTTGAATTCTCTCTATCATTAACGCTGTTAACGATTAATTATATTGGAATCCCACCTTACTGATGCTTATATTCGCTCAGAGTTATAAACATCCTCGAATATCAGAAACTGCATTGTATAGATATGAATTTGAGCTAAGTCAGGACATTCCATAGTTCATTATCACGTTTTAAACGTAAAGTTACGCTTTCCTCATGGTCTATGTCTTATTTTTTAATTAAATACAAAGACTCAAGCAGTTTTCTGTTCGCCCAGAATGAAAACTAAATTTTCGATTTTCGTTTTTAAAACACGTTATTCTGGCGAGGGATTAGGCTACCATAAAAGATTCTTAATATTTGTTCTACGAAAACTGACATATAATAATTATTCTCATCTCGTAATAATTTCTTCTTGAACCGCAGTGAATTTCTATTGTATCCTGCTGGAACGGTTTCGATAGCAGGACACCCTGAAGCCTGAGACTCTGCAATATGTATTGGACGCCCTAATTTCTTTGTCCGCCACCCAGCTATGCTTTCACAATGGTGGATGGCCTAGCTGTATCGCTCTGTAATGGAGCCATTTCGTAACCTGTCGGACTCCCCGAAATATTTCACGCATATTGGGACACCCGCACCATCTAGCGGCAAATGTCTACTACCGTGTGCTGACCTCTAGCGAGAGTTATGCAAGTTATCGCGCATGTCGCAACAGGGTCTCGGCGGCCGAGCAAGTGCGTACATGTCGACTGACACCTGTGCAAATACGCCTTAGGCTAGGGTTTTCCCCCGCAAGACAAGGATAGAAGATTTCGTGGCGAAGTGGAATATCTCTGGCCGGCGCATGCGCAGATGAAGTTTCTCGTGTCATGCGCTGTTCGGTGGAGACACCTGGTGTCAGGATGTGTGTATATGCTACATTGCAACATTTGTGCACCTGGAATATCTACATCACATAGGACACAATCGAAATAATATCGCTGATTTCAGATTAACATTGTTGCAGATAAGTGAAATAACAGCTAGAATAAAGACTAAATAACAGTTATATATGTTTAATTTGAAATATGCCGTCGTCATGCCGTCAATGTGGCAACACTGCACTAGATTTGAATTTCCCGCCAACCGGAAGTGACGTCATGGAGGGGAGGGAGAAAAGGGGAAGGGAAGCCGCCATTTTGTGCCACGTAACCGGAAGTTGGGTTTATAGAGCTCCATCCTTATCTTCCTACTCCACTATAACCGTGGAATCGTTTTAATAGCAAATAAAAAAACGTGAAAATTCGAGTAAAAAGTGGTTCTCAAAAAGAAAACAATATATTCATATAAATTTATTGAACGAATTAAGGATAGAAGTTAAATATTGCCGTAATTACTCGCTTATGGATGAATAGGTTTATCTAAAATTGCTTTCAATGGTTACTCCAGTGAAAACGATACCATAATGAGAAGTGCTGTTTCTTCAAACGAAAGACTTGAAGCAACTTTAAAGTTTCTTGCATCAGGGAGATCGCAAGTGTGCCATAAGTTTTGTACAGTGATATCGCCTCGAGCTTATATCTTATAAATTGCGTCTGCCGGCGCTCCAGACTTCAATCAGGTTTCATTTTATTATCTCTTTATTAACTTCACTTTTTAGATTATTTATTTTTTTGATCACTGTTTGATTGTTAACATCACATTCACACTCTTGTAGTTTTTGCAACAATATCGCATAGTTGGCTTCTTCTTGAGGCGATCATGGCATTTGTTGCTCTTAACACACCACGGAGAAGGTTCTGATTTTTAAATTTCAATATTTTTTAAAATAAATTTACCAAGCTTACGATTTGACATAGCGCATGTTTATACTTTCAAGCTAAACAAAGAAGAAAAACTGCGATCTCTCTTCCATAGAGCACACACACGCTCTGGTCTGTAGTCTGGCGCAGGGGTTACCTGTGCAGTGTGGTGAACCTCTCAGCGTGTGTGGCCTGCAGTCAGTCTGTGCGAGCGGCAGAGCGCCACATGCGGCATCGCCTCACCGTGAGCAGGCCCTACTGGTACTCACAGCTTAGCTTTACGATTAGACGGCGTGGAGAGGAAATGACAACTGCCATCAACAGTGAGTGACTCCTAATACCTCTCCACCTAGCCTTCCACGTGCTGTTCACCAAGCAACAGACGAAAATGCGAGCGCGTACCCAGAAATAACCGCAATAGCAACGCCGTGGCCGGAGCTTGTGTGAAACGCATTGCTGCCGCTAGGCGCTTACAGCGCTACTCATGGTCAGTTCAGTGCCGCCTGTGTTGTCGACCTGGCTTGTTCTGTTAATCTGCAGTGACTGTTTTTGTTGGAGCTGTTTTCTTATTGTTTCGTTTTTGATGATGGCAAGTTTAAGTGAACAACGTGCAGCTATGAAATGTTGTTTTCTACTCCGTAAAAATGCTGCTGAAATGTTTTAATTTTGAAAACAGCCTACAAAGATGACGCTATGGGAAAACTGAAGTGTACGAATAGTTCGCTCGGTTTAAAAATGGCGACATGTCGATTGATGGCAAACCTCGTTCTTGACGTCCATCAACTGCCCGAATCAACGAAAATGTAGAAAAAATTCGAGAGCTCTCAGACCGTCGACAGACAATTGATCAACTTTCAGAGATTACTGGGTTATCTTGGAGCTAAGTTCAGCTGAATTTTAATCGAAGATTTGGGAATGAAAAGGGTTGCTGTCAAGTTTGTTCCTCAGGCTCTGACTATACAATTAAAAAGAACGTCGAGTTGAAACATGTCGGTGTTTGAAACAACAGCTTTAAACTGATCCAGATTTTCTGTCAAAGGTGATGAGTCATGGTGCTATGGTTACGACCCTCAAGGAAATCAATAGTTAAGCCAATGGAAGACGTCATTGTCACCCCGTAAAAAAATGTCGTCAAGTCAAATCAAACATCAAAACAATGCTCATTTGCTTTTTTGACGCCAAGAGCGTATTTTATTCAGAATTTGCTTCCCCACATCTGACCGTCAATCAAACCTTTTATTTGTAAGTTTTTGTAAAAAAAAAGACCCGATTTGTGTGAGACAGGAGACTGGTTCTTCCACCACGACAATGCACCTGCACACACAGCTGTCTCTGTTAGGCAGTTTAAATGGCATGGTTCCGCTGCCCCACGCACCTTACTCACCTGACCTGGCTCCGTGCAACTTTTTCTTATTTCCACGCATGCAAAGGGGCACGAAAGGACACCGATTTTACAACATTGAACAGGTCAAGAAAAAAATGATGTCAGCCATTTTTAAAGATGACAACACAAAATGATTCTAACCGTGGAATCACCGGTGGGACAATCATATTAGTTGTAATGGAGAGTATTTTGAAGGGGATAATGGTTGTTTTGTTAAAAACAAAAAATATTTAAGTTTTAAAAATATAGTTTCGGTATTTTTTGGGGCACTCCCTCTTAGTGGAAGTACTGGTGTAAAGGAGAGAAGGAGGCTACGCTCGGAGCAGCATGTAGGAGCGATTCTTTACGGACTGCACGTGACAGCCCGTCGTTGCGAGAGCAATTGAATTTGGAATAACCCATAAAGCAATATTTTTATGTTTTACAGGACAGCGTAAAAACTGAATAGAACAAAACCTGTAAATAAAGTTAATTGTCTTGTTTGCGATTACATTTTACAACTTAATACTTTACGCCTCGTCTCCGTTGAGGTCATTAGAGGCGGGATGGAACTGGAGACAAGGGACGGGAAGGAAATCGGCCATCGTCTTTTGAAGAAAGCAATTACAGAGGGCACTGAGGAATCTCTTTACCTGCCAGGGCATGTTCAGTTCGACTGAAACGAGGCAACGCATCTCTTAGTTTCGATAGGATATTTACCCTGATTTGGTTCCTGGTCGCTTAGCAGCGCAGGTTCCTGCACTCACTTTACCATCGAACAGTGACGCACGTGTTCAGTCACTGCTGTGGAGAGTCAGACCTGTGCTGAGCCCCGTACGAGAGTGCTCGCGTTGTAGCACCAGGCGCAGCTCCACTGGCACAAGAAACAAAACAACCTTAAATTCTGTTTCCCACAGCCACACAAAACTTTCAGTCGCTCGATTCAGTTCCCACGTTTCAGTCTGCACCAGCGACAGACGTTGCATATGAAGAAGAACGTAAAGCCGTCGGACCCCTTCACACGGCATGCCTTCAGAGCAGCTGTGTCGCCATCGTAGGGCCGGCGACCAGAGATATACAAAACAGTTTTTAAAAAGCATTTAAATAGAAAACGAAAATACATTCTTGTTTTTTCTATTTCAAATACAAAATGCAAAATGGTTTCAAGTGTTGGTATTGTAACAGAAGTGATCCGAGACACATTTGGTGTTCCTCGTGAAATACTCAGAAAATGAGAATTAAGTGAAAGGAGGTTGGTGACGAGAAAAGGAGGAGTGGGGATTGTAGAACGACGTGCTGTGCACCTCGGGAAGGAGACATCTGGTGCCCGCGAGCTGGAGAGGACGGAGCTACCTTCTCTTACGACACAGTGTACCAGGAATGGTGATCCTCGAGCCCACGTGGACTGTTTGGTGAGCTGAAGTGCTTAGTTGCTTGTTTTCTTCAAGTTCCAGTACATTCCATACTCGAAAGCGACCCGCAGAGCGATCTGCAGAGACTCATGCAATAAGACTTTTTCTAGCCAGCAGAACATTATACGGTTGGACAATCGGTTAATTCCGGAAATCCATAAGATTGTTTGTTTGTAATTCACATGTGCCATATACATTCAATTGTAATTGTGTCTTGTTCAAATGTAAAAGGCAGTAATAAATTGTAACACCTCAAGGTGTTAAAGAATTATGTATCTGTTATAAATAGGTAAGAGGAAAATTAACCCTGTTCATGCAATCCAAGATTAATTAAAAGGCGCCCAAATTTGATTAAAAGCAATAAATCAATCCCTAATTTCCCAGGTATGCCATATCTACTACAGTATTTAAATGCAAAATGTAAAATAAGTATGTTTAAAATACTTTTATTCAATAAAGTACTTTTTTTTCATTTACTATCAATGTCATATCTTTTACTACATTCGTGGATCAATACCGATATTCGATCAAACAAGTCATCCATCAAGTCCAGTTTATTGAGGCACATTATTATCCCATGTTCTACAGAAGCAGAAATTGCAAAAAAAAAGTATTTTTTGAACACTTTCTTTTATTTACTGTTAGATGTTTATTCAAGAAATCTAAACTAGAATCGTTATGCTTTAAATATCGCACTATTTCTGTAGTAGAGTTTGCGTAACAATCTGAGCGTAAAAAAAGGATAATATACAGATACTAAATGTGTTATTATTTTCATTCGGTTCTTCTAATTGACAGTATCTGTCAAAACGTCTTCTACAGCTTCCTTTAGTTACATCTATCAACACACCACAGTAAACAGGATTATCTTTGTAAACGGCTTAGCATTCGTTGCATTGTCATTAATTCTGGCAGTGAACATTCAGAGCAGGTATCTTTGTCTCTCTCGAAACTTCGGCGATCATATTTTTCATGTCTTACTTACAATTTGATAAATTCATCCACCAAGGAAACAATACTGGCTTAAAAACAGCGATCGAAATAATCAGAACATGCAAGTCTGCGATGGCAATGGTAGACATGTCGATGGAGTTGTTATTTGCGCAACAGACCATGTTGTCATTTGACTTTGGTTTGGTACAGATGACAATAGTCTGAATGTGTTAATGAATCAATATTCATCTGAGATAATAAAAAAGTACAGAAAAACCAAGGAAAGTATTTTGCATTTTTTAAATAGAAAATACGTTTGAAAAAGTATTTCAAATAAAATACAAAATGCTTTTTAGATCAGGGTATTTTAAACACAAAATGAAAGTAGGTATTTTGTGTTTTGTATTTTAATACGTGTATTTTAAATAATGCACATCTGTGCCGGCAACGCACAACCGTCCGTCGTACGTAATCATTTGCCTCGCACAGAACTGAGCTCTAAAAACAGACGGGAACCCTTACGCTTCATCTTCAGTTTAGAATAGTCACTGACGGAAAAAGAGCTGTCAGCAGGTCAGGTCGCTTCAGCACAGAGAATTACTCTTCACTAATCATAGTAAGCAAGAAACGTATAAACATTTACACGTGTGATACAGGTATTGACATCACTAAACTACGACGGCATTCCAATAAGGAGCGAGTACTTGATGTATTAGCACTGTGACAGATATGTTAATGATATGTTAGGTATGGGTCGTGGAAGTAGGTTTGAGTGGGCGCCAGGCGGCGTGAGTCAGATCCGTTTATTTTGGTCTGCGGAGTGCGGCGACAGCTGAATGCACTCCAGATGCGGCCGCACTCACACTGAAACTGTTGCATCAGCAGCACATCAATCACGTCGACGCGCCCTGGAGTGTGACCTTGAGAGGCACGTGATACTGAGCTCACTCCACACAACTCGTTTATGCCCTTTGCATGAAGAGCCAGGCGTGTTTGGTACTAGCCAACACATTATGATGGCGTTTTCAAAGCACAGGGTGTGACGTGCTACGTTAGTTACATTGCCCCGGAGCAAAAATTTAAAACTTTTGATTCGTTTTGTAGGGTTTATTAAGATTTTGATTTAAACCCTGGAAAATTTTTTCTCCCACTGATTCGTTTGCCGCTGGAGCAGGAAACTAAAAATTTCTTCTTAAATGACATTCTTTAACTATAATAAGACATAACAACTCGGAAACCAGGCTCACGCGCTCGGCTGAGCCAATCGTTGGAAGCTATATGGATAACGATACGTGATATGCATATGCTAATAATATTAACGATTTCGGGTTAAATTCGTTGTCATTTATTTATTAGAATCCAAAATTACATGTTTAGCTCAATGAAAACAAATAAATACATTAATGATGCTGCAAGTTTTTAAAGACTAGAACCGCTGCGTTTGATATTCGGAGATACTCGCCTGAATGCCTCGTTCGTCGACTGTCTGCCTAGGTGAGGCGTTGCTGTGGGCTCGGTCAGGTTGTGCAGCTCCCAGACGAGGTGCGCTGCCCCGTCGCCGCGAAGATTCCGTTTTCGTTACTTGGTGGTCGGGAAAAGAATTAATGTCTCTTCTCCAATTTCAAAGCCGAAGACAAAGTTAGCGAAGTGAACGTGGGTCACGAAATGAAGTGAATGAGATTAGCTTCTGCACTAACACGCAGCTTCCCTCTCGTGACAGGTGCAACCACAGTGACAGCAGTTCTAGACGCATTCCTCTGAGTACCACTAACCGTAAAATAATTCGTGACTGTTTGATTTTCAGTTATTCGGGACATTCTTTAGAAACACATTTGATTAACTTATCTGTAACGTTCCAAACTTAAGAAGTTATAAATCAAGAATGCTCCCGGACGCAAAATGTCGGTACGACGAGTTACTTTCAACTGGATGGTGTTTATCAGAAACCTTCGATTCGTTGTTTTCTCCCCGCAAGGAAACTTCAAAGCGTTTATTCTCTATTGCCGCTAAAAATGTGTGTCGTAACCAATTTAAACAAAGGTCCGTTAACTCTTGTTCGAGTCATCTCTGAAGTAGGAAGTCCTATTCTTAGCTACCTTACTGGTAGTTCGTGGCGTGAAAATAAAGAAACTATGCGGTCAACAAAGTGCTCATTGTGCAGTGCACTACCTCCTCAAAACGTCCATTTGTAACAGAACTTGCCAGATGGCGACGCTATGTGCAAAAATTGTTTGTAAAGCTCCGTAATTGTAAGTTTTCGAAACTGACTAAACATACTGTTTCTAGTGCGATCCTCATATCTTAAATTCCCCTTAATTTCTAGAACTTTACTACGAACATAAGGGAGCAAAATGACAAGATGTTCCGAAACTATTGAACATCTGGTTGCACACTGGTATGGACCCTCGGAGGAAGCAGCCAGCGCTGCCGAAACGTCGCTTAATCGACTCGTCTCGTTAATTAACACGTCGACCTGCAGACTGCGCCACTGTCAGGCTATTTTCACACTATACCGTTTCGACCGAACGGCAAAAAATCGTGCGGCGACATTGTTTCAGTGGCGAGAGGAACAGCCTGGGCCCCTTTCACGTTACACGGCGGCAAAACGCCGTCCGGTCGCCGCGTAGCAGCCGGGCGGCGAGCGGTAACTCAGCGGCGTGCGCGGCAAAATGCACGCTCTCACATCAGACGGTGTTCAATCGTACGATCTTGCCTTCCAGCCATTGTACTCGGTGTCTGGTTATGTATTACTTCATTATTTCTTTAAACAATTGCTTTTTTTTACTTCTGTGTATTATATTGTTCAGTAAAGGCATATTGATTTAATTTGTGTACATTTTCATTCTATGTCCAATTTCTTAATCACTTAGTATAGTTCAGGAAGCACAAAAATTATAGTATGTGTGTCCAGGAATGAAAGGATAATCCTGCAACCGCAAATAGGTCACATCAGTTCCTACAATATGACAAAATTTTATTTTAGTAAAAGTCTCACCATTTTTCAGATATTGATTTTTTAAATATTTTTTCTAAACATATAACTTTCTTAAGTTTATTCGATGCCATTTCTACAAATTAAGACTTTTTTAATCCTCTTTTTTTTAGTTTACCCAAGAATGTTTGAACCGTTTAAAACAATGTTCTTTTTTCTTAAAACGTTAAAAAAAAGACCTTCTAAAAATGTTATGTAAGAAGTGTATACAAATTTATTCAAACAGCTGACTTTGACGGCGTGTGGTGTTAAAAATTGTACTAAGCGGATCGTGCCAATTACATTAAAAACTTGCTTCATTATTGCCAATTTAAAAATGGTATAATTGTTTAACATTCCTTTTAAGATTATGTTTTTATGGTAATTGTAAAGCAGGAAGGTTGGTATTTTGTACTTTATTAAACTAAAAGTCTATCGAGGTGAAATTACCGCTTAGTGTATTTTTGTTTATACCACAGGCTTTAAAAGTCGGTCGTGTTAGCTTTACATCAGTAAACTAATTTCATTACAAGAAATCATTATTAACAGTCATCAGTGTTATCTGATAAATCAAAGTATTGCATTGACGTATGAGAAGCTATGGCGTAGCACGTATCGTGGATAGAGACAGCTGACAGTCGGACTAGTGTTAACCAAGTCTGGAAGCGAACTCACGACCCGAGCGCCACATCTGGGCTGCAGGTTTACAGACTCGAGTCCTTGGCGACTATACAGTATGATGTGCGTTAGCGATGTCGCGCCTAGTTGGTTCAACCGCTTTGCCCATCAGTTCCTGAACCAAAAAACTAATGTGTCCCTAAACGGAACCTGAGTGGCAGCCGACGGAACCCTTGTTCCTCGCACGAACTATTGTTATCAGTTAACGCAGTTTATATACACAGGCTGTCCAGGAATGAAAGGAAAATCCTGCAACCACAAATAGGTCGCATCATGTCCTACTATATCACAAAATTTTATTTTATTAAAACTCTCACCATTTTCGAGATACTGAGTTTTTAATATTTTTTCGAAACATGTGAATTTGTTCAGTTTATTCCATGCCATTTCTACAAATTAACACTTTTCGAACCCCTGTTTTTTAAATTTAATTTAATTTAACTGCAATGGAGCACAGGCTCCGGTGGCAATTTCCCTACACACTCATCTTCCCCCTATCCTGCACCCACCTACATTTGCCCTCTACAAATTTTATCTTTAAATTCTTTCAAAGTTTGCGGTAAATTATTCATCATTTCTCTTAGTAACTCATTCCAATCCCTGACACCCTTACCTAAAAAAGAGAATCTTCCCACACCCTTGTGCCTCAAATCGAGTGCCAGATTGTGGTCATGGTCATCTTTTCCCTTCCATGCACTACTTTTCATACCTACTGCAATATCTTTCCATGCCTCATCGCCAGTATATGCCCTGTACACTCCCATGACCCTCCGCAACCTCCTCCTGTCTTGCAATGAATCCCATTCCAGCTCCTTTATCATATCAGTCACTGATTGCATTCTGCGATAATTTCCAGAAACAAATCTAGCAGCCCTTTTTTGCACCCTCTCCAACTCCTGTATTTGATACGTAAAATGAGGGTCCCATACTACACTACCATATTCGAGCAATGGTCTGACCAAAGTTTTGAAACCCAATTCTTTGACTTCTCTCGTACATCCCCTCATCACTCTCACCAACAAGTGCAGTACTTTGAAACCTTTTCCTACCACCTGTCCTATGTGTCCTGCCCAGTTAAGTTTGTTATCAAAAGTAATTCCAAGATATTTACATTTCAAGTCTTCAGCAAGCAATTCTTTCCCCACCTTATATTCATAATTAACCTTTTGTTTTTTATTTGTGTATCTAATAAGCTGACTCTTCTTTGCATTTATTTTCATTCCATGTTTACCAACCCAACTAGATATCCTGTCCAGATCACCCTGCAACTGTTTACAGTCCTCTACCGTTTTGATCCTTTTATATAGCATTATGTCATCTGCAAACAATCTAATTTCAGATAGTAAACAATCAACACAATTATTCATTAGAATAATGAATAGCAGTGGTCCGAATACGCTACCCTGTGGCACACCCATTTTTACTTCCACTTCTTTTGATACTACATTTCCTACCATAACTTTCTGTTTTCTACCTTTTAAAAATTCTTCTACCCAGGAAATGACTTTCTTATCCACTCCAATGGTTTTTACCTTATTTACTACCATTTTATGTCTTACTCTGTCAAACGCCTTAGACAGATCTAGTGCTACACTATCAATTTGGCCTCCCTTGTCCATTTCATCTGAAATATCTTGCATATATCCCACCACTGAGATTCGCATGAAATTTACTCACAGGCGCTTGAGTCACCTAAAACAATGGTCTTTTTTTTCTTAAAACGTTAGAAAACCTTATTAATTAATCTTAAATGGTATAATTATTTTATACTTGACAAAAAATCTTCACAGGTTTGCAGCCGGATTTTATTATAATAAAATCCGGCTGCAAACCTGTGAAGATTTTTTGTCATTTGTTCGCCGTGAAAGTCTGCATTCACATATATTTTATACTTCTTAAAAATTATTGTTTTATGGTCGTTCAATCTGCTAACAGACCATTGTGCTTTTTAAACATGTAGTAAAGAAATGATGATAACGATTTCAAAAAAGATTTTTTAATGGTTTTTAACATTTTAAGAAAAAAGAACATTGTTCTCCTTGAGTAATTTAAAATAAAAAAATAAAAACAGGATTCAAACAGTCTTAATTTCTAGAAATGGCTTGCAATAAACTGAAACAAAATCACACGTTTCGAAAAAAAATTAAAAATCAATATCTCAATAGACTTTTAGTAAAATAAAATTTTGTCACATGGTAGGACACTATGTTGCAGGATTATCCTTTCATTCCTGGACACTATTCCTGTATATATACGATGCAGCTGCTAAACTTTGTCAGCATGCAGTTCGTTAAACTGCTTACATCACCTGTGTCTAATGTGGACGTCGCCAACACTAAAAGAATAGAGCAGTGTTCCCTGAAATAAGGCCGATCAAGTGTCACCCATGTTGGTGTGGAAAATGCTCTCAATACTAGAGCTCCCAAAACGTGTGTTTTATTGGTCTCTGTACCGGTTATAAATTAAAAAATTCTCCTAAATTAGTTTTAACCACAGAAACATTTAATGAAAACGTATTTCAGTTGTGTTTCTAAATTCCGGATTTTCCTTCGTTCTTAAGTTCCTTAAGCTATTAATCCTTTTGTACGCTTTAGTAAGCTGGCTACGACACAGGGAAAACTGATTAAAAAGTACTGTACTACAGGAGAATAGCGTGATAACCGTGAACATAGTCACGGAATAACACGAGGCATTACCATGGAAACTGGGAGACAAGTAGCACCAAGGCGCCAACAGCACGCACTACAAACAGAAATGTAGGGAAATTGGAATGGCTTCCCCCGCATACAACAGCAGAGAAAGGTCAGGCCACAATGTCATCGCAATCTGCAAAAATCTCAGTCTTTAGTGACAGATATTTTTGTGTTTAGGGATTGCAAATATTTTCCCTTTACCTTAAGAAGACCTAATATCCTTGTTGCTCTAAACATCATGATCAACAGGAGAAATCTCGTTATTGAACTTGGAAAGTAAAGCCCTCGTCTCCGCTGAACTTCATTGGCTCGTAGTTTAGACAGCACAGCAAACCTCGCGGCGTTAATCATTGTTCTTTGCTGTTAACAATAACCTCCGTGACCTTCGATTTTCCTAATCCCATTGTGTTCCTTTTAGCTACTGTATGATGTTTTATAATTCAAAAATTTACAAAAGCAGACGAAGGAAACACAGTGCTGCTAATGCCGATCACAGATTATATAAATAAAACTGAAGACTTCATACACAATAATAATATCTCACAAATCTTATCAGACGCAACAACAAGATTCCAAAGAAATGTTAAAAAATGCCTGAAAAACACAAAATTACTGTTCATAGATTCGAAGATACTACATTTCACACACAAAAATCCCAAAACACCCACAATGAGGAATCAGCCTAAAAGTTGCAAAGTTAATATTCACATAAAACCTGTAGTGAGTTTTAGAAATGCTCCAACATACAACATAGCCCAATACATACACACACACCTCACAAAACATTACAAATATCACAAGAATAGAAATATAACAAACACATCTCATCTAATACAAAACATACAGAACATCTACATTCCTGATACAGCAACTATGGTGTCATTCGATGGGGAGAGAATGTTTCAAAAATTCGTGTTAATGAAACTATATGTCAGATACAGAACAACCTCACAACTCAGAATACCTTCCCACCCATAATCAGCACAGAAATAATAGAACTACTCAAGTTAATCATTCTCAGAACTATTTCAGTTTTAATAAAAAATATTATATACCGGAGGAAGATCTACCTATGGGCACTCCAGTATCAGGGATAATTGCTTCTATCTTTATGTACCATACAGGGAATCTAATTTTCCAGAAAATCATTCCAGAAAAACAATACAATATACTATACTGCTATATAAATTTGTGGATGATATAATATGCCTACTGGATGAGTCACAATATCGAATCGAAGAATTACACAGTGACATAAACAAAGTAAAGAAGAACATCAAATTCACCAGCTACATTTCTTGGGCTTAAAAGTTAAAAAGCATAGACAATAGACACAGTTTCAGTATCTATAGGAAGCGAACTACCACAGAGACAGTTAAACAAGTTACCTCCAACCAGCCCACCAGTCACAAGCAGGCTGCTATCGCATATATGTTACACCGAATGAATGAGATGCCACTCACCAAAGAAAATTACACCACAGAAATCAACTATATTCTACTGATAGCATCCAAGAATGGCTCTAATACAAACACGGTGCAAAAGATGAATAAAAAAATTAAACAACAAATATACAAGTACACAAGACTCAGCAATATCTCCAAACAACACTCACAAATGCCACACAAAAAGACAACCAGCAATGGTATACAGTGACACACCTAAACACAAACACACACAGGATCAGTAATAGGTTTAGAAAAATAGGAATAAATATAATCTTCAGAACTGACAATGCTATTCAAAAACAGATACATCGGAGAAACAGCAGGAAATTTTAAATCCGACACTAAGAACACTTGAGGCCATTAAAGTGCTCTAATCACTCTATCACTCTAATCCACCTGACGAAGTAAAGTCACGTATTGGTAAAGCCAGGGCTACTTTCAATAAAATGAATAACCTTTCTAAGAGTCGTAATTTATCGATTACCACGAAGATGAGACTCCTGCGCTGCTATGTGTTCTCTGTCCTCCTGTATGGCGTTGGAACGTGGACATTAACAGAAACTATCAGTAAAAGGTTTCAAGCTTTTGAAATGTGGCTGTATCGATGAATGTTGAAAATACTACGGACAGACCACACCACAAAAGCTGAAGTTCTCCGCAAAATGAAAAAAAGATATGGAAATACTGACCACCATAAAAACACGGAAGCTTCAGTACCTTGGCCACACCATGAGGAATAATAGCAGTTATGAACTCCTGGAGTCTGTTCTCCAGGGGAAAATACCAGGAAAGAGAAGTGCTGGCAGAAGAAGAACTTCTTGGTTAAAAAAATCTGAGAACATGGACCTCCAAGACAACTACGGAGTTAATCCGAGCAGAGACGAGACAGCCAATATGGCTGCCGACATCCGGAACGGATAGGCACCAGAAGAAGAATCACTCTACTTGAAAACAAACATGAACACACTGAAATAAGGGGCATGCAAATACTCAAAATTAATAACCACAGAAAAAAAGGTTAGAATATACAGTACAAAAAAATTTCTACATACAGAAAGCAATATATGAAGGGGAAAACGTAATCAATGACTGCATTCACATCACGAATCAGACTCCATTCAGAACACTAAAAATAATTGCTTAAAGTATATATATAACACCATAGCTGTGAACAGTTAATCCAAAAATTAACTTCGTTAATCCGCTACTTAAAAAGTTAACTTCAGTAACCGTTAAACTGTTACATTATCGCAAATTTAACGCAAGTTACAGTTATCCGTTAAAAGTTAACGTCTTCCCAATGTCCATCTGTAAATTCAGTTCTTACCGGGATCAGATGCTGCAACATGTAGTGGTGTCATGTTGGCAACCTCACCAGCCACAGCTCCTCCCGCGAGTTAACCTTGATTCTGCTTTTTCTTCACACTGTATATATTTGGATGTATGCATCCTTCTAAGATTATTAAGGCTAGAATCATGAGTCTTGATTGCAGAAAGTTTATGCAAACAGAGTTTGAATTCATAAAACAATTGTTCTCCCAATCTCGATTTAAATGCAATATAACCGCATAAATGTGGCCAAGGATTTTTAATCTTCTCTGTGCTGTTGTTAACTTTTCTGATTTCACTAACAGTTTCTAGAGCTTCAGTTTACATGATTTAATCATTGCCGAATATAATTTTTTTTTTTTTTTCAGTACTAAACTCCAGACCAATACAAACTAAAAAGTGGAACTATATTTCTCATATTAAAAAAGTTATAAAAATATCAAAATGAATCACTGATCGAATTTGAAACGTGTAGTAATTGCAGATTTTCAGACTTAGAAAGTTAGAATACAAACCCTCGACAACTGCTGATGCACACCCAAAGCCTAGCGTAACAGTTGTATATATGCACGATACTCGCACGACCAATGTAACGGACCAAAGTTAAAGGAAGTTCAATTTAACGGATGTTAAGAAGAACGTTAATGATTTTGTAAGTTAACTTAAAAGTTATATTTTTTTGCAATTTTACTAACTTCGTTAATTAACGATTAACGGTTATCTGCTCATCTGTATATAACACACACAACGCCACAAAATAGATATAATTTAAAGCACAAACAAACAAACAAATCGATAAGATACTTGCCGGAAATAATAGGCATCTCTGAACACATTACAATAACAAATGCGTGTATAGAGGTTACACAAACAAAAAGTGCAAAACAATAGTGTGCTGTGCCATCAGGACACCACAGTGTGTGTTCGAAACACACAAAATCAGCGGAACAAACACTGAAATGGAACATCCCAAGACTTCGATGAACAGGAAACAAAAACTGAAGGTAGCGTTCATAGCATTTATTAACAGATTAGAATTATAAACATACTATAACGACGTCAAAGCATGGCACAGAGAATGATTCAATAAATAATCGAAACGCGTCTACCAAAAAACTAAGTTTTTCATTTATGGTAGCTGCAGTGGACGGATAAGTCACAGAAATCTTGTTAAAAATTTAAAACCATTTATAAAATTTAATACATATTTCTGAATTTGCTGCAAGTTTCTACTTTGGTTTGCTGAAGGGCAGCAATGAAGTTCGTGTGAAAGCTCCATTGCAATACATAATGTCTTTTCTGAGTGTTGGGATATCAGAATTGATTATCACTTTTCCTCGTCCAACCTTGATTTTTACATTACAAATCTTAAGTTATGCTTCTAAAGCATCTACTTTATTAGCTCTTAAAATAACGTCGTGTATTTAGAGCTCAGCTGCTGGTATTAATGAAGTGTAGCATCACCTGTGATCCGGCGAACGCTTTGTTAGGCTAATGTCTTCCAGGTTATTAATACCACCTCTGTCAAGGCCTGCCAACATGACGAGCGTTATGTAATGCGCCCGGTTTCCGACACAGAAAGCTGCCAGTAAGGAACCTTGATGTTCAGAAAATATTATCAAACTAATTGGATCGAAAGGTAGACTGGAAGAGAAGCAACCTTATGTCCTCGCTTAATGCAGGACCTGTATTGGATTTGATGTTTATGGTTTGTATTACGTATGTCGGCCATCGTGTGTTGCTGACATTGAGCTGCTCATGATTTCAGGGTTCCACACCGGGCACTGAGAATAATTTATGTTAAATACATACAATAATAAGAAGAAAAATGTAGTATGTTTAGGTAACAACTGACGTTTCCGGACCGAGCGTGGTGGGTGAACGGTTAGCGCTCTGGCCTCGCATTCTGGAGGAAGCCGGTTTGATGCTCGTCCGGGTATGCAGATTTGGGGTTTCCATGGTTTCCCCAAATCACTCCATGCAAATGCCGGGATGCTTTCTACAAAAGGCCATGGCCGAATTCCTTCCCGTTCCTTGCTCCCTACCGCTAGTGTGCACCTTTCATATTATGGGGCGAGGAGCGGTCAGAAGTTGGTAAGAACTGTGCGACGACAGTCGCGTGGGCCTGCGTCTCGCAGTGTCTGCTCGTACCAGGTGTGGGCGTAATCACGTCGCGGGCCGTAGGTAGGAACGAATAAAAAGGCGATAAAAATTCACACATTTCTTTATTTATTAGAATTACAACAGCATAATCAAACATACAAAAAACAAATTAACAAAAACAGAAAAATTAAATGATAATTAATGGGAGACTTGAGTTTGAAGCTGAGAAACAAGATGATCGAGTCTTCTTGAAGCTCGATAAACTCCATTTGTAAGTGAAGCGGAGCATTTTCCACATTACACTTAAACGGATTTGCAAAAATATTGAAAGTGCTATCCATATTCGTAAAATCGGAAAACCGACCAGTGAAATGCTCTGACAGTAGTTTCAGTTCCTCAGCATAGCGACCGTATACAGTGTTTCGTGACTGGATAATGTTAAAAAATGAAAACAGTTTTTAATTCTCATTTGTGTTACCACTGTGCATGATAAAAAAAATTATTCATGAATCCATTTCTTTTGGAATTGACGACAATTTGTGTCTACTTTCCGCTTTTTTAAACTAGACATGTTGATAGATTGTTGACACCTGCGCTGAGCGTTTTATATATTACCCGCAATAAGCAACTGGAATGCTCTCGATCGTACGCTAATATGCGATGCGAGCGACTCGAGCTCATCGGGCGGCTTCCCGAATCAATATCTGTTTGTCTCTTTCTAACGACTATTTCTGACTCGATCTGTGGCGTTCCACTGCGTACGCTTAATAATATTATTTATCGATTTTAGTCTTTATGATTTGAATAAATACAGAACATCTTTGCGCGTTATTTGAAATTTCTGAATCCCTCGCGGGCGGGATTGAAGCTGGTGGAGGGCCGGGGGCTGCCCATACATCACACACGCTCGCGCCGTGGTCAGACAGACAGACTATTCGTGGCTCCCGACAAAGACTGAACGACGGTCCGCCGTATTCGCATTTCGCGGACACCTGCTCCGCAATCCTCGGCCATCCGTCTTCGCTCTAAATACGTCTCACCCAAAAAAAACACGATCCCAACTGCGTCTCTGCCGAGAGGAACGCGCCGGCATAATACGAAATGTCTGTCAGACTGATTCTTTTACTTGCCAAAGTTTTTATTTTTTTCAAACAACCATATTATCCCCTTCAGAGTAGTTCCCTTGGGCAGCTATACACCGGCGGAGTCGTTGTTTCCACTCTTGGTAGCAGCGCTGGAAGGCTTCAACTGGTAGGGCTGTTAACTGGACGGTCACAGTCTTTTGAATGTTCTCCAGAGTTCCAAAATGACGTCCCTTCAAGACATGTTTCAATTACGGGAAAAGGAAAAAGTCACAAGGGCTTAAATCGGGTGAATAGGGGGGTTGAGGAACAACAGAAATGCGTTTTGAGGTAAAAAATTCACTGATGGAAAAAGCCGTGTCATGATGAAGCATACACTTGTCTGCAATGTCTGGGCTTACACTAATCACTCTTTCAAGGACGCCACTGCAAAACACTTGGTTCACAGTTTGTCCTGGAGGAGAAAATTCTTTACACACGATACCCCTGCTGTCAAAAATGCAAATCAGCATTCTTTTAATCTTTGATTTGCTGATTCGACATTTTTTGGGTCGAGGAGATGACGGAGTGTGCCACTCTTCGCTTTGCCGCTGTTTCAGGATCGCACTCAGATATCCAGGACTCATCACCTGTGATCACACGGTTAAAGAATTCTTGGTCATTGCCAATCTTCTGAAGAAGATCAACGCACACAATTCATCCATTGTCCTTCAGTTTATTTGTGAGGTTTTTTGCAAACATTTTGGTACAAATCTTTCGCATGTCCAAATCGTCTGTCAAAATTTGATGTTCGATGAAAGTGTTTGAATTTAACTGTTCACTCATCATGCTTATTGTTAAATGACGGTCCTATCTCAGAAGAGCCCTGACCCGATCAACGTTTTCGTCATTTTTTGAAGTTGATCTCCAACGTGTTCTAGGCCTTCAAAAAATGATTTGTGCCAGCAGAAAACTTGTGGTCTTGATAAGAAATGTTTCTCATAGGGCTGTTTCAACTTTTCAATGTTCACACACGCTGATTCCCCAAGTTTAACACAAATCTTGATTTAACAACGTTGCTCTAAATTCCGATGCTCCATTATCGTAAGACACAACAAAAAGACAACTTCACTGATGGCGCTGTCAAAAATAATGTGTTGTCTGAACGGAGTTGAAACTCGGACTGAGCATGTGGAAGGGATCAACAAGCTGGTCTAGCACAGACCGGTAGACACAGCGTTGCCAGATCGCTCGCAGTGTTACCAATCTCATTACTTTTGTCACACACCTCATATTTCGTTCCAGGAAACATTCCCAGCATTGGTAAATGAAATTTCTGATTGTAGAATGTTTCTACACTCGAATACGTCACTAAGTGAAGAAAATACAGATACGGCAAAATTTGTAAGTACGGTTTGGCACTGAATCTCTGGTTGTACTTTCTTCATTAAAAATACAACTCCATATCCTAAGAATCAATCTTATTGCTGTTGTTTTTTTTTACCGAGCTTAGTGGGTGAGCAGTAACGCTCTGGCGTTGCTATCAAATCCCCGTTCGGCCATACAGACTTTCAGTGGTTTCCCCCAATCACTCCTGCGAATGCCGGGATGCCTCCTTCAAAGGGCCATGGCCGAATTCCTCCCCCCAGGTTCCTTTCCTCCTCTAATGACATCGACGTCAACGAGGCGTAAACCAATGATCAAAAAAGAAAGTTGCAGTTGCACTTTGTGGGAACGGAATCGGCTGGCGCGGTGGCTTCATTGTAGTACTGCGCGGCTTGTTGCGGACTCTGCAATTAAAAAAAAGGAAAAGTTGGTACGATGTCATCAAAAATGGAATTCCAAACAGAAATCGTTTACCGTTGAAAAGCGTGTCCGAGGTGCAACGCAGTAGTAAAGGCGCGCATCCACACACACACACACATACACACACGAGGCAAATCACGGCCGAGGAATGGCGACCAACGGCTTCGTTGGCTGGGATTTGCCTCGTGTGTACGGGAGGCAAATCGCAGCCAACGAAGCCGTTGGCCTTGGTTGCGGTTCAGGCTAATGGCGGTAACTTCAAAGGGTTGTCTTGGGACACCCTCCTGGCGTGGACGCCGATCCAACGCTGGTTCACTGTTTCGTTGTTCGCCTTGTCTGACGTGTGTGTGTTTAGAATCTGTGTTGAGTATGGAGTGGAATAACGAGACCGCATTAAAATCGATCAGTTTTTATCGAGGGCGGGAATGTTTATGGTGCCCTACGAACTGAAAATACAAAATAAAATTAAGAGATTAGATGCTTGGAGGGATATAAGTGAGTTTTTAGAAATTAATATGCAAGATTTCTATGAAAAAATGGAAACTTTGATGGCATCTTTTCGCCGTGAAAGACAAAGAGAAGAAATCAAATGCAATCCTGCCATTGTCCTCTGCCTTCAGAATAAAAATAATCGGCGAATTCCTCCCTCACTCTTCCATTGCTTGATGGACTTTTTCCAGTTCATTTTGATAGAGGAACAAAAGATTGTTGGTCTCTGTTTTTCACTGTTCTCCAAGTTCCTGGGATTGTTACTGCTGCATCATCGCCATGAAAATTACCAGGAGGCGCGTAAACATTAGATGATATTTAGCTTAAGAAATACCGAGCGTGGCGGTGTAACGGTTAGCGTTCTGGCCTCGCATTCGGGAGGACGGCGGTTCGAATCCCCGTCCGGGCGTCCAGATTTGGGTTTTCCATGGTTTCCCAAATCACTCCAGGCATATGCCGGGGTGCTTCCTTCAAAAGGCCATGGCCGAATTCCTTCCCATTCCTTGCCCCCCATCCTTTCCCGTCTCTAAAGACCTCGCTGTTGAAAGACGTAAAGCAGTTAAAAAAAAAAAAAAAAACTTAAGAAATACCTTATAATATGAGACGCTGGCGACCTGGACGAGGTTTCGGACTCGACGTGGCCCAGTCCCTTGGCGCCGAGCCCTTGCTCTGATGAGGACGAGAGACCGAGCGGAAATGCCTCGGCGACCAACACACTGGCTGTCGTTCGTTGCCCTTCGTTGTCCTAGGAGCCACTAAAGCTGCGTATCCACTACGCGCGGCAAACCCTCGAACACTGGCTCGCGCGGCAACGCAACCCAGCCAGAGTTGCGCGGCAAGCAATGCAGGCACAGTCAGTTTTCGCGACCATTTTTACTGAGACTTCCGCAAGTAGGAATACGAGTGGTGCTATATTCTATCCTGCAGGCTACCATATGGCATATATTGTAGACATACACAGTACAAATCGATAAATTACACCGTAGGGATCTTATAAGTGTTAAATAATAAATACTTACCAGAACCAGTAATAAGACTTTTAGCTATTCTTGATCTTTCTGATGCCAGAAGCGTAGCCATCTTCTTCTTTAAGTCGGAAACGGGTAAGCCCATTGCTGAACTTACCTCAGCGTTTTGTTGCGGTAATCTGCACATTTACTATTCCACAAAAAATCTTTCGCACCATACAGCTGTATTAGAAATCGACACTTTTCGTTGTTCATGGCAGTAAACTGTCGCTGTGCCGCGCGAGCCAACTCAATGAAAGACACCGCCGTCCCAACTGCGCGCGAGCCAATTAGTGGGGGGCCTTTGCCGCGCGCCTAGAGACCGACACAGAATGGCTCGCAGCGCGGCATGTTCGACCGCGCCAATGTTCGAGCTGCCTCGCGTGGCAACAGCGTATCCACTTATGCGCGGCTGCCGCGCGAGCCAAGTGTTCCAGGGTTTGCCGCGCGTAGAACACAGGCGGGTTTCCTCTCGTAACCCCTGCGACCGGCCTGCAAACGTTCAAGTTTACTTCACAAATTTGTTGGTCAAACTTCGTTTCCATCAAACAATAGAGCAAACGCTCAAACCAAAGATCAAACAAACGTGCGAGACATGTCTGTAGTTTCCGCACTGTCCTTGTCGGGACGGGCCGCGGTGACTAATGAAGACTGTGTTTTTGGCGTCGACTCTAGCTCTGCGTATTGAGAATAAAGCAGCACACTTTGTTCTGGAGCAGTGCCCGCCTCCACGAGTGACAGTCCAGCACCTCTGACCGCTGACATGATACACAAGAAATTAAACCAGTTCATACCAATAACAAACATAACAAAAAATCAGAAGTGTTCCAAAACATATTTAGAGATAGTAATGTTTGATTTTTTTTTTAATTATCGTAATGATTCCGCTTGTACCCCTTGCAACACACTCACGTACCCCTGAGGACACACGAGCCACTAATAGCGAACCACTGGTCTGAACAGTGGCTGAATAGACACAAAAACACACCCACGACAAATGTTACGCACACAATTAGATGATCTCACCGGCTTCCAGCACATGAACCACGAAACTTTCCAGCAATTATCATAACGTCCGCACATTGGAAAAATGTACGCCGTTTTGCCCACATCTATACCCGCTACTGAAAGATTATCAATGACTGTGAGGTAGCTGGCGGATGGCGCTGATCTTGAAGCCTGAGGACGACTCAGCCAAAACAACGCCGCAGCTGTGGAATAGTTGGACGTTATGCAAGGCCCCTGCGTAGTGACAAACGGAATTGTTTCACTTAGACCGCGCTGTGATATTTATTAACTTACAGAGCTAATGGCAGAGCGCAAATCTTGCTATCTGTTTTCGAGTGTGTTAAGTGCTAATTGCTTCGCATATTGTGTAAGGGAAGGTCACCCACTTAAAATTCGCAATCTACACTAAGGGTTGAACCACTCACTCACTACATGCTCGCAGCCTAACTGTAGAGTCACGAATAGACTAAAAGTTGAATGAATGCAGACTGCATCCCTTACCGTGTATTTCAGGATCTTCCGCTCTTCCACGTGCGATGTTGAAGGAGTTTGGTTCGGAATTCCTGGAACACCGAAGGCGTTGCTCTCGGCAGAAGCTGGTTGAAAAAATTACGACTCACCTATTTCAGGATGACGGCAAACACAAAATATTACTACCAGCTACATTCATATCTAGGAATGACCGAAAAAATAAGATTAGAGAAATCAGGAACAGAACAGATTTCGCTGATAGAGCCGCGAACTTGATTGGCCTATTGACTACGAGCGGCTTTCCGCTACTCGTCCGCTTGAAAGTGTGTTATAGTATAACAGTTTTTGTTTCTGTTCAAAGTACCGTCAGCAGGAAAAATATCTCCTTGGGGCTGAGAATGTGGTTGGGTGTATCATTGGTTCAAGCAAAGGTGTACCTCGAAGCCGAAATCACTGCAGCCGAAAGCCGGGACGGTTCGTTTAAAACGCCATGGCGGAACTTCGTTCCTTGCCGCCACACCTTATCCGCCTGATACGGCTACACGCAATACTCTCGAGCGATTCTGACGTCATTACAGACAGGACTCGGTGTGGCAGCCGCCTCCAGTGGAGTGGCTGCAATCCAACCTAACCATGACCTCTGCCAATCCAGCTCCTTGAAAATCAGCATCAGTGATTTGGGTGACGAGGAAAACTTCGATGTTTCAACGAGAAAAACTACATAAAAGAATAAGAACCAGCAACTTTATTACTGTTTAATTAAAAACAACAACTAATTTATATTTTAAAATTTAAATTTCTGTGTTATACATGCTGTTAGAACTGCAATCTATCGACAGATGGCATTACGGCTTTTTTTTAAAATAATATTTTATTTTCAGTTCCTCAGTCTGCCAACAGAATTGGATGTCTTCGTGCAAATTAGCAGAAACTAAGCGCAGTACAGACAGCTTTAAGTGATTTTAGCGTCAGTAATTGCTTTCCCGCTCACTAGATACTAGTTTCTCAAGTGCATCGACTTTACAGTTTTGGATATGCCGAAACGCTCTGGCTCGCATCACTAACAAGCAGGTTTCTGCTGTCTGCATAACAAGCGATGAGTGAGCGTGGGGCTACCAGTAAGTTTGAAATTCATCCAACCACGACACATCAAAACATAAAACATGACATCTAATCCTGAGCACAACTTGTCTTATTACGTTCGACTGTCCGTACAAAATAAACGATTTGATGTCACAAAATGAAACGGCAGTTCTTGAGTAATATTTCAGCGTAAGGATGTTCTTTGCTATTTAAGGGTCCTCTCAACACTTTTATTCTGAAGGATCGCAAAAAGGAACTCGCAAAAATTTCTCTCTTCTAACTACTTGAGAATTCATTTATGGAGTAACAAACCTTGTTCGCTAGGTACGTCTGTACACTTCTTCTACGCTCGCAGTCTCTGTAAAACTCAATTCCTTGGAGAGTTCACTGAAGAATGTCACATCAAGTTTCAGCAGATGTTTGTTTGCACATGCTTAGCGCATTTTATGTCTGTAATAGTTGATTTGAGCTCTAGATCCAGACTTGTGGATTTCTGGCGGGTCAGTTTCACGTGATGTATTTGATGCTGACGGTTAAATTTTAACAGCATTCACAGACACGCTTCATCATTCACTCTGAATACCGACTTCTACTAAGCCAGTCTAGGCCGTGACATCACCTGATGAGGACAGCAGACCCAGCGGTGGAAACGTCGTGTTGTCATGAAGCTATCCCGATGAACTCTGAATACTGACGCCGACAGTACAGATGCTGCTTAACTCTCTTTCGGATGCACACTACATTGAATACACAAAAGTGGTTGCAAATGACTCTGTATACACATTGTAACAGCCTGAGGCATTGTGTTTGGTTTACGGCCTGTTGACGCAAGCCGAGGCTGTACGGAGAAGAAGGACAGTCCCCAGCTCACACAACTTCTTCCGAGAAGTTGTAAACTACACTCAGCACAAACAAAAGGAACTTTCCTCTCTGCAGCGTCCGTCTCAAGGGACCACAGAGCAGATATTTAACTCTACAGTCACTGCCAGACGGACCACCAGGTCAACCAAATCTGTGCGCCTCTCGTTTCTTGATGCAGATGTTTTTGATCTCTTTTGTTTCACGTTGGACATGACAACCGTTAAGCTCATTGAACTGTATCTTCCAAGTGTTCAAGATATCTGCTGACCTACTCTCTGAAAAACTCCCGCTAATCAAGTTCAGAGTTCACGACTATCTGAAACAAATGAAAACTACAGATATCTTTTACGAAGGGGAGCGAAACTGACCGTTGACGAGCGCTCCGCACCATGCTGTCACTTCCGCCGTACGAAAAATAAAGTCACTAGACCTGGTCTCAAAACTCACTAGATTACGACATATTTAAAACTAAAAGATTCCCTAGAAATAGCTAAATACATTAAACGAAAATAGGTAATCATGTATCAGGGGATTGTAAACAGTTTACCAAGATCGTAGCAATTCCATGAATATCAGCGTTCTTCGGTGGTTCCAATGCTGCAAATGCAGATATAGCTAATGATTATGCTCAATAATTTTGATACACGGAGGTCAGAAAGTTAACCTAACAATGCACTAAAGCCATCCAAATGCATCTGTTTTAAATGGGGAGGTAAAACATTTAAGAGCACTGAAGTGCATTTTTATATACAATACAGGCTTCAAATCAGGAAGACATTTTTTCAAGCCTTCACTCAAGTGACAGATTTGCGCTATGTATGTGTGTTCTGGGACAACGTAGCTTCAAATTCAAGGGACTCTACATCATCTTAAGACGCTTGCAACAATTCAATACGGTTCTTTTTTTTATTTTAATTGCGTCTCATTTGTCTTTGTGTGTATGAGTTTCTTTATATCATTAATTCTTTCGAATATCTCACAATGACAGAAGGTACAAAACTCTCGTGTAGATTCGCTCACCACATGCAGTAACCACATTTTAAGCTATTCCAGAGTTTCTTCTTTTTCAGTGGCTCTCCCATCGTGAATGATATATATACCACTTCACTATCCACAGAAACAGAACTTAGAACTATTTTGATAACTTTCGCGAACAATTCTACGCTAATACTGAAACAAATAGTAACACAACACAACTGACGAGACAAAGATTATTCAGGAAATGCCAACCTAAGGCAGACAAGGCTAAAGAAAGACGTGCAGATTATAAGTTATTACAAACATTGAAATATTGTAACTACGACCGGAAATTTATGTAATTGTAAATATTGAAGTATAGTAACTATTATTGTAAAATTTTAAGTAAATGTCCATAAATAATTTTACATTACTGTAAAAACTGAAGAATGGAAACTAATACTAGAAACTGTTATAAACATTGTAAAAAGTACACGATGTATAAGTCGTACACCTTATGATGTATGAGTTTGATGGCTGTATGGCAAAAGCCAAAGGCCAAATAAAAAAAAAAAAAAAAAAGACGTGCAGACGGGAATGATAAATCTATGGTCAAAGGTTCTTTTGTAATTACTAGAGTACACAAAAAGCTAGAAATATGCATCAAAATTGCTTAAAATATGCATCAAAAGTGTCAACTTATGCAACATTATATAAAAATGGTAATTTTTAGATTTTTATTTAAAAATCAGCATCAATCAGTAAGTAGTTGAATAACATATTTATGAATTCGACAATTAACAATTATTTAACTTTTTTTTTTACTTTTGTAAACGTCAATAGTAAGATTGTTTCCTCGATCTCTCAAAATATATTTATGAGTGTATATGGACCGTTTCACATTCGCTGATGTAAGAGCGCAGTATTTGAAACTGAGTGCTATGTTAGTACAATTGTTTCTGGAAAATGTTCACGTGTCCCATTCCTGAAACTATTAATTTGACACAAAGGTTCAAAACCTGAGTTATCGTTCAAAATATTTTCAAGCTTCACTTCAAGTTTACGCTGAAATACCTCTGGTAATGCGGATTTTATTCATTAACTGAATGAGTTTCAAGTTTTTTAATACTCGCAGGTATGTGGGAAAAACGAATGCCAAGCACTGCTGTGGTTTTAATACTAGAATTGTTAAACGCTTCCTTGTACTGACAAACTGTCATAGCCTCTCCACCATCAAAGTCGTTTAATTCATCTTGAATGGCCTCGAAATGTTCATCGTAAACAGTACAGCTTCAACCCACGTCGCCCATCGAGTTACCACTGGTTCCGGAGGTAAAGGCACATTTGACAATTTTTTATAGGCATTATTGCGAGGAACGTGGCTTAAGAAACGCTTTGTTTGTTGATGGAATCAGTTTATTTACATTCCCAAACGTGGGTCGTAGTTCTTCAGCGAGTCGCAGTAGACTAAGAGCTGTGTTGCTAGTAGGTTTAGCCGGCTACAACGTAAGATATTATTTATTAAGTAGGTACACTACAGAAAAATATTGTAAATATAGCGAAAATATGCGTCATCACTAGGTTTTAGGCAAACTATGCTATAGCGGGTGAAAATGGGCTTAATATGCAAATGCATAAACAAACATGCAATATATATAATCCAGTCTCTAGTCTGTGATGGTCGACAATCCTTTTATGCTAGTCATAGCTGTGTTGTGTTGCTAGTGTATTTTTCTAAACTTTACAAAGCTCAATATCACTAAAAAATCTCCTAATATATTTTTAGCGATAACATATTTAAGAATATCGCTGTCGAACTTCAAAATTCACTAACTCTAGCGACAAAATCGCAAGCGTGGCAGCAGTCATGCTGAATTCTCTTCATGTACCATCCACGTGGAACGTATTACGTACAGCCTAAACAGGGTCACGGGCCACGGCATTTCATGGACTCGTCCAGGCAAGTGATTTGGGGAAGCCGTATCTCTCTTCCGCGGTGTCGATCCAGGAAACCCAGCTCTCCTGGTCGATATTCCGTTCATTCCTCTTCCGGCATACCTACTTCCTGCTCTCGTGTTTCCAAGTTAGCACATACCCGTCCTAGACTCTCCATTGTCTTTGATTTCCAAAGAGCGTGAGTTTAGAAGACTCGTGACATTAGTTCAGTACTGACTGCATATTGTATTAACATTTTGACAGTACCTAGCCGTATATTCTGCAGCTGATTGATGTGGACTATATTTACTTTACTAATGTTATCGAATATGCACCTCAGCCTGCTGTCGAGTCGAAACGAGTGGGCACTCCGCCGTGGCCACTCGGCTGGAGTGATATGGAACATCAGCAGTAAGCAAATATCTCTCTGTCGGCTCCCTAACCACACCCGAATACTCCACAACTCATCTGCATTGCAGCCGCTTCTCTTATCAACATTTTGCTTCAAAGGAGGCGGCGAGAGAACATCTGGCGTGGGTTGGCCAGGTTTACCGTCACCTAGGAACCAACTGCCTAAAATAATGAGAGGAGGCCTGCAAATTGTCTTAACTTTCAAACGAGGCACTGCTTAGAAAATGTGAAACCGCACCATGACATCATGAATCAAGCGGGATACCGTAGGAGCAATGATGCTTGTTCAGTTAAGGTCTGTTCAGTCACATGGAGAAAAGCTGGAAACAGTTTTGGCGTTGAATCGGGACAAGATTTTAATATTGTCACATCATCCAAAATGATGAAAATGATATTGAATTCTGGTTTAAAATGCCGAACAATTCAGCAGAGCATCAGTAACACTGCGAGCTGTCTGTTATGAATGAACAGAGTGTTAAAATGGCATAACTGCGTGACTCGATACGCAGCGACATTACGAGTGTGCGTCGTTGCTAGCAGCGTGATGGCGTGGTGCTCTGGGCCGAGTTTCACGAGCAACAAGTGGTCGACACTTCACAAGGAATATGAGGACGTAATGTGTTTGCACTGTTTCACTCGTGTTAAGAGACTCATCGTAAAACGCAGCTGTTGTTGTCTAATTTAACTTTCAATTGCGATGTAGCTCGTACTTGAACGGAAATTTACCTACGCACGTATCTTTGCCGTTTCCTTGCTGGGCCTACATTTTAACGTGGAATCCAAACCATGGAACATCTTAGCATATCTCCTACGGCGAAGCAGAACTCTTAAACACACTGCTGGGATCAGCATCTGCCTTGTAACGACGGTCAGTCCTTTAGAGATACTTGCTTGGTCTCTGGGAACAGCCAGTATCGACCGTATGCACGGAGCGCACATTCGAGGAAGATCGTATCGACGACCAACATACACCTCAGCAGTCCCGACCAATGAGGAAGCTGTCTCTTCTGGGAAGGTGATACGTCATCCGCGTTAGCAGGCAGGAGGACGCGGGTTCGAATCACCGTGTGGCCATCCAGATTTGAATCTTCCATGGTTTCCCCACATCACTCCCGTGCGATGCCGGGGTGCTTCCTTCAAAAGGCCATGACCGAATTCGTTCCCGTTCCCCACCCACAGTCCTTCCCCGCCTCTAATGACCTCAACGTCGATGGCGCATAAATCCATAGTGAACAACACACGCGGCCGCATGCGAAGCTGCGCCGCAGTTAAGCGAGGCTTCTCACACAAAGGCACGCAGTCAGCAGGACGGCGTATCTCACACATCATTACAAATACCAGGTGTGTGAGAAAAGTAATCAGACTGATTTTTTACTTGCCAAATTTTTTTTTAATTTCAAACAACAATATTACCCCTCCAGAGTAGTTCCCTTGGGCAGCTATACACCGGCGGAGTCGTTGTTTCCACTCTTGGTAGCAGCGCTGGAAGGCTTCAACTGGTAGGGCTGTTAACTGGTCGGTCACAGTCTTTAGAATGTTCTCCAGAGTTCCAAAATCACGTCCTTTTAAGACTTGTTTCAACTGCGGGAAGAGGAAAAAGTGACAAGAACTTAAATCAGGTGAATAGGAGGGTTGAGGAACAACAGGAATGCGTTTTGAGGTCAAAAATTCACTGATGGTGAAAGCCGTGTGACACGGGGCATTGTCATGATGGAGCATCCACTTGTCTGCAGTGTCTCGTCTCACACGAATCACTCTTTCCCTCAGCCTTTCAAGGACTCCTGTGTAAAACACTTGGTTCACTATCATCCTTATTGTTACACGACGGTCTGATCTCGCAAGAGCCGTCACACGCTCGACGTTTTCGTCAGTCTTTGTAGTTGAAGGTCTCCCTGAGCGAGGTTGATCTTCAACGTGTTCACGACCTTCGAAAAATGATTTGTGCCAGCGGAAAACTTGTGCTCTTGATTAGCAATGTTCCCCATACGGCTGGTTAAACTTTTCTAAGGTCACACTCGCGGATTTTTCAACTTTAACACAAATCTTGATTGCACGTGATTTGAGACATAAAGGAATTGAAAATTTTTCTTTTATTGGTAAGGAGAATAAAAACAATTACAGTTTATTTGAAACACTCAAAGCTCGTAGAGGGGCAGAGAAGGTGAACAATGCAAATCCCGTGAAAAAAATTAAGTTAAAAAATCAAACTTCATATGTTTGCAGGGGAATTGACACTGGGACAAATGTTACATTTCAATGAAATTAAATGAAAACGTTTGAATGTAATGGATCTAGTAGATGATAACTCGGACAGTCTGTTTCTTTAGCACTGCGTGGAGAGCGTTAACTAGACGGAGCACTGGGGAGGGCCGCGGGTTCGAATACCCTCTGCGGCCACACAGATTTGACTCCCCAGGCGAATGCGTGGATGGTTTATTGGAAAACTTCTCTGTGGAATTCCTTTGCGATTCTTGCTGTAAGTTCTTTGCCACCTCTAACGATCTCGACGTCGACGAGGCGTAGAGATTTCATTGGATGAAGGGCATTTAGATTTGCGTACATCGCAGACTGTCACGGGGAGCTGTGGAATATCGTTGACTCCACGGCTGCAGCGATATGTGATCTGTAGACGCGATTACGTAAAACATTTCAGCTCTCTGACTCCACATCACACGGGTTGTACACTCAGCGAAACACTCAAAATGCGACCAGCATTTATCTCGTGAATCAGACTGAGACAAATTAAAAAAAAAGTTTAGTCTTTGTCTGTAGCGTGTTAATAGTATCCGAACTATTTTTTTTAAACATCTAAAATGCACAGACATTTTTCCCAGTTATAGTTTTATTATATGAATAGAATACATGAATAATTTGTTTATAGTGATAAACGAATTCATAGAACTCCAACCGACTCTCGTTTTTAGTCTATTTCTTTCATTTTTGTGCTCATCATTATAAAATCGGTGTTTTGGTAATGCGTAATGCCAAAAACAATTCTCAAAGTTGGAAAATGTAGGCTTTGATCTGGGTTTTAAATAAACATTTTGAAGTTTTTAACCCTTAGCAAGATGGAATTTGGAAGGTTATAGTCACATTGGCACGCGTAAGTCAGTCACATTTTCAAAAAGAAAGAAAGTCATATCTAGACAAATCAGTCTGTTAGTAAAACACGTGAAGCAAGTAGGATCTGCATTCAGCTGTGACTAGCGAAACAGCTGCTTTGTTTATCAGCACAGTGACTGTAAGCACATCCTGCGAGCTGAATGGTCCGCATAGGATTTCTAAAGAAGTAGTGAGTTGTGGAGAAACAATTCAATCTCACTCTGTATTAGCTTTGATCGTAAATAGTCAAACGCAGTGGTGTAATTCACTCACTTTAAGTTATTTTTCTCAGCATTGAATATGTAACGCTTGAACAGATTCTGTTCACAATTCAAGTCTCTGTGCTAAGTTCGATTGCAGATGTCATCGCTAAAATGATAATATTACAACATTTTAGGAACCAGATATTATTATTATGTCTTTTGAGTTGTGTAAATTTCTGCAAAACAAGGAAAAGTGACCTACAGCACTGTACTTTAACCCTACCGCTGCTATTTTGTACTTTATACATTCTTGCTACTTTTCATTATTTAAGATAATTGTTTTTAAGAATTCATGTAAGAGGCATTTAATGTTTTTTTCCTCTGTAAAATATAATGAAGTGCCGAAAAAGAAGTGGACGTTGGTATAGAGCGCTGGGAGCAATCAATCAAGCAGTCAGTGAGCGAGTGAGTCAGCGAGGTCCCTGCTGATACGGGAGCCCGCACGCTCAGCGCTCCAAGCAGCCGACCTTCCTTCATATCCTCGCTCATCAGTGTTTTTTGTTGTTTATTTATTTATTTAGTGTCATTTAACCTTTTGGTCATACAGCCATACCAAGTAAAATTGTACTCTCCTAAACTTTTAGGTTATTATTTATGACAAATCATAGGATTAAGCGATATATAACGACATTTTCAGCAGCCGGTAAATATTTCATGTTGATTGGTAGCTGGGTGCCGTCTTGTGAAAATGTTTCTATGAATTTTGTGATGTTGTTCCAGTGTTTGTTGGAGCCGACGAACATGTGATTAATGTCGCATTCTACATCTTCTTCACAATCAAGCAGTGGAGATTCAATTGCTTCAATTCTGTGTAGATGCGAGGGAAAGAAGCCACGGTGGAACTTTAGCTATTTTAGTTATTACTGCTCTTGGAGGAGCGCCTTTTTGACGCCACTGGGATGTTGAGGTCTGGGGGTGGATGCAAGCGCATGTTTCTCTGTCCCACATTTCCCTGCAGTTTCTCTTAAGGAAGTTTGGTTGTGAGTGGAATAATTCTACTTAGCGCCACTGCACGACACAACCGTCACAAACAATACAGGTGGGTGACCTTGTGGAGGCGGAAGGTGACTGGCGTGATACAGGTGCCCCATGCGGGCGTCACCCACGTCACCTTGACACTGGCAGTCGATAACGGCCCTCTCAGCTAGAGTCTGGGCCGAGCAAAACAGCCCCGTGCACGAGGACTTCATTTCATATAGTTGTGATGGAGACTCCGCTCCGGTGCTAATCTGCATACACACTCATCTTCCTCATTTCCTCTTTCCATCTACTGTTGCCCTTCACGTATGTGAACTTTAAATTCTTTCAGTGTTTTTGGTAAATTATTCGTCATTTCTCATCGTAAATTATTCCCATTCCTTACATCCTTCCTTATTGTAATGATTCATTAAAGAACGGAGAGTGACAGACATGTGTGCGTGCCTCTATATGCGTTTTTGTGTGGGTCTCGCGACACGACCCTAAGAACATAAGCGTCTTCTGCTTGTCGCCCATAAAGAGTGACGAATTGCAGAACAGACGGGGGAGGAGAACCGCAGCTGAGGACTGGGCCGGGGGCCTCGGTAATCCTTAGCAAAAATACTATGAAGGGAACTTTGTACCCAAGAATAAAGCGTGAGGCGGAGCCGAAACAGTACAGCCAATCAATATTATTAACTGAGGGCGGCCTTGTTGGTTGCCTCCCTAGCCTACACATCAGCGATGGAGTGGCAGTCAGCTCACCGACTGCACGACTAGATTCGTCCACACGGCAATCGCGAGTCAGGAAACAGAAACTTCCTGAGACAGTCGTCCTTGCTCCCGCAAGATACTTTATTTCCTTTTGTGTTTAAAAAAGAAAGTTAATTCTCTGTCAAATTTTACAAAATAAAGGTGTTCAAGTATTTGTTTAAATAGTAAAGTCAGATTGTGAACCTTGTTTTCACTATGTTCCATCCAGTCACATAATATGTCTTGGTTAAAAATTCCACGTATTAATTAATTCATGTAAAAATTGTCATACCTTCACATCTGGATGTCGCTTCCCTCATAATACGGAGCACTCCAAAAGGGATCTCTGGCGCCCACCTAATTTTTAAATATTGAAAACTATTTGGAAATTAATAACAGGAAGTAAACGGCCACAGTGAGTTCAAGAAGTCGCTCTCCTCAACTTGGGGACATTTCATTATGAGAGAATATTTTCCCCACACCCTTATGCCTGAAATCAAGTGCTAGCTTGTGGTCGTGGTCATCTTTACCCTTCCATGGGCCTCTCTTAATTTTTCCTCCAGTATCTTTCCATGCCTCATCACCAATTTACGCCTTGTACACTCCAATCACCCTCTTCACCCTCCTTCTATCCTCCAATGAATCCCACTCCACCTCCTTTATCATATTAGCTACTGATTGTGTTTTGCGGTAATTTCCAAAGACAAGAAGAATTATTTAAGATTACACCATAAATAACAGTTTTTAAATTTCGCGTCATTGTTGTTAACGTTATTGCAATTATTGAATTAAACTTAGCATAAGCTTGATAGTTAGATTACTATAATACTATAGGTAAAAATAGTAGTTTAAGTTATTTTGTAGTGTTAAATTTCTTATTTACTGTAAAAAATAGTTCAAATCACTAGTTTGAATTTCGATTGTTAAAGCTTTCTGTATTGTCCTGTATTTAGGCTTTATTAGGTTTAAAATAACACAGTTTCTTAATTAATTAGTTCCGGAATAGTAATAAAATCAACTGGAAATAATAAATAATAAACATAAGTATTCATATATAGCATTTAGTTACACACATAGGTTACATCATCGTTAAGTTCGACTATCGATATCGAAATCAAGTTTACGATAACAAAAACGTACGTTCTAATAATTAACGTGTTCTGTCTGAAATTTAATAGTGTTTAATTGCCATCTAATATATATATATATATATATATATATATATATAAAAAATTTCCTATCTTTCTTTTTTTTTAAACTTTCATAAGTAACAAAATAGTTGTTATCCACATTAGCACTAAATAGTATCGACCTACCATCTTAAGTTTGTTTCGAAATCCATTAGCTTATGTTTTATTCATTGGTTCTTAAGTAGTTTAATTACCTAGTCGTTTTTCATAAAACTTCAATCAAATTAAATATATATATAACAATTCATCAGTTATTCGAGTATAGCGCCTATCATATTTAGTAAAAAACGTTAAAAAATATAGTATAAACTTTATAAGACTACTTTATCAAATAAATTTAAGGTTTGTTTAGAAGATGGTTGAAGTATTTGGGAAAATCATGACTGGAAACTGTGGCGCCTGTCGTAGGTACGTTGCGAAGGGGATGGGTTGTAGTTGGTGTAAGAAGTGGTTTCACTGGGCATGTGGGGAAGAGGAAACGGGGGAAATAAATGAAGGCTCTCCCATGGTTTTGTTCACTGTGTCTTAGGGATGATAGGATGTGGGAGATGGGCGAAACGATTAGGGAGTTGCGTGAAAGGATCAGGGTTCTTGAGGCTCGTCCTGTGGAGGCTCAGCCTCTGCAGGCGTGGTCTGTGGTGGCCTCGCCTGTGGAGGTTCAGCCTGTGGAGGCTCAGACTGCACAGGCACAGCCTGTGGGGGCTGAGCTTGTCGAGGCTCAAGCTGTAGAGGCAGAAAGTAGAGATAGTGGGTTGGAGGAAGTTGATAAGGATGGGTGAGAGCTGGTAACAGGTCGTAGGAGAATCATGGTTAACAGGATGAACAAGCCAGACACTTCAGTAATTGTGGGAAAAAATAGGTTTGACCTGTTGCCAGAGTCAGGAGGAGAAGAGCCTCATGTAGATATAGATGTAGGAGTAGGTAAGATGCAGCAGACCTTTAGGAATAAGGGCGTGCAGGGCAAGAATAGGAAAAAAAAGGGTTCTGCTGCTAGGTAGTAGCCATGGGAGAGGTGTAGGCCCTCTTCTGCAGGATCAGTTAGGTACAGGATATCAGGTCACAAGTTTTTTCAAACCTAGTGCAACATTAGGCCAGGTAATAGAGGATATAGGTTCCCTTTGTAGGAGTTTCACTAATGATGATAGAGTAGTGATAGTGGGAGTTGCGGGAAATAGTATTGATAGAAACGCTAGTTATAGTATAGAGAGTGACCTGAGGAAGGTGGTGAAGGAGGCACAGCATACCAGGGTGGAGCTCATGCAAGTCCTAAGTCGCCATGACCGCCAATTGAACTATGCTGTGAGGCGGGTTAATGTGGAAACGGAAGTGCTACTTGGGAAATGCATTAGTTCTGTGTTGGGGGTTGTGCCTGTGAACACCATTGGTAGGTGGGGTTTCACTAGGCATGGCCTACACCTAAGTAGAAGGGGGATGGGAGTACTTTCTGAGTTGTTAGCTAAAGCAGTGAGGGAGCCCGTTTCCAGTGATGATGGGGTCAGGACTGTGCCCTTTTTTAGGTTAGGGGCTGCTGGTGAAGGGACAGAAATAGATTATCAAAGTGATACTGATTGCAGATTCGCGATGGGGAAAGTCACAGATAATTAAAGAAATAGATGAAATGGCTGAAACAATAACTGACTGCGGTAAAAGTGGGAATGAGGAGATAAATTCTGAAAATGTAAAGCCAGTAGTAAGGGTGTTAATGGTAAACTGTAGAAGTATAATCAACAAAGTAATCGAATTTGTAAACTTAATAGAGATGCACGAACCACAAGTAATAATTGGGGTAGAGAGTCGGTTAAAAGAAGAAGTACTAGACAGTGAGGTTTTTCCTGATGGTTACAGAGTGTACCGCAGAGATAGAGGAGCAATTGGTGGAGGAGTCTTCATACTAGTTAGCAAAAACTACCACAGTTCGCTGGCGTTCATAGATCAAGACCATGAGTTACTTGGGGTAGATTTCTGGGGTAATAAAAAAGAAAAAATCAGAGTGTTGGTTGTTTACCGCAGTGGAAGAATGACAGAAGAGGATGAGGCTCTTGGGGAGAAATTAAATTCATACTCAGATTTCAGAGGTGAGAATAGAATGATTATCATCGGCGGGGATTTAAATTTACCAGATGTTAACTGGGAAGGGAATAAGATAAATAACACAAGGGAACAAAGATTTGCAAATATCTTAATAAGGGAAGGAGGATTTTCACAAGTGGTTGAGCAAAACACTAGGGGACAAAATATTTTGGATATATTTCTAATTAAGCCCGATGAAAACCTTTTGAGGTATCAAGTAACTGAAGGAATAAATGATCATGAAGCAGTTCTGATGGATATTAGAGAATTCAGTAAACCAGCAGCCAAACTTGAAGGGGGAAATAGGTACAATTATAAAAAGGCACAGGTTTCAAATTTGAAGAGATATTTCAGAGAACAATTCAGCAAATGGAAGGAAGGCTCAGGTACAGTAGAGTCAAGGTGGGAAGAGTTCAAGGAGATAATAAGAAAGGGGGAAGAAAAATTTATTCCAAAGCAGAAAATAAAGAGAAGTAGAGAACCTATGTACTATAATAGGGAAGTGAGGAGGTTAAAGAGGTTGGTAAGAAAAGAACATAACAGAGTTAAGAGACAGCAGGGCAGTAGGGAATATTTAAAACAACTAAACAAGGACTTAATAACAGCAAAGAAAATGGCTAAAGATGGGTTTATGAAGAGTATTGTCAGTGCAGGAGGACCATTGACTGATGCATCTAGAAATTTCTATGGCTATATCAGGAAACTGAGGGGAAGGGAGGGTGTAGAGACACTTATAGATAAGGATGGAAAAGAAGTTACTGACGATTTGAAAAAGGCAGAGATTTTAAGTAACTGGTTCAGTGAAAGCATTAGGGACAATGAATCAGAAACAGGAGGGTCTAATTCGGAGAACGAGCTTAACAACACAATTAGAAATGGCGATAGTAAAAAATTTGATATCCATCCTGCCCTTCTCTGCACCCTCTCCCACTGCTGTATTTGATGCTCTAAATGTGGTTCCGATACTACACCACCATACTCCAGAGTTTGGTACCCCAGTTCTCTCACTCCTCTGGCATATCCCTTAATCAATCTTCCAGCACATGAAGGATTTTGAAACCTTTTCCTACGACCTGTCCAATGTGTCCTGCCCAGTTAAGTTTGCTATCAAATTTTATGGCATTCTTCATTTCGAGTCTTTCAATAAGCAATTATTTCCCTAACCTATAATCATAATCAACCTTTAACTTTTTATGTGTGTATCTAATAAGCTGACTCTTCTTTGCATTTATCTTCATCCCATGTTGACTCACCCAGGTAGTTCTCCTATCTAGATCATCTTCCACCTGTTTGCAGTCCTCTACCGTTTTGATCCTTTTATATAACATTGTCATCCGCAAAAAATATTATTTCTGAGATTAAACCATCAACACAGTTATTCATTAGAATAATGAATAGCAATGGTCCCAATACGCTACCCTGCGGTACTCCAACTTTTACTTCCACTTCTTTTGATACTGCATTTCCTACCCTAACTTTTGTTTTCTACCGTTCAAAAATTCATCTCCCCATCAAATCACTTTCTCATCCACTCGAATAGTTTTTACCTTATGTACTACCATGTTATGGCTTACTCTGTCAAAAGACTTTGAAAGATCTCGTTCTACGGCATTAATTTGGCCTCCATTGTCCATTTCATCCGAAATGTCTTGCATAAAGCCCACCAACTGAGATTCACATGAATATCCTTGCCTAATGCGACGTTGCCTACTTGAAAACCACTTATGCTCCTCACATATATTTTTGACATATATCTCTCCATTAATTTACGTACCAGTGATGCCAGACTGATAGGCCTATAATTTTCGACTCTATTTCTCACCTCTCCTTTATGTACCGGCACTACTATCGCACGTTTCCAGTCCTCTGGTAAGCAGCAAGTATCCAGACTCAATTTAAATAATAATTCAAGGTGTTCTTATTAGGTGATATTATTAAGTACTTTGCAATATTAAACTTTACTCTTCATAATCCTCGCTGTTCCCATGCAGCAGAAACTCGTATGTAATATTTTGTACTTCTCGTAGCGATCAAAGTTTTTGACATGTTGCCTTAAAAGCTTCCAATGTTATTGGAAGTCAAGCTGTAAAAACAGTTGAATGCTTCGCTTGCCTGAGCCACGAGTGTCAGAGATGACTAACCTCTGGGTGGCTTAGTCAGGAGCATCCTAGACGGCTGTCCTGGCAGAGATAAGATAGCGCAATGCCACGTGGCCAGCGTCGCAGGGGAGAGCAAGTAACATCTTCAAATATTAATCAAGCGTGGTCTCTGCACAACAAGCGGAACACAGGGTACGGTGCAGGTAAACTGACTGACACGAAACTCGTAAAGGCTCACAGGTGCTGACGACACTACTGCGCCCGTCAAGCGAGGATCTTCACATTTTGCGCACTATTATTACTGTACATACGAATTTGTATTACATAAACAGGAAATGGCGGTAAAAAAAAAAGCCAGACGCAGTGTTCCTGTCAGCTGTCCGCCAGTACGGTAAGACTGGCTGAGCCTGGAGAGTGCGATCACCTCGATAGCTCGGCGACACTCGAGTAAGACTGGCTGAGCCTGGAGAGTGCGATCACCTCGATAGCCTCCCACCACAGCGCTGCGTGGCTAACCGGAAGTTTCAAGTAATTAACTGCCTTCGATTTTATTTCCGCTTATATTGTTAAAAGTAAGTGTAATATCTAATAAATAACTACATCTGATTTCCTTAGCATAGATGTTGTTAAAATGAAATCACAGCGACGCCAACTTAAAGGCAACTGTGGAGCACAGTCGCAAATCATAAGTCGTTTAAATTTACGTGTTGTTTTTTGTTTATTTACGACGAGTCAATTCAGAAATTAATTTAAGGAGAAGTGCATTATCTGCAGCAGTGACAACATGACAGAAGCAGCTAAGTTTATCAAAACTCATAGAAAGTTCGTACGAAATACATAAATCAAATAAATAATAGTTATCAGTTTTTGTATTTATAATATGCTTAGAAACTTTTTGGTAACATTTTTAATTTCCGCCATCAATCAAAAATATAATGATTAAACGTTCCTTACTAGCGTTTCCAGAACAAATTCCCTCTACCACCCTAGGTGTTACTCGCCATTTTTGATGTGTATTTAAAACAGTTCTGGAATAACACGAGAAGTGGAACTGAAAAATAATATGGACGACTGCGAGTCGAGTTGCGAGTTAACTTACAACACCTTCAGTCAACACCAGCTAACAAATAATGTTGTATTAATCAAAAGCTCTCGGAATGTAGTAGTATTGATATATGGGAAAAAATATCAAAATAAACTCTTTTACTCCAGGATTATAAGATGTAATAGATATAGGCAATTTTTAGTATTTTTGACGAAGCGTGGTGGGTAAGTGGTAAACGTTCTGGCCTCGCATTCGGGAGGACGCTGGTTTTAATCCCCTTCCGGGCATCCATATATTGGTTTTCCGTGGTTTCCCCAACGTACTCCAAGCGAATACCGGGATGCTTCCTTGAAAAGGCCATGGCCGATTTCCTGCCCATTCCTTGCCCCTAGTCCTTTCCCGCCTCTAATGACCCCGACGTCCACGAGGCGTTAAGTGGTAAGTAAAAAAAAAAAATAGTATTTTCGTTTTGAATACGTTAAACATTGAGGATAAATTTCAGGTTTATAGCGAATAGCGCTTTTAAGACAAATGTTGTAACAAAAATCTGTTGACAGCTTTGACAACCGTGTTAACGGCTTTCTTGGAGGAGGAAATTATTTATTTTAAAAATATCATAATCCTATAATATTTAACTTGTATGTAAAAGAAGGAAATAAAAGAAAAATTTCCATGTGGCATAAATGTTCAGGGAGAAAAAAACAGTCTGCTACGATTTGCTGATGACATTGTCTTGCTAACAGAACACGCCGAGGACATTGAAAAGTTACTGAATGGCATGAACAAAATACTGAAGGAACGTTTTGGATTAACTATAAATCAAAGACAAAAGTGATTAAATGTAGCAGAGAAATAACTTTTTGAAATTCTACATGTGGAGCACAGCACTTTATGGTAGCGAAACATGGCTTTTAGGAATACCAGAAAGAAAGAAAATTGAAGCATTTGAAATGTGATGCTACAGAAGAATTCTGAAAATTAAGTGGACAGACAAAGTAAATGAACGAGTTTTGGAAATGATGGGTGAGGAAATAAGTTTGTGGAAGAAGTTTACAGAAAGAAGAGACAGGCTGGTAGGTCATAATTTGAGACATACAGGATTGGTTAATTTGTAAGTGGAAGGAGCAGTCGAAGGTAAGAACTGTAGAGGAAGACAGAGATTAGAATATATGAAGCATATTATTGAGGTTGTGGGTTGTAAGGGGTATGAAGGGATATGTGACAATCGCGCACAGAGACAATCGCGCACAACCGGGTCGTCTCGTGTTACCTGCTTTTAGCTACGAATTAGTCACCGCTACAACAGCAAGCTGAATTCTGGGAATTCCAACCCCCATCCCCTCCTAACCAGATCGCACACCACTGTTCGCATTCACTGCTGCCTTGAGTATCACAGTTTTAGTCATGGAAGTTACTTCAACTACACATGGAAAGCCGTGTGCGCATTATGACGGGTACAGCTGTCGAGAGTTTAGAAAGAAAGAATATGGAACGATCACAGGCGCTGTCTCAAAGAAAGATCAAAACAATGTCGTGGAATTTTGAAGATTAAGGATGCTGCCATACTGAATGTTACAGAGCATATATGTGGACCCCTTGACGACGCACGCGTTGAAGTAGATCAAAAACTTCATGCGCCGAAGAAGAGAGCTCGAGCGGAAGATAGTTCAATTCCAAAAATCTACGCTGAGGAACTAGGAGATCATAATAAAGGCTACGACTTTGTAACTGAAAATAGGCAGTAAATTGGCGTGGCTGCTGCTGAAATGCCAGCCCAATCAACTGTCAAGAGAAACTTGTACCGTCAGTGGAGTATATCACAAGGAAAGAGCCAAATAATCCTGACGAAGTGATCTTGGATGATGAATTGTTGAAGATGGGAGATGGAGGAAGTTTCCTTCTTGCGGATGATATGGAAGGTGAAACAATAATTGTTCTGAGTGGTGAAAGAGTCAAACAAAGTTTAAAATTACACGAACATTTCTTTATGGATGGTGCTTTTAAAAGTGCCAGTATACAGTTCTCCCAAATCTACACGATACATGCGGATTACGGCAGCACTGACGAAAAAAGAAACATTCATGCTTGTCGTCCGACACTCGGTAAGTCATTAGTTTGGTTTACTGTTTGACGGTGCGGGTCGGTGTCGCGCTGGTGAACATGGAGAAGCTATAGGTAGATTGCGGAAAATTCTGGTCCTTTACTACCAAATTTTATTTTGATCTTACTGATTGACTTACAAAAGTGTCTTTCTTCTCTTCAACCTCACTTTCAGGTTCATCAAATTTTCTTGAAATTCTCCCCGTAAGCAGACAAATCTAAGATTACATTTGTGTTTTACAAAGCAAAAATAAATTGTAGTGAAAAAGAGTACGTTTGTTTTATTGTGTTTGAATATTTATTTCCCATTTTCTATATATTCGGTCTGGTGACTCAGTGTTACGGCGCACGATTTGGATACTGAAGCTCCTCGGTCCAAATCCCGGACTCCGTTGTATGTAATTATTACAGGCCTTAAAATTGACGTTCACCTCTGGCAAAGCTTTAGTGTGATGATGATTTGTCAATTCTGTGTTCCGTAAATTATAAAGTTCACGGGAGAGGGGAGAGTGTGGCCCGACCTTTAAACTGTGCGCGATTGTCGTTGTGCGCGAATGTCACTGTGAGCCATTGTCACGACACCGTATGAAGAGGTTAGCACAAGATAGGAAGGTATGGAGGATTGCATCAAGCCAGTCAAAAGACTGATGACAGCAAAAAAAATATTTATTAATGAAAGGTGTGTTATTTTGAAGAGTAGTAATAAATATGACTTTTACTGTAAAATTCGTTATCATTAAACACTAAATGTTTAATTGTAAAACATTTAAAAAGTAAATATTTTTTTAAAAAATATTGGCATTGTGAGAAGTAATTTTTGCACACTTCTTTACTCACCCAGCAGCACACGATCCTGTGAGCTGCACAGCACACGCCAACCGAAGCTGCTTTCGCTTACTCAGGCGCAGAATCACTTCACTTTATTCTCGTCTCGCATTCGAGAGGACGCCTATTCGAATCCCCGTCCGGGCATCCAGATTTGGGTTTCCCCAAATCACTCCAGGGGAATACCAGGACGCTGCCTTCAAAAGGCCGTGGCCAAATTCCTTCCCGTTCTTTGTCCCCCACTACCTGACCTCGACGTTGACAAAGCGTTAAGCAATTTTTTTTAAAAAGTTCATTTTACATTGTAACAGAAAGAAGTGTCCCAGGCCGAATCATAATCTAATCGTTATTGGTGTAAAGCCCATTTGAAATGAGAGCTATAGGCGTGTACAGTCTGTTTAAATTACTGCATCAAAAGCAGAGACGATTTCAGGAAGTACACTTTGTGCAACATTTGCAAGATTTACCAGGAAATTATAATCAGAACTGTGTATTTCCCACTTCGATATAGTTTTTGTTAATACTTCAGCAGTCTACGTATTGATGAAAATGATTAAAGAATATTGGTCTTAGTAGTTGCTGAAATAAAGGGGAGACACAAAATTTCTAAACTTTTTTACCAAAACACTATCAGATATCAGACGTATGCGTAGTGACTACACCCGTTATACATTAACCCGCATGAATTTTCCCCGGCGACTCGTGATGTTCCGTGAATCCGGTTCAAATTGAGAGTGCAGGTATTATAAAGTAATTAAACCTCATAAAGTGGGAGAAAGCGCTGGGTCCCGATGGTATACCAATAAATTTTAGGAATGCTAGGAAGAAATAGAACCATTTCCTATATTCCGTAAATCTTTAGATGAAAGAAAAGTGCCTTCTGACTGGAAAATAGCTCAGGTTATTCCTGTTTGCAAGAAATGAGGTCGGACAAGTCCTAGGAATTATCGAACCATATCTCTAACATCTGCTTGCTGTAGAATTCTGGAGCATGTCATATGCTCTAACATTATGAAGTTTCTATATGAAAATGAGTTACTTATACCGTGTCAACACGGATTTCGGAAGAACAGATCGTGTGAAAAACAACCGGCCCTATTTTCACATGACCTAATGGTATATCGAATCAGATTTGTGAATGGATACGCGATTTCCTAACTGGTCGGTCACAGTATGTAGTTGTTGACGGGGAAACCTAAGCTAGATGTTATGTCGGGCGTTCCACAAGAAAGTGTAATAGGACCACTTCTTTCCATAATTTTTAAAAACGATCTCGGTGACAACGTTAATTGCAGGATGCGATTGTTGGCTGATGATGCACTTATCTATAGGGAAATAAAGCGCTCTGACGATTGCTTAGAAATTCAGCGCGATCTGAATGTTATTTCGGAATGGTACTTACACTTAACTGAAAAAAGTGCAAGGCACTGTAAATAAATAACAAAAAGAATCCGTTTGTTCAAGAGTACAAAGTCCCTGAAGTATCTGGGCTTAAAAATACAAAGCAACATGAAATGGAACTTGCACATAACTTTCATCGCAGGCAAAGCTAATTCTACATTACGATTCATAGGTCGTATTTTGAGAAGTTGTAATGCTCATGCAAAGGAAATAAAGTAAAAAACACTAGTGCGTCCGGATTTGGAATAGTGTTGTGGAGTTTGGCATCCATATCGCAGGGGATTGAGTGACACTTTAGAGAAAGTACAGAAGAGAGCCGCTCGATTCGTGACTGCTAGTTACAGTCCTTACGAAAGTGTCGCAGAATTGATACATAGATTAGGCTGGGATTGTTTGACAGACAGACGACGTCGTTTCCGTTTGAATTTATTGGAGAATATACGAAGTTCTTTGATTTACGAGTGCAGTGAAATACTTCCAACCTACTTAGGTCGCAATGACAGGAGGGATAACATTAGAGAAATAAATGTTGTGCTGATGCTTTTATATATTCTTTCATCTACATCTATATCTATACTCTGCAAAACACAAATACTGTGGGTGGCAGAGGGTGCTAAGCACCAATCCTAATTCAGTGCATTCCAATCCCGAACAGCACGAGGCAAACAAACAATACATAAATGTATCAGTACGGCATCTTATTTCTCGAATCTTATCACTCCTGTCATTACGACCTAAATAGGTTGGCGAGAGAAGTATTTATTTGCACTCATAAATTAAAGATTTTTCGCATATTCACTGACTAAAACATGAAAAAAAAATCCCGTTTTTCCATGGCGTGTAGAATTTGAGATGGATCCAGTACAAATTGATAGTGTAGGTATCATAAAGCAATTAAAGCTCCTGAAGTGGGGGAAAGCGCCGGGTCCCGATGGTATACCAATAAGAGTATTTTCGGAATACGCGGAAGAAATAGAACCATTTCTGTCAGATATATTTCTTAAACCTTTAGAAGAAAGAAAAGTACCTTCTGACTAGAAAATAGCGCAGGAGATTCCCGTTTTCAAGAAAGGAGATCGGAGAGATCCTAGGAATTATCGACCCATATCTCTAACATCTGTTTGCAGTAGAATTCTGGATCATCTCATATGCTCTAACGTTATGAAGTTTCTAGATGAAACCGAGTTACTTACAGCAAACAAACACGGATTTCGGAAGAACCGATCGTGTGAAACACAACTGGCTCTATTTTTGCATGACGTAATGAAGGTTATTGATGCAGGATCACAAGTTGATGCTATTTTCTTGGATTTTCAGAAAGCTTTTGACTCTGTACCACACAACCGACTTTTAGCGAAGATTCGAGCGTACGGTATATCGGATCAGATTTGCGAATGGATACACGATTTTCTAACTGGTCGGTCGTTGTTGATGGGGAAGCCTCTTCCAAGCTAGATGTTACTTCGGGCGTTCTTCAAGGAAGTCTAATAGGACCATTTCTTTTCTTAATTTTTATAAACGATCTCTGTGACGACGTTAATTGCAGGATGCGATTTTTTTGCTGATGATGCACTTATTTATAGGGAAGTGAGGTGCTCCGACGAGTGCTTAGAAATTCAGCGCGATCTGGATGTTATTTCGGAATGGTGCCGTAAATGGTAGATTACACTTTACTGCAAAAAGTGCAAGGCAATGCAAATAAGTAATTAAAAGACCCCGTTTGCTCACGAGTTCAAAGTTAACAATTCAGTTGATGACACTGTGGATTCCCTGAACAGTACACACAGTCCCTCGTTCTGTTCGGGACTGGAATTCACAGAATTAGGATTGGTGCTTAGCACCCTCTGCCACCCACAATATTTGTGAATTGCAGAGTATGGATGTACATGTAGATAATTCTGAAGCACAGTCCTAAAAAATGGAAACAGAGTGAACTTTTAATTTCTTTAAAATAAGCCTCTGATTTGTCAGATGATTCGCTTGCGTGGAAACGATTTTCACTTGTGTCATGTCGCCCGCGAGTAGTGGTGAGGAGAGAGTTGCTGCTCCAGTGCTGACACCGGAAGTGGGTCAGCACGCCACCGGAAACGCGTGCCTTCTGCGTCTTCCTCTGATGTTTCGAGGCATCTTACCTTAGGTCGGCATTACACCGTCGAAGATCTTTGATGAAAGATGTCTTATAAAATATTTTACAGTGTAATGGGACAGATTTTATAAAACGTAATACCTTGGCATTACATTATATAAATTATTTCAAATGTAAACAAAGAAAATGGTGCATCCGAAGTTACCGAAGTTGGTTAGGACCGCCGAATCCACGAAAATGGACAGAAGGAAATGTACAATCAGAAACATATGGATTATAAGAATAGGAATTAAAAGGCGGACACTTACGCAAGAATTGCGAAGTTAGTTACTTCTATGAAACAAGGCTGTGGTGTCGATGACGTGAAAAAGAAAATTATTGGATTAAGAAGCTAATATTCGAGAGGTTTGTGGAATAACAGCTGAGCAGTACAGCTGCCATACTGCAGAATAGTGTAGATCCGCCACCAGCAACTGAGTACAACCCACTGCACACACACCGAAAAAATAGGCATCCAATAGTATATATCGTTAAGCTCGGGTGTAATAATCCTGGTATACAAATGTTTTAAAATATTGCGATAATAATTTATTGGACATTTACTACGACTTTGACCACAATTTTTATAATATGTCACGTCCTCATATTGCAGCTCTTTCACTAAACTTTGATGGATTCCTTTCATAATTATCAAGTCTTGTAATACGCGATCTCACCCAAATACGTTCACTTCTCTTCTTTTTCTTCAGTAAATCACATATTGTGACAGCTGCACGCACTACGGCTGCACAGCATACAAGTTCACTTAAGTGCAATCATAAAATATCTTTTATAAAATAAATATGACAAAATCTTTGGTAAAAGATCTTTGACAAAGTTCTTTTACAGAGTGATGCCGGTCTTAGTAGCTTGTTATTACAGGTACAGTCGTGTGAGTGATATGTGATCGTGGAGCGCACTTCACCTCTCGTGTTGGCGTCGCCAACGATTACAACTAATACTGAGAAATGTTTCCATTTCGCATTCAGCTCCCGCATACACTGTGTCTGACTATGTTCAAAATACCCGGAGCCAGTACAAAAATGCTTTTCAGGTTGTTGATTTCGACATCTTTCTCTGCACAACAGTGTGTTAATTATTCCCCCCCCCTTTTCCCTTTTTCACTCTCCAGACTTGTTTCATGGAATCCTCCATCTAAGACCCATCCCGAACAAAACTGTGTACCTGACTAAAACCCTTCTGAAGTACGTTGTTCATTGTGGAGCGTCCACAAATCACGTAACTCCATTTTGGGCTCCTGAGAACTACCCCCTCCCCCCCAATAGTAGTACGTAGGTTTGTCCCTATTGAGTCCAGAAGACATTTTGTAATGTTTTCTCTTGTCGGACTATCGTAAATTACATGCGGAGATAATTAAATGACGGAAATAAGTATTCACATGCTGTTGTTTGTTCTGTACCTCTTTTTAACTGTAACAAATTATATGGATGTAAAACTACGTGGGTTGGCTCGGAACCCGGGATTAAATTGTTTTATGTTGATTTGTCTGTTGTGACCTGTAGGGTGAGTGAGTCGCTAATAGTCTGACAGTAACCAGCCGCCATTACTTGACTTCGCGAGTATTTGCTTGTCACCGACTGTCCCAGGTGCTCGTTGTTACCTTCCCAGTCTACGGAACATCTCTACTGAGGCAGTTCGTGCAAATCTTACATATTTAGAAGACTTTTTAAAATAATAAAAAAAACACCTAAATATGTGTCTTCCCTGAACAAACGCAATTCTACAAAAAATTAGCAATTCTTGTATTTGGTGTCCCTGGAACGTCTATGAAATGGCGTTAGCGCCGTTTCAGGTACCAATAAGCTGGGTTGGTGTTAGTTAAGGTCTCTTTGATTACAGCAAGGAACTCATAACTTTAAACGAATCATTTTTGTGCACTAGCTGACCCGTGCGAGTAGTATCACCGGATGGTAATATAGGCCTAATAATGTAGAAATGCAAGAATATATTAATGAAACGTAGTTTATTTTGAAGAGTAATAATAAATATCTCTTTTACTGTAAAAATTGGTAACCGTTAAATAGTCCATGTTTAAATGTAAAATATTTAAAAAGTAGATGTTTAAAAAATATTAGCTTTGCCAGACGTCCTTTTTGTCAATCTTACTTTAAAAAACTTCTTTGAAAACAATATTAGCAGTTATAATACGATCATCGTTGAAGTTTTGACAGTATGTGTCTTCAAAATAGAAATATATATTAAAAAATCTACAAACTCGAAAAAGTCGCGTATGGGTGTCCATAAGAAAAAACGGGTTCTGATAAATACAATACAGCCTTTTGAAGCGTCAGACCTTATGCTTTATTAATGTTAATAAAGAAAGTTACTTCTTTTAGGAATTGTTTTCTTATAATTTGGAAAGACACGGTTGATCACAAGATGTGAGGTTATTGCGAGGTATGAGCATTGCTTTATTGGAGTGAATTAATTTAGCACTGATGATTTTCTCGTCTAAATGAATTAGCACCAATCTTTCACTATTAATGAATCCCTGATTAGCATTAAGACTTGTAGCGTCTAGTTTTTATGACGTTGTTAAAATTGAAAAATTAATGAGATGCATTAATTTATAAATTAATTTGCAAAATTAATCCCGGGTAGGCGCCAAGAATGGAAGTGTTCTCTATCCGAGAGAAGCGACATTCCAATTCTGAAATACTGTTAATCAAAGCAATTGTAATTTTAAAATACCATTAAAAAACACAAATCTTCATCTATTCAAATGATATGCTGATACATTGGAAAGGAAGTTATTGAAAGCAGGGTTTACAACACCTATTATTTTCTTTGAATATAAAATTGATTGGTTTATTGAACAGAACTGAATATTAAAAGTTTCTTTTGAACAATTTAGAGCATGATTCTCATCTCAGAGCGTTGCCTATGGTTGAATGACGCAAGAGTGTCTATACATCGCCGGCGTTCTTTACCGTGACAGATGGAATGCGGATAAAACAGAGTTTCACGGACCCTGTTGATCAGCTGGGCGCAAGGTCACTTGGCGAGGTAGCTCCTCGGCAATCTCCCGTGGTGCGCCGGTGCGGATTGTTTGCTGGCCAGAAACAGAATGTCTTCTCTCCCGCTTGTTCGCTCCGTTCAAAACTTGCAGGCTCCGGAGTTTTAGCAGACGCGGGAAATTTCAGCGAGTCGCAGCGTTTGGCGGGTCGTCCACGATCTCCATTGGCGCTTCTCATGCAACATAAAAAACTTATGGTTTCTAAAAGTTCGTAACACAGTTTGATTCGCTGGTTCCCAACAGAGGTGTTCCGCAACCTGACTTTTTCTCCGAAGCATCGTTTCTCTAGTTTCAACTTTCTACTGTACCAGGTAATCCTCATTTCGGCACAGTCCCTATACTGTCCTTTGAATTTCATTGAATGCGTAAAGCTTTTAACTTTGCGGCCTGCCATAAATCGTTCGGTCTTTCAGCGCAGGTATGAGTCACCTGGCTCTCACCGATGCCAAAGAAACGTGGAATTCACACGCATAAATTTCCCGTCACCAAGGGACATTACAGACTCATGACATTTTTCCTTGAAAAATTATTTATGAGGTGGCAAACCAGACGATTTCGGAAATGGCTTTAGCGATTTGGCTGAAATTTGATTTGTATATAACGTTAGGTTTTCAAGTTCGTAGTACGACAATGATAAAATCCAGCAATTCTAACCTCATCTCGTAGAAGTCTCGGTTACCAGTAAGCCTCCTGGTGTTAGGAACTGAGCACCTCAAAATGCGTGGGAAGCCTTCAAGTCTTTTACTTTAATCAAACTTTACTCAAAATCTTGCGTATTGAACAGAAATCGAAAGATGCCGAGCGAAGATCGGTGACCCATGTAGTGTGAGATAACAACCGCATTGTCAATCATAGCCTATTTCGCCACCCTTTATTTATCAAATGTACGGGTAACGATCGATAACGTCAAAGACTGCTTCTCGTGGAAACCTGAAAAATAAATCACTTAGAAATACTCAATATACAATCAGCTTATTCCATCGTAATTACAAATCTCAGTTGAGAATGCTTTTAATCACAGCTGTCGACGCATTCACCGAACCTGTAACGCACACAAGTAATTCACACAATCAGCAATAGACCGATTCAGTGCGACATACTCAGCCCAAAACGTTTCCTTACAGACCACAACTATTCATTTCCTGATGTAACGGAGACATTGTGCTATCCTTTCTTTCAGTTTCATAATTAATTTCGTTAGTTCACAGTGCCTTTCTTTCTGTCCATGATACAGATGCCATATTTTATGTTCCTTGGGGAGAAACATATTGTACGATATTTATCCTGTCACTTCATCCTCAGTGGAACTGGGCCTTTAAACGACCCGTTCCCGGTCTCGCTTTCCTTCCGTCGACAGGGTGTTGCATTTAGACGGCCCGTACCGCACTATATAGCTTCCCACCCCCTCGCGTATATCCGTCTTGCTTTGAAATTTTTACGTTCCATTTAATAGTAATCTACACTTATAAAACTCAAGTATTGGTCATATATCACGCCATGACGTCACATAATGACGTCGAACTATGACGTAATGCTTCCCGCCTCCGCTGCACAACAAAAAAAAATTAATGGAGATGTTTGAGGTTACCCGTGTTATTTAATAACAGTCGTATTTATCTATGCAACCGCGAATAAATTAATTGTCAGAACACTGAAAGAAAAGTACGTATTCCGTTGAAATCGACATATTGATTATTAGTTGCTCTTGTTACTGACGTCACTATGTCGCATACTTGTAAATATTTCCAGTGGGTCAAGTTTAGATCGCATCACAATGAAGGTATTCGTACGCGGGTAATAGAAGTTATGAATTTCGAACAGCAATATTAGTAGAAGTTGTGGTTATGTCGAAATGCTGATAGGACCAGACAACTAAAACATTTTTTACACAAGAAATCACGATGAATTTTCTATAAATAATTTAAACTCCGAGTTACTGAAGTTACGATTTTTTATACGGATGGAAGTAGTTCCGTATTTATCATCCCGAATGAGACCTGGGCCAGGAATAAAACCAATATCACGCGCTAAAGCATAACGTTTTGGGATTCCTAATTTATTTTTAATTTCATTGGTTCCCTAATTCTGACATCATTAATTCAGTAGAACTTCCATATGTATCGCTGCGTGAACTACAAACGAAATATGTACTACAAGCTAAAAATAAGGTTACGAGCATTACATAGCAACAATTCCATTTATTTAAGTAACCGCACAGAAATCATTTGTAAGAATACTACGTTAAACCCGTCATTTTTGACCGGCTTTGAGGCTACTAGTAGTAATCAAAGTATTTAATTACAGTACCATTTCTCGTCGTTTTGAGGTTGGAGTTTTCAACTGCATTATTTTCTTTTACACTGATTAAAATGGCAAGTAATTCGGATTCTGTTTGCGATAGTGATACACGAGTAACCTCGAAGGAAGCAAAACTGAAGAAACCTAAACAATTACAATAATACAGAGATTTGTCGCAGCTGCTAACAAATGTCCAAATATCTTTTTCAAGCCTTAAAGTTCTTGCTCTACCACCGTCAGACGAGATGCGACTGGTTTAATTTTACTGGCTGCAGCGTAATCTCCTCCTGATCTCTCTGTCGATTTCACGGTTGAAGAGGCTTGGGAGACCAGGTTGGGTCGTCTAAAGGGGCATTAATAACTAGGGTTTCTATCTTTATGACCAAAAACATAGAGAATTATTCATGGAAATATGACCTTAAAAAACGGGTAAATATGAACTAAAATAACAAAATATGACCAAACTTTTAAATTTACTATACATCAAAACATGCTCAATTATACATCATTTATTTTATCTGATAGTGTCGCTTTCACGTAGACAGTATAATTTGGTTCCGTGCACTCACTGCATCATTCTTTTTCTCTCAGTACAAACCGTAGTACAGTTTATTGTTAAAACGATGTCTACTTTTTGTTGCTTTGACATAAAGGGAGCCATTGCTAAGCGCTTGCAACTAGCAGTCATGAGATCACAATTTAAACTAAAATTGTGACCGAAATTGTTATGTGTGGAGGGTAGCCCCCATATGATTGCCCTGCTGGTTGCTGCTGCAGATTGGGATCGAAGTTGCCTCGAGTGTAGCCGCCTGCTCAGTGGGCTACCCGCAGTACTCTGGCGTCGCCTGGGTTGCCGCACTGACTGCTATCGGAATCTTAGTTCAGTCGCTCGATAACTCTTCCTGTTCCACTCCATAATCGCTCGTGCAAAAAAACAAATGAATCGGTTCTGATTCCTGATTTCTCTTATTTTCTCGGTCATTCGTAGATATGAATGTACAGCTGGTAGTGATATGTGTTTGCCGTCATCCTCAAATAGGAAAAAATTATCTGATGTCATACAGGTAGTGTCCGTTATCTTTACCCGTTTCCTAATTTCAAATTACTATCAACGAAACTTGTTTACGACAGCAGTATCTGACTGCACTCTCGATTACTTCCACAGACGAATCTAGGTCCCGTCCTTGGCCCCCTTCCAAAATCCTGTATTTCGTACCTACAGCGTGGATACTGTTCTAACAAAGGACCTGTTCAGCCACTCGTTAACTGAATCCACTAACCTCCCCCCCCCCTTCATCAAACCAGAGTCCGAGATGCTCACATTTTATGGGGTCAAACAGCAATTCGCCGTCCCCAAAAAGATGAGATGGCAGCTGTTTTTATTTCTGTTCTGTGTACCTGATAGGCGGCGCTTCCTCTCCACAAAGCCGCCCTGCACAGGAAACAGAGCATCCCCTCGTATCGCCTTCCTCACCACTTCTTAAAGAACCACCAACCAAGCGAGTCACCCCTTGCTTTGAAGATGGCACAAATCGTCACAATGAAATGTCACGAAAACTGTGCTACTTCTAATATTTTTTTTCAATGTCTGAGAATTATATATCATTGCTTTTATTGTAACTAAATATTTTTTTCATTAAAGAATCGACACGGAACTTGCGAGTGTTATAATAACTATTAAGAGCTGCGTGAATTATAAACCACTCGATGACGATAACAGTGTTTAAAGAAAAATAGTTAAAACTGAATCGTTCGAGTGCGTATCGGCTGTTTGTAACGTCACACTGAAGGTCTGCTACGGACACTCCGGCACTTGTAACCCCTCTGCTGACTCGACCGCGCGTTAACCTGTCTCGACTCTACTGCTCGAGTAGCTTTTTAGTTGTAAGTGTAATGCGGGTGGAAGGGCACCTTCTCCACCTGCCCAAAACTGGTACTGACCTGTTGAAATTATGTTAACTGCTTCCTTATAATGTCCTCTTCACGTTTTAAGCTCTGGTTTTCTGGAAAAGTCACTAGGAATTAAATCAAAAATTCCGAAATCTGAGACGCTCCACAACCGCGAAATGTTAGCAGCAATGCAAAAATGACACAAAGATTATCGGTACAGGGATCAGATCAACGTAAACAGGTTCATTTTGTCATAGTGATCGTGGTTATGTTGAAATTCGGCCTGGGCCATTTCAACAACCCTCCTACACAATTTTACATCTTACAGCTGCCCACGAATATTTTACTTATTATGTACATTATTTTATATATTACATATCTTTAATATTTAACATGTTACATTTTTAATTATTAACTTCTTTATATACTTTTACAAATTACGTATTTTTAATATGGCATTTTAACTATACAGTTTTGGAATATTAAGTCCGTTTACTTATTTTCGTTTCCTCTAGATTAATTGCGCTTCGTGTAAGAAGTTTATCAGGTTTCTCTATATCCCCGAGTGGCCCGTAGCGAGGGGACCTCCCTCGATGTCGGGAGAGGCACCTGAAGCGGCGATACTAGTGTGGTTAGCACATGTTTGTCGTGGGTGGTTTAAATCTGCCTCGTCTTCCTTGTCTGCGTCGCACAGTGCTCATTCCATGACTCCCACTCTATGGGGGTGGCGCACTGTCATATCTCATCCGAATTATCGATCTTATGAATTGTCTTTCCGGCTGGATGTCTTTGTGCCAGACTTGTTTCGGAACTGATGGTTGAATGGCCGCCTAGTGTTTTACTGTTGCGAGGTCGCCAGCTACCCCATCTGCCACCGCCCAGGGCGTTGGGTCGCCCAGGCGACCTCTCGTGACCTTGAGTCTGGCCGCTAATAGACCCACTACTCAAAACGTAGTCGGCGCTCATTGGCGGGTTCCATTAATGTTCCTGTTACATTCGTACGGGTCATAATAAAAGTGGGGGAAACTGAAGCAGGTTCTAGAAGCATAAAATAATACCTTGCATGGCAGCAAGTATCACACACAACGACATTAACTTTTCCTAAACCGCGGTTTTTCCTAAACCCAAACTGATCTCCACCTACAATCTCCTCCATTATTCTGCTCAGTAAAAAAATCAGGAAAAACCGCGGTACAAGAGAAGCAATTCTGGCTTTAATACTTGGAGGACGGATCAAAAAAAGAAAGATACTTTTATGGCTTTTGTTGATTTATACAAAGGTTTTGATAATGTTAGATGGGAAAGATATTCAAAATTTTGAAGAAGTCAGGTCTAAAATGTCGAAATCGAAAAATACTTTATAAACTGTAGAGAATCAAGTGGCTATAATAAAAGTAGAGAATTTCATAATCGATAACGGACATTTTACTGCAGTTGAAGGGAAGGAATTTAATTATTTAATAAAGCATTTAGCACCATTATACAAAGACGCTCCCCGTTGAACCATTAATTTAAAAAAAAAAACGAAAAAAATCAAAATTTGTGAAGGAGAAGTTGAAAACTTTGAAATATTTTCGTTTTTACGTATATTTGTTGCAGAGTAACAATGGCTATTTGGAGATGAAGGTACATTTTTTGCCGCAAAATGAACTAAAATCATGATTGGTATACTAGTTAGATTGGGATATGTTTAAAATTGCAATTAGTTATTTACTCAAAGTAACCTGGTCGGTAACTTTCGAACGCGCCTTCTGAAAGGCAGGAGCCATCGTCACTGAAACTAGCAACAAACTTCACGGGAAAAGGTTAAGCAGACTTTTCAGGATCTGTTGACGCTTAATATTTACAGACATACTTTTTTCAATAAACTACCTCAAATTTATAACTTGATTTTGGTTTCCATACATTTCTAATGCAATATATGGAGATACCGGTATCGGAAAATATCGATATTATCGGCTTGATGCGGTCTGTATTTTCGATATGTGGCTGGCGTCGATATAAATATCTATATTGATATCAACTTGCATCCTTAACCGGGAGCGATTAATATTTGCCTGAGAATTCAGTTTTGGAGACGTTGCTGATGTCGCACATTCTCTTTAAAGACTCCTGTCATCCGTACCACACGAGTGCGAATATCGCCAATTTGTGTATTCGAAATCTTATTTCGGCTGTGAGTGTATTGGACTCTTCCTTTTAACTACGTGCTCCTGGAAGCTCGATTTTGTTTCGAGTGCAGCCCTCAGGACCCCATGACGCAGTAGTGCCTAGCCACCCCCTCCTGGAGGGAGCACTTCCGTCTTGATAACAATCTGTGAGAGACGGTATTTAATACGTCGCTAGCTTAGAAGGAACTTCTCACAAGAAGAAGTCGTATCACTTTGTAGCATGCTTAGATGTGGAATACAATTTCGTCGCATAAAGACAGAAGGCCAATAATGATTGCGATTCAATACACATGTTACTGTCCATTACAAACGGCACTTTTATTGAGATGGTGTAATATGTGCCAGGAAGCTCGCTACCTGTCACTTATTTCATGGATTGGTGTACTTTACTCCAGCTTTATGTTTTAGAATAGTTTCATCGCCTGTTTCCAACTGAACGAGGCCAGTTCATTGCGCTGAATTGAACCAACTCGTAAAGAGCACCACACAACGCGAAGTCAAGTCGCGTGACGACATTGTTTGACCGGGAGATGGGAGCTTCTGCACGCAGACTCGGGACTGTAGTTACTGTACACACTCCACTTGTAAACACGAGGTCCCTATGGTCAGCTCTCGATCGCAAACCACGACTTCAGACACGGTCGCCTTCCATTAGTGTTCCGCGTGGGCGTGCTGGGTAAATTGGAACACCGTCTACGGATTACCAACAATTCCAAAACCACGCTGCACTCTTCTTCCGAATCTTTCGCGACTGTTCAGGTGACCACATAGTTTAGCAGCAGCAAATTTCGTCATCTGCCTCAGAAGCGAAACAATGACCGCGGGTATTATTCTGATCCACCCAGTGAGTCGAACCGCGACCCTTGTCACTCGCATCCTGGCAGCTGACTGAACACGTTGACGTCACTGCGCTTTATTTTATTTTCGTGGTTCCACGCTCCTGTCTGGGCTAGGCATGTAGTCCGTACACGAAACAAGGGGACATCCATAAATTACGTTAGGTGTTTTTCCGGATTTTCGGAACCCCCCCTCCCCCCTCTGGTGAGATTTTGGTGAGATCTGGCCGGGCCCCCCCCCCCCCTCTGGTGAGATCTGGTCCCGTCATACCCCCCCCCCCCTTTACATGTCATTTTCGCCACAGACCTTTTTTTTTTTTGTGGGTCTCACCCTCGCGTTTCGGCAAAATACCGTCCTAAAATCAACTTTCGCGTCATTTGTAGACTTTTTTTAGCTCTACAGTCCGGCCCAATTTTAAAAAATCTCTCTATTTCACCTCACGTAATTTATTGATGCCCCGTAAGCTCCTCACTCCAAACATACGCGTTGCAGGTGACAGGTGCTTCCGTGGCGCAAAAACAAAACATTATACTCACTATTTCGTAATATTATATCGAAATTATGATTTAATCAAATAAATGTGGTGGAAAGATGGCAGTGTGGGTAGTATCGATATTAGAACCGCTCAAGCAGACAACCAGTATATATTTTTTTTCTCTGTAGAATAAAGGCATGATTGGCCATAAAAGTTTCTGTTTTGACCATTTTTCGCAACGCGTGTGTCTCAGAATCGCTGTTCGCAAGCAAACTAAAATTTGTCTGCAGCATCGACTACACCTTGAATTTAAAATAAAGAAACTTACGTCTAAAATGTTTTGCAAGTTCTGAGCAAACCAAGAAAAAGTTTTTATTTTGAAGTTGCTTTACCTTATGCTATCATCGTTTTATATAAAATGTTCTGCATGAAAACCGCATTGCCCGCAAAGTGTCTGCGCTAGCCAACCTCACTGCAGTGAACCGCAGGACGTCGACGCCACATCCCCACTACGCACGTCCGTCACGAGTCACCAGCACTCACCCGCTTACTAAATCCTTTCTCGAGAGAAACATTTCACAATCTGTTCCGTCCAGACTCATTGCTTTTACGTAAGAAACAAAAAAACTTTGATATAGGCTCGTAAATTCGGTGGGGTGTCCCACCGTGTGGGTATGTTTCCCTCACATATGTTCTAACCATTGAGTTTAGCCCTTTTTTTCGCTAGCCTTTTCATCTCTACATACCCCTTACAACCCACGTCCTCAATTATCTGCTTCATATATTCTAATCTATGTGTGCCTCTGCAGTTCATACCGTCGACTGTTCCCTCCACTATCAAATTAACCGATCCCCCATGTATCAAAATATGACCTACCAGCCTGTCTCTTCTTTCTTTAAGACACTTCCACAAACTTGTTTCCTCTCCCATCATTTACTCGTTCATTTCGTTCTTTATCCGTCCATTTAATTTTCAGCTTCCTTCTGTAGCACTACATTTCAAATGCTTCAATTTTGTTTCTGTATGTTATTCCTAAAGTCCGCGCTTCGCTGCCAGAAGATGGCGACTGAGCATCAGATCGCCGAAATATCGAGTGTAAACACCTTGATTACTCGCTAGTCTCCCGAGAAGTCTACATCAATTCTGAACCCTGAGAAAAACTTCGTCTCTTAAATCAAATGTTGTAAATAACATGAATGAGTTCTAATTAAAAAAAAAATCCCTACGAAGTCTAATAAATTTCAACGAAATAACGAGTTTGATATTCAAACAAATGACTGTAGAATACATTGTGACGAAATGAAGAACAGTAAGTGCTGTGAAGAAGTAGGAATTAGTTGGGCAATACACTTAAAATAATCCTGTTGCAGAAGCATACTAAAAACACTACTACAAAGTAGTTTAATAATAATTAAATTCCTACAGATAATGAAGTATACCGTAATGATTAGGTTGTTAGATGTGGGAAATGTGAAGGCAGCAGCTTGTCAAGGGGCGTGCGGTCTCCGTGAGTGTCTGCAGTCACAGGCTCAGCAGAGGCGAAGAAATCAGGGCGTCCTCTGTCTCTGGGCCCCGACACCACGAGAGGTATAGTACCTGTCCACTGTGTGTCAGCTACCTCCAGAAACAGTCGACATGCTGTGCGTCCGAGAAACTGGTCCCCGTGTCGCCCATTCATTGTTTCCCGTGGTCCTCAAGCAGAAAATCGAGAACCGAAGACACGCGTGTCTTTGTATCCAAGACAATACGTGAGGAGTTCGGAAACGCATGAATGATGAGAGCGGTAAAACTGTACGGGGCAGGAGGAGTTGGCTGATTCGGAATCCTCCTCCATAAGTCTGCATGTTAACTGCAACTTCAAAAAAGTTTCTCGTCGAGGCCCACAGACTCGAGCCGACAAGTGTTGTACAGGACAGCCGGACAGTAACTAGGTAGTGTAATCAGTACTGACGCCAATACGTGGGACGAAACAGCCGCATTGTTTACGTGAGTGCCGCCCGAGAATAGTGACAGCGATTAATTTGTGAGTCGATGAGTTCAGCGAGCGCTCACGCACACCAACACGTGCGCTCGTCGACAACTCACGGCACGTGTTCAAACGCAGGCTACCAACATATACGCTGAGTGCCCACCGAGGTCAAACATCATCTCTATGGTCATGCTTGATCAGGAAAACGCGGGACGCAGGCCCCCATCGGACCGGTAGTTTCAGTGACGTCACTCCAAACGGCTAACGCGTTCTTCGGGAGCTATATATAGGCGGCAGCAGTTCCAGCCGTGACAGTACTCTGAAGAAGGCCACAAAATGATGGCCGAAACGTTAGGTTTCAACAAATTGACGCGATTCAACCCGGACAACCAAGATTACATTGACAACGACCGCGGAAGTCTGCGCACCCACATCATCTCTCAACCTTTACCAGCTCGACAAATGATTCTACTGGCCTCTACTAACTCATACTTTATACCGGACGGGAGTGGGGCTCGTGTGTGGAGTACTACTAGCGCTGCATTACTCTGGCCTCT
>CM061914.1:199531473-199562824 GCA_031002005.1 Vandiemenella viatica | reverse complement strand
CTGCTTCTCGTGGAAACCTGAAAAATAAATCACTTAGAAATACTCAATATACAATCAGCTTATTCCATCGTAATTACAAATCTCAGTTGAGAATGCTTTTAATCACAGCTGTCGACGCATTCACCGAACCTGTAACGCACACAAGTAATTCACACAATCAGCAATAGACCGATTCAGTGCGACATACTCAGCCCAAAACGTTTCCTTACAGACCACAACTATTCATTTCCTGATGTAACGGAGACATTGTGCTATCCTTTCTTTCAGTTTCATAATTAATTTCGTTAGTTCACAGTGCCTTTCTTTCTGTCCATGATACAGATGCCATATTTTATGTTCCTTGGGGAGAAACATATTGTACGATATTTATCCTGTCACTTCATCCTCAGTGGAACTGGGCCTTTAAACGACCCGTTCCCGGTCTCGCTTTCCTTCCGTCGACAGGGTGTTGCATTTAGACGGCCCGTACCGCACTATATAGCTTCCCACCCCCTCGCGTATATCCGTCTTGCTTTGAAATTTTTACGTTCCATTTAATAGTAATCTACACTTATAAAACTCAAGTATTGGTCATATATCACGCCATGACGTCACATAATGACGTCGAACTATGACGTAATGCTTCCCGCCTCCGCTGCACAACAAAAAAAAATTAATGGAGATGTTTGAGGTTACCCGTGTTATTTAATAACAGTCGTATTTATCTATGCAACCGCGAATAAATTAATTGTCAGAACACTGAAAGAAAAGTACGTATTCCGTTGAAATCGACATATTGATTATTAGTTGCTCTTGTTACTGACGTCACTATGTCGCATACTTGTAAATATTTCCAGTGGGTCAAGTTTAGATCGCATCACAATGAAGGTATTCGTACGCGGGTAATAGAAGTTATGAATTTCGAACAGCAATATTAGTAGAAGTTGTGGTTATGTCGAAATGCTGATAGGACCAGACAACTAAAACATTTTTTACACAAGAAATCACGATGAATTTTCTATAAATAATTTAAACTCCGAGTTACTGAAGTTACGATTTTTTATACGGATGGAAGTAGTTCCGTATTTATCATCCCGAATGAGACCTGGGCCAGGAATAAAACCAATATCACGCGCTAAAGCATAACGTTTTGGGATTCCTAATTTATTTTTAATTTCATTGGTTCCCTAATTCTGACATCATTAATTCAGTAGAACTTCCATATGTATCGCTGCGTGAACTACAAACGAAATATGTACAAGCTACAAAATAAGGTTACGAGCATTACATAGCAACAATTATAAGGTTACGAGCATTACATAGCAACAATTCTATTTATTTAAGTAACCGCACAGAAATCATTTGTCAGAATACTACGTTAAACCCGTCATTTTTGACCGGCTTTGAGGCTACTAGTAGTAATCAAAGTATTTAATTACAGTACCATTTCTCGTCGTTTTGATGTTGGAGTTTTTAACTGCATTATTTTCTTTTACACTGATTAAAATGGCAAGTAATTCGGATTCTGTTTGGGATAGTGATACACGAGTAACCTCAAAGGAAGCAAAATTGAAGAAACCTAAACAATTACAATAATACAGAGATTTGTCGCAGCTGCTAACAAATGTCCAAATATCTTTTTCAAGCCTTAAAGTTCTTGCTCTACCACCGTCAGACGAGATGCGACTGGTTTAATTTTACTGGCTGCAGCGTAATCTCCTCCTGATCTCTCTGTCGATTTCAGGGTTCAAGAGGCTTGGGAGACCAGGTTGGGTCGTCTAAAAAGGCATTAATAACTAGGGTTTCTATCTTTATAACCAAAAACATAGAGAATTATTCATGGAAATATGACCTTAAAAAACGGGTAAATATGACCTAAAATAACAAAATATGACCAAACTTTTAAATTTACTATACATCAAAACATGCTCAATTATACATCATTTATTTTATCTGATAGTGTCGCTTTCACGTAGACAGTATAATTTGGTTCCGTGCACTCTCTGCATCATTCTTTTTCTCTCAGTACAAACCGTAGTACAGTTTATTGTTAAAACGATGTCTACTTTTTGTTGCTTTGACATAAAGGGAGCCATTGCTAAGCGCTTGCAACTAGCAGTCATGAGATCACAATTTAAACTAAAATTGTGACCGAAATTGTTATGTGTGGAGGGTAGCCAGTGGCGGCCCTAGGGCGGTGCGAGCGGTGCGACCGCACCGGGCGCCGTTATATGGGGGGCGCCGAAAATGCAGTGAGAGATCGTCTGCGCAAAAAATTAAAAATTAATTCTATAATAATTAATATATTATTTTAACACACATCATCTAGAAGATTTTATAAAAGTAAGAGTTTCAGCTTAATGCATAGTCGTATGGTATCATAGAATAGAGTCAATTAGAGTTGTTACTCGAGTCAGTTCGAGTTATTCAAATCATGAAAATCACAACTCGTTCGAAAGTTAACACCCTCCCGTGCCGCGTTGCGCCTCTCCCGCACCTGTTTCATGCCTTCTCGGCTGTAGTCTGGCATGGCTGCATGGGGCGAGATTCAACCTATTTCTCTCCTTCTACCATATTAAACCTTCGGTGATCACAATTAACGTTGGTATCATAAATATTTACAAAGCTTATTTGTCTTTTACAGACAGGACATGTCGCCAAAGTCAAAACAAAAAAAAAAAAAAAAAAAAATCTATATGGCGCACAATACTTAACAGAAAACAAAATGAAGACAAAATTGAGTAGGCTTCAAAATTGCTGGATTTTTTTTTTTTTAAGTCGCCTGTTTCGTTGTCACCAGAACTAGTTCAACACGAGACGGAAGAAATTTTTTAATGGAAGTTATTCAGATGAGGCTTATGCAGTGGTCAACAAGGACCCCGTGCAAAAAAATTATTTTGGGCCCTCAGGCCAGATGGGCGATCTTATTTTTGCTTTGTGTTGCTGGTCAGGGCCCCCTGAGCTGAGGATGGGGCCCTTGAGTTGTGCTTAGGGGCCCCCTGAGCAGTGGTTGGGGGCCCCCCTGAGCAGTGAGAAGACCCTTAGTGAGGGGCTTCCTGATTCCTGTGTCTCAGGGGCCCCCTTAGACGACTGTAGAGCTAAAAAAAAGGTCGCCAGTTTGCCATGAAGGCTGAAGGCTCGTGGGCCTCTCAACTGCGCTTGGGGGCCCCCCAGATGTGCGCTTTGGGGCCCCCAAGAGGTATGCTTGGGGGCCACCTGAGCGTAGGGGCCCCGGTGCACGCCTAGCCTCATAGTAGCTACGCGCTTATGATGAAGAGCAGCATGTGCGAGAAGGTATATCTATGACTAGAACGTCGTCTGCTGTTCAAAAGATTAAAAAAGGGTATACAAGACATACCACCACAGTCGCCTTTTCAAAGTACAAATTATGATGATATTTCAAAATTGTCGCTCATTGACTCTGCTGACAGAGATGAAATAATTATTGAAGCAACGAAAAAAATCCAATAAAAAAAAATCATGGACGTCGTTTTCCAAATACGTATTTTGAAAAACACCAAATTAAGAAACTTATAAGAGTAGATAGTTCCTTTATTCTAAATCTGCGGATAAAGTATATTGTTCATATGTTGTTGATTCAACAGAAGGTCTCATTTTTATTTGGGAAAGAAGGTTTGGATGAATGGATTTACTTATCAGTGCGTCTCAAAACTCACGAAACTTCATCAGATCACAATCACACAATGCTCAGTTAGATAGAAGCGTCAATTCCATTAAATAACTAGACAAGCATTTGTATATACAGACTGAAGACGAAAAATCACAGTGGGTAGCAATCCTCTAATGAATGTTATCTTGTTCAGAAGAAGCTTTGGGTCTGAAATAGTAAATAATTCTAATGATGGTAACTTCCTGGGTATATTGCAACTGCTAGGAAAATATTACCCTGTGGTGATGGAACATCTCCGCCGTATTGCTAATAACGAGAATAATATCTTATTAGATTGGCAAATGTATTCAAACCTAATGATGTTCGTATTAAAATTTTGACTATGGTTAGGTCATCTAAATATTTTTCCATCATACTGAATTGAACTCTTGATGTAAGTCACGTCGAACATTTATCTTTGACTTTGATTTTTGCTGTCACTCATGAAGACGAAGTATTACGCTGTGCTTACAAACCGGAAAGTGACTCTTTGGGGCGCTGCCCTGTTTAGCATTGATACTTAGCAAAAGTTCGATTTGGATATGAACGATTGTCGAGGCCAAAGATATGACAGTCGATCCAATTTTGTAGGAGGAATAAATGTGGCAAAAGCAAAATTCTGAACCAGTATCTTCAAGCATTTTTTAATTAAAGTAACTGTCATTAAATTTGGTAATAGCTAGTGCCGCCAAAATATCAGTTAAATCGGTTTCCTTGTCCGGATTTCTTTGAAGAATATTTGTGTTATTCTCTCGATCAAAAAAGCGATGGGAAGTGGTATTCAAGCACTCAGGACTGCCGCCAAAAAATTTGCGACACTCGTTTCAAGAATAGTTTCTAGCATCCCTACAGTTCGTTATTCTATCACTACTCTTCAGTTCGTGACGACATTCTGAAACGAATTATTCAGTTGCAGCAACGGATACCTTGTCACTTAGCCAGATCATGGATCAATTTGAGTTAATAATTACATTGGTGACTTGGTATAATACATTGTTTCAAAGGCTATGCAGACGAAAGTGGATTTATGAAAATCTTCACATTTGTTGAAAAACAGCTCGGGGGTGGAAGAGGATATTCTCTACCTACCAGAAACTGTTACTGACCTGTTGAAATTTGTTTTGACAGCTTCACGTTTTCCATCCTCCTTTCTCCGAAAAGTCGCCACGAATTAAATTAAAAATGCCGAAATGTGAGAGTGAAGCGCAGCAATTAGATGCCTCAGGCGCTCAAAAACAATGACAAAATTTTGAAATGATGGTTAAAACTTTGTTGTAATTTTTTATTGCCGTTTTAGCTACATTTCATTGTTAAAAGTCGGACGAAATTAACAGATAGAAAATTTTTATCCGAGATGCAGTACAACAAGGATCGCCATCTTAGATTCGATACAAGCGATGAGAGATAATCGATTGCTTCCGTTGTAATCAAATGCGTCGTTCCTGATATAGATGCCGCAGAACGAATTTCCCGTAAACTTTTTACTCTTGGTCTAGTCCGAATTTCAACCTAACCACGATCACTATAACAGGACTATCCTATTTAAGTTGATATGATCCCTGTACCAATAATCTTTGTGCCATTTTTGCATTGTTGCTACCATTTCGCGGTTGCGTATCGTCTCACATTTCGGCATTTTTAATTTAATTCGCGGCTACTTTTCCCGAAAGGAGAGTTCAAAACGTAAAGAGGGCATTATAACTAAGCAGCTAAAACAAATTTCAACAGGTCAGTACCAGTTTCGGGGCGGTGGATAATATCTCCTTCCACCCCAGCTCAGAATTTGAGCTCTGATAACTGGCAGCTGGAGAAGATTCTCAGACTGGAAAATTTCCTATTATTAACCCAGTCAGATGCCGAAGAAAGTAAAGATTTTTTGAGCCATAAATGAAATAGCAACAGATCCAGAAGAATTGTTTACAATGAACATGTTTTTGCATATCATCGATAGAATAGAGAATCTGTTGGTCACTCTATTAGCACAACGTCCCAAGGGCGTAGCCAGGATTAGCTTCAGAGTGGGGCAAAAACAATGAAAAATACTTGTTGAATACTTGGGGGGGGGGAGGGGGAGGAAATAAATGCATTTAACCTGTTTAAGAATTAGTTCGCGAGGGTTCTGGCAAAATTTTGGTAAAGTTTATTTTTCGGTATTAAGAGTGGGAATTTTTATTTTCACATATTTTCTATTTTTAAATATTTTAAAAAATTATTAAAAACTGCGAATTTTACGTGAAAGTGAAGTGAGCATTGTGTTCGCCACAGTAGCTCAAATAAACCTTTTCAAACATATAGTATTCCTTTTTACTGTTGTTTCTCATTCATACCGCTGCTATCCTATACTAATCTTTCCGAGGTTTGAGTTGTTATCATATATAAAGAGTATCTTTTGCCCGCGGCTTTGCTCATTCATAAAGAATTCATATACATATTCGTATCCGAATCACACGGGAACTGCTATTTGGTATAAAAGTAGATGGCCAATACATTATTCCAAATTTATCCTAAGCAGTTCAGTAGTTTCGACGTGAAATAGAAAAATATCCGAACTAAGAAACTTTTACATCTTCAATCTATCTATATGGACAACTTAATCACTAATAAGAGATTGCTCATTTGGGGCGCCACAATGAGATCTCGCACCACATGAAAAACTTGCTAGGGCCGCCTCTGAGGGTAGCCCCCATATGATTGCCCTGCTGGTTGCTGCTGCAGATTGGGATCGAAGTTGCCTCGCGTGTAGCCGCCTGTTCAGTGGGCTACCCGCAGTACTCTGGCGTCGCCTGGGTTGCCGCACTGACTGCTATCGGAATCTTAGTTCAGTCGCTCGATAACTCCTTCCTGTTCCACTCCATAATCGCTCGTGCGAAAAAACAAATGAATCGGTTCTGATTCCTGATTTCTCTTATTTTCTCGGTCATTCGTAGATATGAATGTACAGCTGGTAGTGATATGTGTTTGCCGTCATCCTCAAATAGGAAAAAATTATCTGATGTCATACAGGTAGTGTCCGTTATCTTTACCCGTTTCCTAATTTCAAATTACTATCAACGAAACTTGTTTACGACAGCAGTATCTGACTGCACTCTCGATTACTTCCACAGACGAATCTAGGTCCCGTCCCTTGGCCCCCTTCCAAAATCCTGTATTTCGTACCTACAGCGTGGATACTGTTCTAAGAAAGGACCTGTTCAGCCACTCGTTAACTGAATCCCCCCCCCCCCCTTCATCAAACCAGAGTCCGAGATGCTCACATTTTATGGGGTCAAACAGCAATTCGCCGTCCCCAAAAAGATGAGATGGCAGCTGTTTTTATTTCTGTTCTGTGTACCTGATAGGCGGCGCTTCCTCTCCACAAAGCCGCCCTGCACAGGAAACAGAGCATCCCCTCGTATCGCCTTCCTCACCACTTCTTAAAGAACCACCAACCAAGCGAGTCACCCCTTGCTTTGAAGATGGCACAAATCGTCACAATGAAATGTCACGAAAACTGTGCTACTTCTAATTTATTTTTTCAATGTCTGAGAATTATATATCATTGCTTTTATTGTAACTAAATATTTTTTTCATTAAAGAATCGACACGGAACTTGCGAGTGTTTACATAACTATTAAGAGCTGCGTGAATTATAAACCACTCGATGACGATAACAGTGTTTAAAGAAAAATAGTTAAAACTGAATCGTTCCGAGTGCGTATCGGCTGTTTGTAACGTCACACTGAAGGTCTGCTACGGACACTCCGGCACTTGTAACCCCTCTGCTGACTCGACCGCGCGTTAACCTGTCTCGACTCTCCACTGCTCGAGTAGCTTTTTAGTTGTAAGTGTAATGCGGGTGGAAGGGCACCTTCTCCACCTGCCCAAAACTGGTACTGACCTGTTGAAATGTATGTTAACTGCTTCCTTATAATGTCCTCTTCACGTTTTAAGCTCTGGTTTTCTGGAAAAGTCACTAGGAATTAAATCAAAAATTCCGAAATCTGAGACGCTCCACAACCGCGAAATGTTAGCAGCAATGCAAAAATGACACAAAGATTATCGGTACAGGGATCAGATCAACGTAAACAGGTTCGTTTTGTCATAGTGATCGTGGTTATGTTGAAATTCGGCCTGGGCCATTTCAACAACCCTCCTACACAATTTTACATCTTACAGCTGCCCACGAATATTTTACTTATTATGTACATTATTTTATATATTACATATCTTTAATATTTAACATGTTACATTTTTAATTATTAACTTCTTTATATACTTTTACAAATTACGTATTTTTAATATGGCATTTTAACTATACAGTTTTGGAATATTAAGTCCGTTTACTTATTTTCGTTTCCTCTAGATTAATTTGCGCTTCGTGTAAGAAGTTTATCAGGTTTCTCTATATCCCCGAGTGGCCCGTAGCGAGGGGACCTCGCTCGATGTCGGGAGAGGCACCTGAAGCGGCGATACTAGTGTGGTTAGCACATGTTTGTCGTGGGTGGTTTAAATCTGCCTCGTCTTCCTTGTCTGCGTCGCACAGTGCTCATTCCATGACTCCCACTCTATGGGGGTGGCGCACTGTCATAATCTCATCCGAATTATCGATCTTATGAATTGTCTTTCCGGCTGGATGTCTTTGTGCCAGACTTGTTTCGGAACTGATGGTTGAATGGCCGCCTAGTGTTTTACTGTTGCGAGGTCGCCAGCTACCCCATCTGCCACCGCCCAGGGCGTTGGGTCGCACCCAGGCGACCTCTCGTGACCTTGAGTCTGGCCGCTAATAGACCCACTACTCAAAACGTAGTCGGCGCTCATTGGCGGGTTCCATTAATGTTTCCTGTTACATTCGTACGGGTCATAATAAAAGTGGGGGAAACTGAAGCAGGTTCTAGAAGCATAAAATAATACCTTGCATGGCAGCAAGTATACACACACAACCGACATTAACTTATTCCTAAACCGCGGTTTTTCCTAAACCCAAACTGATCTCCACCTACAATCTCCTCCATTATTCTGCTCAGTAAAAAAATCAGGAAAAACCGCGGTACAAGAGAAGCAATTCTGGCTTTAACATTAATACTTGGAGGACGGATCAATAAAAAGAAAGATACTTTTATGGCTTTTGTTGATTTATACAAAGGTTTTGATAATGTTAGATGGGAAAAGATATTCAAAATTTTGAAGAAGTCAGGTCTAAAATGTCGAAATCGAAAAATACTTTATAAACTGTAGAAGAATCAAGTGGCTATAATAAAAGTAGAGAATTTCATAATCGATAACGGACATTTTACTGCAGTTGAAGGGAAGGAATTTAATTATTTAATAAAGCATTTAGCACCATTATACAAAGACGCTCCCCGTTGAACCATTAATTTAAAAAAAAAAAAACGAAAAAAATCTAAATTTGTGAAGGAGAAGTTGAAAAGTTTGAAATATTTTCGTTTTTACGTATATTTGTTGCAGAGTAACAATGGCTATTTGGAGATGAAGGTACATTTTTTGCCGCAAAATGAACTAAAATCATGATTGGTATACTAGTTAGATTGGGATATGTTTAAAATTGCAATTAGTTATTTACTCAAAGTAACCTGGTCGGTAACTTTCGAACGCGCCTTCTGAAAGGCAGGAGCCATCGTCACTGAAACTAGCAACAAACTTCACGGGAAAAGGTTAAGCAGACTTTTCAGGATCTGTTGACGCTTAATATTTACAGACATACTTTTTTCAATAAACTACCTCAAATTTATAACTTGATTTTGGTTTCCATACATATTTCTAATGCAATATATGCATATACCGGTATCGGAAAATATCGATATTATCGGCTTGATGCGGTCTGTATTTTCGATATGTGGCTGGCGTCGATATAAATATCTATATTGATATCAACTTGCATCCTTAACCGGGAGCGATTAATATTTGCCTGAGAATTCAGTTTTGGAGACGTTGCTGATGTCGCACATTCTCTTTAAAGACTCCTGTCATCCGTACCACACGAGTGCGAATATCGCCAATTTGTGTATTCGAAATCTTATTTCGGCTGTGAGTGTATTGGACTCTTCCTTTTAACTACGTGCTCCTGGAAGCTCGATTTTGTTTCGAGTGCAGCCCTCAGGACCCCATGACGCAGTAGTGCCTAGCCACCCCCTCACTGGAGGGAGCACTTCCGTCTTGACGACAATCTGTGAGAGAGCGGTATTTAATACGTCGCTAGCTTAGAAGGAACTTCTCACAAGAAGAAGTCGTATCACTTTGTAGCATGCTTAGATGTGGAATACAATTTCGTCGCATAAAGACAGAAGGCCAATAATGATTGCGATTCAATACACATGTTACTGTCCATTACAAACCGGCACTTTTATTGAGATGATGTAATATGTGCCAGGAAGCTCGCTACCTGTCCACTTATTTCATGGATTGGTGTACTTTACTCCAGCTTTATGTTTTAGAATAGTTTCATCGCCTGTTTCCAACTGAACGAGGCCAGTTCATTGCGCTGAATTGAACCAACTCGTAAAGAGCACCACACAACGCGAAGTCAAGTCTCGTGATGACATTGTTTGACCGGGAGACGTGGGAGCTTCTGAACTGCGCACTTTGCCGCTGTAGTTACTGTACACACTCCACTTGTAAACACGAGGTCCGATATGGTCAGCTCTCGATCGCAAACCACGACTTCAGACACGGTCGCCTTCCATTAGTGTTCCGCGTGGGCGTGCTGGGTAAATTGGAACACCGTCTACGGATTACCAACAATTCCAAAACCACACTGCACTCTTCATCCGAATCTTTCGCGACTGTTCAGGTGACCACATAGTTTAGCATCTGCCTCCGAAGCGAAACAATGACCGCGGGTATTATTCTGATCCACCCAGTGAGTCGAACCCACGACCCTTGTCACTCGCATCCTGGCAGCTGACTGAACACGTTGACGTCACTGCGCTTTATTTTATTTTCGTGGTTCCACGCTCCTGTCTGGGCCAGGCATGTAGTCCGTACACGAAACAAGGGGACATCCATAAATTACGTTAGGTGTTTTTCCGGATTTTCTGAACCCCCCTCCCCCTTCTGGTGAGATTTTGGTGAGATCTGGCCGGACCCCCCCCCTCTGGTGAGATCTGGTCCCGTCATACCCCCCCCCCCTTTACATTTACATCCTTTACGTGTCATTTTCGCCACAGACCTTTTTTTTTTTTGTAGGTCTCACCCTCGCGTTTCGGCAAAATACCGTCCTAAAATCAACTTTCGCGTCATTTGCAGACTTTTTTTTAGCTCTACAGTCCGGCCCAATTTTAAAAAATCTCTCTATTTCACCTCACGTAATTTATTGATGCCCCGTAAGCTCCTCACTCCAAACATACGCGTTGCAGGTGACAGGTGCTTCCGTGGCGCAAAAACAAAACATTATACTCACTATTTCGTAATATTATATCGAAATTATGATTTAATCAAATAAATGTGGTGGAAAGATGGCAGTGTGGGTAGTATCGATATTAGAACCGCTCAAGCAGACAACCAGTATATATTTTTTTCTCTGTAGAATAAAGGCATGATTGGCCATAAAAGATTTCTGTTTTGACCATTTTTCGCAACGCGTGTGTCTCAGAATCGCTGTTCGCAAGCAAACTAAAATTTGTCTGCAGCATCGACTACACCTTGAATTTAAAATAAAGAAACTTACGTCTAAAATGTTTTGCAAGTTCTGAGCAAACCAAGAAAAAGTTTTTATTTTGAAGTTGCTTTACCTTATGCTATCATCGTTTTATATAAAATGTTCTGCATGAAAACCGCATTGCACCGCAAAGTGTCTGCGATAGCCAACCTGACTGCAGTGAACGTCGAGGCCACATCCCCACATACGCACGTCCGTCACGAGTCACCAGCACTCACCCGCTTACTAAATCCTTTCTCGAGAGAAACATTTCACAATCTGTTCCGTCCAGACTCATTGCTTTTTACGTAAGAAACAAAAAAACTTTGATATAGGCTCGTAAATTCGGTGGGGTGTCCCACCGTGTGGGTATGTTTCCCTCACATATGTTCTAACCATTGAGTTTAGCCCTTTTTTTCGCTAGCCTTTTCATCTCTACATACCCCTTACAACCCACGTCCTCAATTATCTGCTTCATATATTCTAATCTATGTGTGCCTCTGCAGTTCATACCGTCGACTGTTCCCTCCACTATCAAATTAACCGATCCCCCATGTATCAAAATATGACCTACCAGCCTGTCTCTTCTTTCTTTAAGACACTTCCACAAACTTGTTTCCTCTCCCATCATTTACTCGTTCATTTCGTTCTTTATCCGTCCATTTAATTTTCAGCTTCCTTCTGTAGCACTACATTTCAAATGCTTCAATTTTGTTTCTGTATGTTATTCCTAAAGTCCGCGCTTCGCTGCCAGAAGATGGCGACTGAGCATCAGATCGCCGAAATATCGAGTGTAAACACCTTGATTACTCGCTAGTCTCCCGAGAAGTCTACATCAATTCTGAACCCTGAGAAAAACTTCGTTCTTTAAATCAAATGTTGTAAATAACATAAATGAGTTCTAATTAAAAAAAAAATCGCTACGAAGTCTAATAAATTTCAACGAAATAACGAGTTTGATATTCAAACAAATGACTGTAGAATACATTGTGACGAAATGAAGAACAGTAAGTGCTGTGAAGAAGTAGGAATTAGTTGGGCAATACACTTAAAATAATCCTGTTGCAGAAGCATACTAAAAACACTACTACAAAGTAGTTTAATAATCATTAAATTCCTACAGATAATGAAGTATACCGTAATGATTAGGTTGTTAGATGTGGGAAATGTGAAGGCAGCAGCTTGTCAAGGGGCGTGCGGTCTCCGTGAGTGTCTGCAGTCACAGGCTCAGCAGAGGCGAAGAAATTAGGGCGTCCTCTGTCTCTGGGCCCCGACACCACGAGAGGTATAGTACCTGTCCACTGTGTGTCAGCTACCTCCAGAAACAGTCGACATGCTGTGCGTCCGAGAAACTGGTCCCCGTGTCGCCCATTCATTGTTTCCCGTGGTCCTCAAGCAGAAAATCGAGAACCGAAGACACGCGTGTCTTTGTATCCAAGACAATACGTGAGGAGTTCGGAAACGCATGAATGATGAGAGCGGTAAAACTGTACGGGGCAGGAGGAGTTGGCTGATTCGGAATCCTCCTCCATAAGTCTGCATGTTAACTGCAACTTCAAAAAAGTTTCTCGTCGAGGCCCACAGACTCGAGCCGACAAGTGTTGTACAGGATAGCCTGCCAGGGTCGGACAGTACGGACAGTAACTAGGTAGTGTAATCAGTACTGACGCCGATACGTGGGACGAAACAGCCGCATTGTTTACGTGAGTGCCGCCCGAGAATAGTGACAGCGATTAATTTGTGAGTCGATGAGTTCAGAGCGAGCGCTCACGCACACCAACACGTGCGCTCGTCGACAACTCACGGCACGTGTTCAAACGCAGGCTACCAACATATGCGCTGAGTGCCCACCGAGGTCAAACATCATCTCTATGGTCATGCTTGATCAGGAAAACGCGGGACGCAGGCCCCCATCGGACCGGTAGTTTGAGTGACGTCACTCCAAACGGCTAGCGCGTTCTTCGGGAGCTATATATAGGCGGCAGCAGTTCCAGCCGTGACAGTACTCTGAAGAAGGCCACAAAATGATGGCCGAAACGTTAGGTTTCAACAAATTGACGCGATTCAACCCGGACAACCAAGATTACATTGACAACGACCGCGGAAGTCTGCGCACCCACATCATCTCTCAACCTTTACCAGCTCGACAAATGATTCTACTGGCCTCTACTAACTCATACTTTATACCGGACGGGAGTGGGGCTCGTGTGTGGAGTACTACTAGCGCTGCATTACTCTGGCCTCTCATTTGGGAGGAAGCGTGTTCGAAGCCACCTGCTGGCATCAGATTTGTGTTTTCCATGGTTTTCCAGAATCAATTAGGCGAATGCCGGGATGCTTCCTCCAAAGGCCATGGCCTAATTCCTTCCGGTTCCTTGTACCCAGTCCTTTTCTGCCTCTAATGACGTCATAACCAAACACAGTAACAACACAAAACCAACAAACATTCATCTGCAGAGTAACGAATGTCTGGAGTAGTGCCATAGAGGTACCGGTTCATACAGGACAAGTGATAGAACCGATAGTCTGACCTCCAACGTCGGTTTGGAGCGGGTTCCTAGAGCGAATCCTATTTAGCGTCAAATATGATGGACTAGGCAGGTCAACTAGTTGGTGTAGCATTGGAACACTCGAAGGCATTGCACAAAGCCAATCATAGAATGGTGGTGGGGCTGAGTCAAAAACTTGTTTATTCTTCAAGGAATTCTCAAGAGACGTAAAACAACGCAATATCAGAATAAGTCGAAGTGAGAACGAGAGTGGTAGGGCCGTAACGGATATCCGCATCCGCAACTGCGGAACTTTCGCGTGAAATCCTACATCCGCTTTCGCATCCGCAATTTTTAATGCAGATGTATTGCGGATCTTTTGTTTACATTGCAATATATATTAATCTTTTCTCTTTATTCGAGATTCTGCCGTTCATCGCTTAGCTAGCAAAAAAGTGGTGGACTCTGTGGTACACAATATAGCACCAGCCTAGTCAAACAGAGCGCGGCTTACCGAGCGGCGGTCAACGGGCAGGATGTGAATTCCACAGAGTCCGCGGCGGGCAATGGTGGACGAGTCAGAAAGTCTCAGTCAGTGCGTTCGAGAATGTTCATTTTTATAAGAATCTCGTCATTCCCCAGTACAAAAACATGACAAGAAAGCAATAACGTGGAATGAAATAGCTGAAAGGTTCAACCAGACAAGAAAGTATTCTGCAAATCTGGAATCATGGCCAAGATTTTCATGGACCACATAGAACACCACATTTTCAAAAACAAAAAAATACAACATAATCTACTGGTTTCGTTTTGTTGACGATGTCATCTGCCTGATGGATGAACCAAAACACAATATCGACCAATTCCACAACGAAATTAACAACATCCACAAAAACATGAAATTTACCATAGAACAGGAAACAAACAATACACTGAACTTCCTTGATGTAACAATAACCAGAAAAGGTCCATTACACTCTTCCAGCATATACAGAAAACCCACATACACAGACACCATCATACACAACACATCTAACCATAAACAAGCTGCACTTAGACACAGGCTAAACACTATACCCCTATCTAAAAATGACTACACAAAAGAATACAACACAATCAGTCAAATAGCAAGGAATAGTGGGTACACAGAGAAACTAATTGAACAACTCAACAACAAAATCAAAAAGAAAATAAGGACACCACAAGACAGTCAACACACTAACACCATTAACCACACTAAAAAACAATGGTATACCATGACTTACAATAACAAACACACACACAGAATAAGCAACATATTTAGGAAACAAGGAATAAAAATTGTATTCAGGACAAATAACACAATACACAAACATTTGAACACCAACACTGAGAATAACCTGTACAAACATTCAGGCATATATAAATTAACATTCCAACAGTGTAAAGCAATATATATTGGCCAGACATCCAGAAACTTTAACATAAGGTACAAAGAGCAATAACATGCACAAACCATTCTACTTTCGCTGAACATTTACTAGACCATAACCACCCCCCTACTTCCCTACAGACAGACATGAGGATATTAAAAATTAACAATCACAGACAACACTTGTTAACAATTCAAGAAAGCTACCAAATGCACAAAGCCATAGGAATGGGAAAATCAGTATTGAATGAATTCACCAATTTAACCAATAAAACACTGTTTAACTCACTAAAAACAAACACTACACAGGGAAACTAATACAAATTATTCAACTCAATAAAAATAACCACCACACACTCACATACACAAAACAGCTGATAAAACAGAGAAATAATTTAATACAGCAACACAGATACAATAACCAACAAAAAAGAAAACAAAGTTGTTAGCACTGCATTTCATCAAAACAACATGTATAGAATGTAGCAGACAAACGAAACAAGAAGTTTGCAGTTGCAATGGATACAATCCCAGTGTTTATTCAGTAATATGTGTAAAACAGTTTTTATAATTGTGAAATAGAAGATCTGTAAGATGCATAAAGTGCTGTTCCAGATCGCCATGTAAATACCATCACCCAAGCTGTAAGTACAATGTAAATATGTGTATAATAATTTATAACTCCTCTGTCAAATGTAACATATCACATGTAAAAACAAATTCACAGCCCCACACCATAAGGGCGAAACGCGTATGGAAATAAAGAAAACAGTAACATCAACAGTTGTTCCAGACGGAATTTTAATTTATAATCAAGAAAGTATTCATTTATTTATTTTATACAGCATCTTTTATTTTCCATAACCCATAGATGCAATAATATATTAGTATAATTATCATAAAATTAAACTGAATTTTCATTGTTGAAGTAATTTACAACATGGTTTCGTACCGCATAGGCAGCATGAGTTGATCTTTCTCTCAATCGCCTCGTGGTTGAGAAAGCATTGGCATGTTGATTTGTTATTATTGTGTCACCTTGCAGTTCAATTTCAGTGAACTGTTTAGTGTAACTTCTTACGAAATTGTGAAGGCAACATGTAGCTTTGACAGCTTGGACTGCGCTAACTACATCCAAATCTATAGGCAAAAAAAAAAAAAAAAAAAAAAAAAAAAAAAAAAATGCGCCATGTCTGAGCTAAACTTCCAAAGGTATTTTCTATTACACGTCGTACCCTACAAAGATGTTGATTTTTTTTTTCTCCTTCATCATTTACAACTGCACTTTTTTCAAAAGGGTGCATTCAATAATTTTGTAGCTTGATTCTTCCATCGCCCAAAAATACGTGAGGAATGGGCGTGTCTGTATGAGGTAATGGTTTAGGCGGCAGGATAGTTTCGTGAAGTATAAACTGACTTTATCGCCTTGACCTATTTAAAGCGAGCAGACGAAGCACTTCTTCTTCGTCGGATGAACTGCTGGACACGTTAATAAGGAGAGGGCAGACACACACTTCGTGCACGATTGCTTCAGCACTTGAGCTGCCCGCGCTCTGTTCGTCCACTGGCCTGCCGTCAGACCGCGCTCTGTTTGACCGGGCCTTAAATGTTGTTTTACCGTTACTGATTGCTTTAGAAAAGTGACCCTTTTTTCAGCCTTACTTTCGGTTCATCAGATGTAGGTAGAGTCTTTGCATGTTCACATTAACAAATCAAAGCTTTGCCATAGACGAAGGTCGATTTGAAGGCCTGTAAAAATGGCATCCGAGACCTGGATTTTGAACCGGGGACTTTCCATACCCGAATCACACGCCGCAAGCATCTGAATTTAAAAGTACTGAAAAATATGTATTCAATCAAATAAAAGTAAATTTTTGTTTTGGAATACAAAAAAAAAAAAAAAAAAAAAAAAAAAAACAGAATAAAAGTACGTTGATTTTACTATGTTTGTATATCTATTTGTCATTACATCTAGATTTGTCTCTTGACTCAGATGGATACAGACTGGGGCACTGAAAAAAGTCCCTGGTTCAAATCCCTGTCTCAACTGTAATTTTCATGGGTCTTAAAATTGACAGTCACCTCTGGCAAAGCTTTGATTTGTTAATGCTAAGATGCTGGGACGCTCCGTGGTTCGAACTTCATGTTAATCTGTAGGTCTCTTATTAAAAATAAATGACAACGATAGAGGTGAACTGGGCGGCTGATAAGAAACTCTGTGACTGGAATTTTTAGATCACATGAAATTATTATTATTCTACAGAATCTTTGAAATCTGTATTTAAATTAAAATATAATCTTATTATTTTTTATTAAAAAAATATTGAGTGAATCGAAAGGAACCTCAACGTTAAATGTGACGTGAATGACGGTTGACATTTCATTGTGACGATGTTAATATACACGAGACTCTTTCAATACAGTAAAGTCATGATCATTTGTAAAAACTGCGCTGGGATACTATTTTCTTGCATAAGAGATCGAACAGTGAAGTGATAACAAAAGACAAGCAAAAAAGTATTTTAACGAACTTTATTACTTTCGTAGATTATAAAGTACGCCTACGCAAAATAAAGTACAGTGCGGTGACGGTGCGGGCTCGGTGCTGTCTAATGTGGCTCGACCTTAAAGCGGTCTATTCACGGTCCAACTTATAGGCCATCCGTGTGGAACTACTGACGCTACTCTAGATGTCCCAAGCAGTCCTTTCTCGCGGCACACCATGTGTCTTTATCTCACACTCGTAGGATGTTTACTCCTATAGCTCCCTCCAATATTTATAGCTTATTGGACAGCAAGGACCCTTTTTGATTGCCTGGGAGTCCAACCATATCCAGCACCTCCTACATGTATTCCTGTAACCGCTTTCACGGACCATGAAGAGTTCTTTTATCGAAACTCGGATCACGTAAGTCCTACAAGTTGTACTGTGAATGCGCCACTAGAGCGGAGGGAAGGTGGTTGCGAGCGTGGCGGGTAGGCGGTAACGGCCTGGCTTCGCATTCGGGAGGACGCCCTTCGAATCCCCGTCCGGGAATCCAGATTTGGGTTTTCCATAGGTCCCCAAAATCACTACAGGAAGATGCTTCCTTTAAAAGACCACGGCCAGATTCTTTCCAGTTCCTAGCCCCGATGTTTTCATGCCTCTAATGACCTCGACGTCGCCGAGGCGTGTAGTTGTTATAAGAGAGAAAAAAAAGTGAGTGCGGGGTGGCGTGGTCTTGTGCTTTCCGCTTGAATTAGTCTAGCCACGAACTCCGCAAAGTTCATATGAGAAAGACTGGTTTTTAGACATTCGGGTAATTATGTAAATAATTTAATTGCCTTGTGAAACCATACCAGATTTTTTGTTGTTGAAAGATGAGGCAAAAATTAATCAATTAGGCAGTATTATATGGAAATAAAATTTACTTATGAAAAAAGATTGATTTTAAATTTATTTTTGATAAAATATTAAAATCTAAATAATTATAAATTTATTTTTCCACATTAGCAAAACATCCGCGGATATCCGCTTCCGTAAAGACGACATCCGCTTCCGAGCAGGCAGCTGTGAAGCACCAGGCTCCTCCCTTGCATGTTCGTCGGACGAGATTCATTACCGTTGCAGACAGTGCTCTTATTTCATGTGCCTATCGTCCATATTCTTTCTCCTGCCATAGCACTCGTCCACGTCAGTCAGCACTGCGTCTGTTTACGCGCATCGATCACGCGGTGTTGATACGGCGCTTCGTCTTGGATTGCGGCATCCGCGATTTATTGAACACTTCAAGCTGTCTGTTGACCCTGGCAGTCGGAGCAGATCAAATAAGCAGCGCCGTGAATCGGCAACTCACCCGACAGCAGTCCCAGCGGGCGTGGCAGTGAAGACTCGGACGCTACTCCAGACACCAACAGCTTCTCCACGGTCCTCCCCTCCATCTATACCTTGCGTCTCCCCATGTCCGCCAACCAACAGATGACTTCGTTTCGCATATTTCCTAATTGCCTTAATGCTGTAAAGCAAATTATAAGCAAACAGAAGTAGCAACATTAAACAATTCTTCTATAGGCTGACTCGTACTCTCTCTCGCAAGCAGGCTGAGGTTCGTTGTGATCGGCTAGGTGGGTCGTAGCACTCGTTGCAGCTTCGTCTCTGTCGCACTTGTTCGCTCTCTCTTATCGCGGGTGGGGAATAGGGATCGCAATCCAGCAAAGCGGGATCTCGCAATCCCGCGGGATCCCGCATCATTACACATTCTGGCGGATCCCGCACAAAATTAAGCGGATCCGCAAAATCCGGCGGAAACGTGTGTCAGTCTGCGTGACTCGCTGCCCCACTCGGTCTCTGTCGGATGTATTGCACTGTTTGTCTCTACCCTTCTAATTGGCCTTTGGCGCGTGTGAACAAACGTTTCTTTTTGTCAACGTTCGTCATTCGTAAGTAAATAGATACACTTTTATGTATTCATTTTCGAGTACACATTTCTGTAATTTGAGTTATGTTGCGTATTTAGTACGATTTTGTAACTATATAATTACTTTCTATGTGTTGCAAATGTTATCTGAACTACAAAGTTACTGCTTTTTATTGACGGTTTCATTATTCCCATTTTCTGTATTTGCAGATAGAGTTATTGTGACAATTTCCTTTTTTGCGGCTGAAAATTTGATTATTCGTTGATGCGAAACTGATGTTATCGTAATTTTAACGATCGCATACCTATTTATTTAGTAGCTATCAAAAGGCAATTGTATATCCTTTGACTTATTGCTGTTTTGGCCGCAGCCTCAATGCGTTTCTTTGACGAAAGCCGCCTGTTTACATGTGCCCCTCAGGCTATAGATTAATACCACTTCTCCTTGTTATTATTTCGACTAAAGGCAAAAAAAAGTTATACTGAAATATTCACGGGTTTACCGACGAATTGTGTTGTAGGAACAACATACTTCGACGGCTGCCTCCGCCGTCTCCCTCACGTGTGAATTATGGTGTTTTAACTTCACTGCAATCATTCACCGAGAAAGTCTCCTTTCTTACTAAAAAGTAATAATTTCCACTCTTAAAACGTGGTTACGCCACATATGTAAAATTGAAATACTTGACAGTTTAACTGTTGGTGAGTAGTTTCCTTTAATAACATTGAATGAACTGTAAGATCAATCAAGGAATCAGTAGATATAATAATAAATCCCACAAAAACAATTTTTGAAAAAAAAAAAAATCTCGTGCTTGTGCAGTGACAAAAAGTTATGAGATCTTGTTCTGAGCCAAGTCTACACTTTACAGAGTATATTCACTTCAGTTTGTGAAATGGAATGCTTTCTCTCGGTGTTATGGAACGTCTATTTAGAATTAAAAAAAAAACTCTGGTAACTTGGCCGCTAAGCAAACCATGTTTCCAAATTCATGTGATGTATTGTAAGGAACATAATATGACCCAACACTGAATATTTTTCCATTTTTTATTATTTATTTAAAAATTGGTTTAGATTAAAAAACAAAAATGTAAAACCTCGAAATGGACTTAAGACATGCTAAAACCTTTTAATATCATTTTGCCAATTAAAATATTGTTAACTATTAATTTTTATCATTTAACATTAATATTGATTTATTAATTTAATTATTATTTAATTTATTAACGTTAAAAAAACTGTTTGCACTAATCCCGCGGGATTGCAATCCTTAGAGGGGAAACTCTCTCGCTGTGAGTCCCCACTCTCGACAGCTCGAGGCGGATCTGGGTACCTCCCACGTGGTGAAGGCGGCTAGCTCAGCTTTGGTGTTGTAGTTGGCCACAGGCAGAGGATTCCATTAGATGCACAGAACTGTCGACGGTCCCCACTCTCGACAGCTCGAGGCGGATCTGGGTACCTCCCACGTGGTGAAGGCGGCTAGCTCAGCTTTGGTGTTGTAGTTGGCCACAGGCAGAGGATTCCATTAGATGCGAACAACTGTCCACGGTCCACGCTTTTTTCAAATGGGATTCTTCACCATACTAGCTGATTGCAAATTTAGTCCGCTAAATACGGCACATTGCATTTTTTTTATTGCACTGGCCGTCTCAGTCTATAATAAAATACATGTATGGTTTGATCATCATTACAGTATTAATAATATACTCCAAAAACCTGTCAAACTCAGTAATCACCTCGGTTGCTCATTCTGAGATACACGCGCCTGCTGAACTGCCGCGGGATATCAGTCCGCACTAACAATAGGAAGTAATGTCTTCAAACCATGCTCATGACAAATTTTGGCAACAGCTTGAAATGTTTTATGGATTTTTAGAAGAAAAATTGCCCCAAAAGATCCTTGAAAGCCCGAAACTTATCTTGTTTGAGTTTTGTTCAAGAAATGCCGACCGGGAATAATACGTATGAAGCGCTTTAAATGCACGCCTCCCGCTGAACACCGACTGAAAGCAACGGATCAGGTGGAATTACTGACGGTGTAACAGAGACAAACATACAACAACATACGCACGTACGCAGCGTGTTGGCAAGTTTTTATAACTAACTCTCACGTTTTGGCCAGAAACTTTTCCGCGCTGCGAGCACAACAGAATGAGATGTGTTGCTGTGGCTTGATTCTAAATCGCAACAGCAAGCGAAACATAACTGTTTGGCCGTTTTCAACTTCCCTCAACTACCGCAAATATGAAACATGTTTTTTAAAGTGGGTGATTCCAACACCTAACAGTATTTTGTTTTCCTACTAGCACGGGAATTATAATTTTCGGAACGATGGGAGTAAAAACTTAATCTTCTTAGTTCCCTAGGCGTCTGCAATGGGAATTACTGTGTCCGCAGCGAGTAATCAGCAATAGGAAGGGAACTGTTGGTGTAGTGGTGTAGATATTCATTACTACCGCACTGCATATACAGGCCGTCCTGGAACTGTTGGTGTAGTGGTGTAGATAGTCATTACTACCGCACTGCATATACAGCCCGTCCTGGAACTGTTAGTGTAGTGGTGTAGATAGTCATTACTACCGCACTGCATATACAGGCCGTCCTGGAACTGTTAGTGTAGATAGTCATTAGTACCGCACTGCATATACAGCCCGTCATGGAACTGTTAGTGTAGTGGTGTAGATAGTCATTACTACCGCACTGCATATACAGCCCGTCCTGGAACTGTTAGTGTAGATAGTCATTAGTACCGCACTGCATATACAGCCCGTCCTGGAACTGTTGGTGTAGTGGTGTAGATTGTCAATACTACCGCACTGCATATACAGCCCGTCCTGGAACTGTTAGTGTAGTGGTGTAGATAGTCATTACCGCACTGCATATACAGGCCGTCCTGGAACTGTTAGTGTAGTGGTGTAGATAGTCATTAGTACCGCACTGCATATACAGCCCGTCCTGGAACTGTTAGTGTAGTGGTGTAGATAGTCATTACTACCGCACTGCATATACAGCCCGTCCTGGAACTGTTAGTGTAGTGGTGTAGATAGTCATTACTACCGCACTGCATATACAGGCCGTCCTGGAACTGTTAGTGTAGATAGTCATTAGTACCGCACTGCATATACAGCCCGTCCTGGAACTGTTAGTGTAGTGGTGTAGATAGTCATTACTACCGCACTGCATATACAGCCCGTCCTGGAACTGTTAGTGTAGATAGTCATTAGTACCGCACTGCATATACAGCCCGTCCTGGAACTGTTAGTGGTGTAGATAGTCATTAGTACCGCACTGCATATACAGCCCGTCCTGGAACTGTTGGTGTAGTGGTGTAGATAGTCATTACTACCGCACTGCATATACAGGCCGTCCTGGAACTGTTAGTGTAGTGGTGTAGATAGTCATTAGTACCGCACTGCATATACAGCCCGTCCTGGAACTGTTGGTGTAGTGGTGTAGATAGTCATTAGTACTGCACTGCATATACAGCCCGTCCTGGAACTGTTGGTGTAGTGGTGTAGATAGTCATTACTACCGCACTGCATATACAGGCCGTCCTGGAACTGTTAGTGTAGTGGTGTAGATAGTCATTACTACCGCACTGCATATACAGCCCGTCCTGGAACTGTTGGTGTAGTGGTGTAGATAGTCATTACTACCGCACTGCATATACAGGCCGTCCTGGAACTGTTAGTGTAGTGGTGTAGATAGTCATTAGTACCGCACTGCATATACAGCCCGTCCTGGAACTGTTGGTGTAGTGGTGTAGATAGTCATTACTACCGCACTGCATATACAGGCCGTCCTGGAACTGTTAGTGTAGTGGTGTAGATAGTCATTACTACCGCACTGCATATACAGGCCGTCCTGGAACTGTTAGTGTAGTGGTGTAGATAGTCATTACTACCGCACTGCATATACAGGCCGTCCTGGAACTGTTGGTGTAGTGGTGTAGATAGTCATTACTACCGCACTGCATATACAGGCCGTCCTGGAACTGTTGGTGTAGTGGTGTAGATTGTCATTACTACCGCACTGTATATACAGGCCGTCCTGGAACTGTTAGTGTAGATAGTCATTAGTACCGCACTGCATATACATCCCGTCCTGGAACTGTTGGTGTAGTGGTGTAGATAGTCATTACTACCGCACTGCATATACAGGCCGTCCTGGAACTGTTAGTGTAGTGGTGTAGATAGTCATTACTACCGCACTGCATATACAGGCCGTCCTGGAACTGTTGGTGTAGTGGTGTAGATTGTCATTACTACCGCACTGTATATACAGGCCGTCCTGGAACTGTTAGTGTAGATAGTCATTAGTACCGCACTGCATATACATCCCGTCCTGGAACTGTTAGTGTAGTGGTGTAGATAGTCATTACTACCGCACTGCATATACAGCCCGTCCTGGAACTGTTGGTGTAGTGGTGTAGATAGTCATTACTACCGCACTGCATATACAGGCCGTCCTGGAACTGTTAGTGTAGTGGTGTAGATAGTCATTAGTACCGCACTGCATATACAGCCCGTCCTGGAACTGTTGGTGTAGTGGTGTAGATAGTCATTAGTACTGCACTGCATATACAGCCCGTCCTGGAACTGTTGGTGTAGTGGTGTAGATAGTCATTACTACCGCACTGCATATACAGGCCGTCCTGGAACTGTTAGTGTAGATAGTCATTAGTACCGCACTGCATATACAGCCCGTCCTGGAACTGTTGGTGTAGTGGTGTAGATAGTCATTAGTACTGCACTGCATATACAGCCCGTCCTGGAACTGTTGGTGTAGTGGTGTAGATAGTCATTACTACCGCACTGCATATACAGGCCGTCCTGGAACTGTTAGTGTAGTGGTGTAGATAGTCATTACTACCGCACTGCATATACAGCCCGTCCTGGAACTGTTGGTGTAGTGGTGTAGATAGTCATTACTACCGCACTGCATATACAGGCCGTCCTGGAACTGTTAGTGTAGTGGTGTAGATAGTCATTAGTACCGCACTGCATATACAGCCCGTCCTGGAACTGTTGGTGTAGTGGTGTAGATAGTCATTAGTACTGCACTGCATATACAGCCCGTCCTGGAACTGTTGGTGTAGTGGTGTAGATAGTCATTACTACCGCACTGCATATACAGGCCCGTCCTGGAACTGTTGGTGTAGTGGTGTAGATAGTCATTACTACCGCACTGCATATACAGGCCGTCCTGGAACTGTTAGTGTAGTGGTGTAGATAGTCATTAGTACCGCACTGCATATACAGCCCGTCCTGGAACTGTTGGTGTAGTGGTGTAGATAGTCATTAGTACTGCACTGCATATACAGCCGTCCTGGAACTGTTGGTGTAGTGGTGTAGATAGTCATTACTACCGCACTGCATATACAGGCCGTCCTGGAACTGTTGGTGTAGTGGTGTAGATAGTCATTACTACCGCACTGCATATACAGGCCGTCCTGGAACTGTTGGTGTAGTGGTGTAGATAGTCATTACTACCGCACTGCATATACAGCCCGTCCTGGAACTGTTGGTGTAGTGGTGTAGATAGTCATTAGTACTGCACTGCATATACAGCCCGTCCTGGAACTGTTGGTGTAGTGGTGTAGATAGTCATTAGTACTGCACTGCATATACAGCCCGTCCTGGAACTGTTAGTGTAGTGGTGTAGATTGTCATTACTACCGCACTGTATATACAGGCCGTCCTGGAACTGTTAGTGTAGTGGTGTAGATAGTCATTACTACCGCACTGCATATACAGGCCGTCCTGGAACTGTTGGTGTAGTGGTGTAGATTGTCATTACTACCGCACTGTATATACAGGCTGTCCTGGAACTGTTAGTGTAGTGGTGTAGATAGTCATTACTACCGCACTGCATATACAGGCCGTCCTGGAACTGTTGGTGTAGTGGTGTAGATTGTCATTACTACCGCACTGTATATACAGGCTGTCCTGGAACTGTTAGTGTAGTGGTGTAACCGATAGTCATTACTACCGCACTGCATATACAGCCCGTCCTGGAACTGTTGGTGTAGTGGTGTAGATAGTCATTAGTACTGCACTGCATATACAGCCCGTCCTGGAACTGTTGGTGTAGTGGTGTAGATAGTCATTAGTACTGCACTGCATATACAGCCCGTCCTGGAACTGTTAGTGTAGTGGTGTAGATTGTCATTACTACCGCACTGTATATACAGGCCGTCCTGGAACTGTTAGTGTAGTGGTGTAGATAGTCATTACTACCGCACTGCATATACAGGCCGTCCTGGAACTGTTGGTGTAGTGGTGTAGATTGTCATTACTACCGCACTGTATATACAGGCCGTCCTGGAACTGTTAGTGTAGATAGTCATTAGTACCGCACTGCATATACAGGCCGTCCTGGAACTGTTAGTGTAGTGGTGTAGATAGTCATTACTACCGCACTGCATATACAGGCCGTCCTGGAACTGTTGGTGTAGTGGTGTAGATTGTCATTACTACCGCACTGTATATACAGGCCGTCCTGGAACTGTTAGTGTAGATAGTCATTAGTACCGCACTGCATATACATCCCGTCCTGGAACTGTTGGTGTAGTGGTGTAGATAGTCATTACTACCGCACTGCATATACAGGCCGTCCTGGAACTGTTAGTGTAGTGGTGTAGATAGTCATTAGTACCGCACTGCATATACAGCCCGTCCTGGAACTGTTGGTGTAGTGGTGTAGATTGTCATTACTACCGCACTGTATATACAGGCCGTCCTGGAATGAAAGGATAATCCTGCAACCGCACGTAGGTCACATCATTCCCTACTTTATGCCAAAAATTGTATTTTAGTATGTCTCGCCATTTTCGAGATACTCATTTTCTTTTAAATATTTTTTCGAAAGGTGTGACTTGGTTCAGCAGAATAGCACTAGCAAAAAGAGCCTTCATGAACAAGAGAAATCTTTTAGTTCCAAATATTGATCTAGGACTCAGAAATATCTGTTTTAAACTGTGCGTGTGGAGCACAGCACTTTATGGTAGCGAAGCATGGACGGCAGGAATAGCAGAAAGAAGGGAAATTGAAGCATTTAAAATGTACTGCTATAGAAAGATGCTCAACATTAAGTATGAAAAGAAAGATTTTTGTAAATGATGGCGAGGAAAGAAGTTGGTGGAAGAGTTTTACAGAAAGAAGAGATAGGCTGGTAGGTCATATTTTCGGACATGCTGGATTGGTTAATTTGTTAGTGGAGGGAACAGTCGGAGGTAAGAACTGCTGAGGAAGAAGGAAACCTGTTACGCGATCCCTGTTTATATTTTAATAGGGAGACAGAGGGTTCTGAAGCTCCCCGAGTCTGCGTGTGACGACTGCAAACTTAAAATCTCTTTCTTTCGCTCAACCGAAATGTTGAACAATCGCGTGCTACAAAATTTCGATTTGACTCTGTTGGCAAATCACAAGACCAGATACCAAATAGTTATCTCTGTCGCATGTGTGAAAATTTCCTTAAATGTATTCTTTATTAATTAATTTATATTTAAGCATTTGTTCCTAGTCTTTAGATCATTATGTCTACCACGCTAAGAACTGTTGTCTCTCATTATTAATTAATACTAATTATGAAATTTAATATTAAACGCAAGCCATTTGTTATTCCACTAACGTTTTGGCATGATGTCGCTGGTGAGCTTGAGTTTACGCTGTCGACTCTGTGAAAGAAGTGGGTCGAGGCATTCCAGGCAGAAATATTATTAGAAAATAAAGCGAAATAGGCAGCTTTTAGGCTCACGAAACATTTCATTGAACAGAAAAATCAATTGCGTAAAAGACAACGAAATACTTTGTTTCCTGAGCCGGGACTCGAAGCCGGTACGTTGGGCCAAGTTACCCGACATGAGTACAATATGGCTGGAGAAATCTGTACCAAACACAAGCAAAGGGATGGAAGTGCAGCAAATATAAAAACAGGACATTACAAGCGGAAGTCACATTCAGAAATTGCAAGGTTTTACTTCCAGACATTGAAATTTAAAAACTAGTTTACACGGAGCTCAGCGTTTTGTGGAAATATATTTTTTATTTTAAGAATGACAAAAGGAAGGTTAACTGAAAGATCGATATTAAGGTGCTCAAGAAGGACGTTGATAAGTAGGAGGCCGCATTAAGTGTCAAACGAACATGTTCAGTTAACAATGGACGAGCATATCAGTTCGGGATAGAGTTTGACAGAAAGAAGAACCGCTATTACGGTCACGTTTTACGATATTGATTAGTTTGTTAGCTGACACAACATTCAAAGAAAAGAACTATCGAGGAAGACAGAGACTAGCGTACGTGTAGAATACAGCTCGAGACTGCAGTTGGTATACTGAGATTAAGACTAACTGACACAGCGTTAAAGCTGCCGAGTACGTGACAGCAGGAGGTGTGCAAAGCTTTAAGATGGTTGCATCCTACTGCCCAGTGTACTAGCAGTTCACTCGGAGCGACTGGTTTAAGCAGCGATTAGGTCGTGCCTAGCGAAGTAATACATCAACCTCATTCGTTGGTTATGATATCGTACAAATCACGTCGTATAGTTGTGAGACGATTGATTCTTTCGGTTAGTGCTGAGTTGAGTAAACATTTGTTAAATTAAATTTTAAAAAGAAAAGAAAATGGGTCCGCTGCTGGATTAGACGAATAGAAACAGCTGAGGCCTCTGCGTTTCTTATGATAGAACTAGGATCGTCTAGCCTACAGAAATATTCGGCGGTTAACTGAAGGAAAGTTTGATAAATTACTTGAAGTAGTTGCCTTTGAGAGGTGCGATTCCATGTAAGACCAAACTAGAAATCAACTTGTCTTAGATGACAAGTGGTGAAAGCCTGTAGTCTGTGGAGTATTTATTCACAGCTAAATTACTTTCTGTATGCATCCTTAATGTTCTTAATTTTTCTGAGATGTTCGTCAGATGAAATGATCAATCCAGTTTCATTCAATTCAATAAATAACCCACTCAAACCATTAGCGATTGAGACGACAACAACGCTGCGTGGCGCGGACTGGCCACATCGCGCGCTGCTAGCGACGAGAACTGATCGCGTCCAAATCGAATCGCAGCGATTACATTGTCGCTGCTCTTCAAGTAGCCCCGTGTGAGCGGCGTGCCGCAGCCTTCAAATGCGGTCTGTAAGGATCTTAGAATTTTGGCAAATTCTAGTTTTGCTTAGGCGGGACTTAGAAATTTTGTGAAGTATAGTTTTCAACTTTAACGAATTTCCCTGTAATCTTGCTCACAGTTGCAATTCGTCATAATAATCATTTTAATGTGTAATTATCATATCGGGAAACGTTTAGTTTAAGAGTTATTCCCGTTTGTTCAAGTTTTGAAGCACGCGATCAGAATAGTGAAATTCTAAGATTCGCAGTATCTTTAAATCCAGTAAAGCTACAACCGAACTTTTATCACCAGCTGTAGTCAGCACTATCCCCGATATTTTGGTAATAAAATGAAATAATTTGGCAAAGTTTAATTAGTGATTTTAATTAAGAAAAAAAAATAAGCTTTTTTATTAAAAGAGATATCAATTTAAATTTTACATCAGTAGATAGCCCTAATCAAGACGATTTCAGACATATATGGGTTTTCATAAAAAGTTTAAGCATTTGTCCGGAAATTAAGTTTTTGTAAAATAGATTGTCGCGGATTGTTGTGCACGCGCGTAAAAAGTTCTAGAACACTTAGGGATTTTACCCAAATTTGAATGTATCACTACGCGGTGGCTTAAACAGCTAAAACTTTAAAATTAATTACTCTAAATTTCTCAAGAGACTGCCGTTGGACTTCTAGTAGATAAGTCCAGATACTGTCAAAGTTTGAACATTTTTGATAATCTGGATCGTCAAATAAATTACACATACTTTGAGCTACGCGGAAGCAAAAAGATGTGATACAGTTGCTGACGTCACTGGTCCTAGCCGTGTCTATAAAAAAGACCCCGTAGCCATTATGGTTTGTCTGTTCCTGCGCGCGGTCTGTTCTTGCCTGGCGTCTGTTTCAGTCTGTCTTTCGTCGCGCTGGTTGTAACTCGCCATGCTGGCTAGTTCAACCATGTTGAAACCATGTCGTGTCGTGTTATCTCGTAACTTTAATGACTGCTAAAACTTTTAAATTTACTAAAGGGGTTTTGGTCGGTTCAAAATTTCTCTCCACAATCTGCAGACTTTGGTAAAGATAGTTCGATATGCCTGCTCAACTGTAAATGCAAATTTTGATCTTTTGACTTTGAAAATAAAATTTTGGATTTTTCTAACAGTGAACTTGTGTGCTTCAGTTGTTAGCATAAAACCCTTTTCTTAATTTGTGGGTAACAAATTTCGTGGCGACCTAGGCATTTGGTTGAGTCATCCTGGCTACATGGTCAAATCAAATCAAAATTATTTAGCAGATGTACTGAGAATTGTGAGCTATCAAGTGTTTAAGTTAAGGCACCCAGGCGATACTATAACCCCAGTATCAGCCTTTGTCCTTACAGGTCCCTAACTACAGAAGAGCGCTACACATTCTGAGATACCGTAATTTGTGATTCGTTGTTAAGATCGATATTTTGAGAAGACGAATGTTGTGTTTCGTCGTAATGGCAGTGGGTTTTCGCAGCTTTCAAGCCGTATTAGCGGAGGTAGAGCTCCTGCCCGTCGGCGACAGGATCTGGCCCTTTTACTTTAACTTCCCGCGGAGTTTCCTCCACGGTACTCATCTGACAGCAGGCTGAGTGGGCCTGTGCGCCGGTCTGAACGTTCGGCTCCGAGGAAACATCCGCGGCTTCGAACCGCGGTCCTCCGAGCTGTCGTCACACAGCATCCCGCGCTCAAGTACCGCCTCGGTCGCTCGGCCCGAGGCGGTACGCCTCGCCTCGCCTCGCCTCGCCTCGCCTCGGAGCCGTACGTGCGCTGCCTCGTGCTGTGTGTACCCGCCTTAACAGGAAGTCGTCCCCACGCCCTTGCAAGCTCGCAGTTAGTGTCTGAAGGACCGCTGGGTGCTGTTGGGTAATATCAGGGTCGCGACGCCTGCTTCCTGCACGTGCACCTGCCTTAACCATCCACTCCGGTCAAGGTCATCCTGCGGCACGTGGACCAGCCTGAACCCTCCCAGCTTGGACGTGCACTGGACTCTCCACTGCGAGGGACAGAGGCGGCCAGACAATCCCCAACCCAATCACTCGAGGGCAATTCGGAATGTTTTCGATTTTATACCTTCACAACTGTGAACGCAAATTTCGAACAGAAATAATGCCTTCAGTGTCTAGACTAATACGAAGCTAATATGTTCGACGTGACAGCATTTTGATATTTTGACTTTATTAAAAAAAAAAAATCAGGTTCTTTTTAAGTGAAATTATTAATTCATAAATATCCTCTGATCAGAATAATACAATCGAAACTTCTGGCAACATCTTTCCTGAGACTCTTCAGCCTCTGGTACTAGGTGAGATCTGACCCTGGCGCCATTTCTCTCACATATTGATTTTCGTTTGAATTTATTGCAGAATATGCGAAATTTACGAGTGCAATGAAACACTTCTTCGCCCGACCTATTTAAGTCACAATGAAGGGACGGATAAGATTAGAGAAATAAGATGTCGTACTGATGCTTTTATGTACTCTTTGTTTCCTCGTTCTGTTCGGCATTGGATTGCAGAGAGTTAGGACTGGTGCTTAGCACCCTCTGCCAGCGTAGATATAGACACTGAATCCATCACAGTCGCACAGACCTGCAACCACACTTGCGGACACCGCGACGCTGTTTTTTTTTATGGCTTT
>CM061914.1:199489944-199530473 GCA_031002005.1 Vandiemenella viatica | reverse complement strand
AAAAAAAGCTACTAATCTGAAGATGATATTAATTCTCTTCAAAGCCTTCTCATTATGACGGCAAATACTTCTCCCAAGATTAAGATACTTTTGAAACTATTTCAGGAAAGCCTCCTTGGGAATGGAACAAAAATTGCCCGTAACAGTCATTAATTAAATAAGGAACCTGATGAGCCAAAGGATATTCGTAATTGGCGAAACAAGCTCAGAGCACACGTCAAAAACAGGAGGGACATATCATTTCAGCTAATGAAAATTCAACATACGATTACCACAGGCTCCTGCAAAAAAAACAGTGATCAAAGGATGTGGGGGAAAAATACACATTTGCATGAAAAACCCAACAGATTAATGAATAGAACACCACTTCTTTCTCTCTCTCTCTCTTTCTCTCTCTCTCTCTCTCTTTTCCCCACTGCAGAAGACACTTTAGTTCAACAATAGCTCTAGTGGAGAGAGTAAATAACTTAAATCAATACACAATATCTTACAAACTCAACACCTGTAACAACATGTCTCCATGAAAGAAACATTAAATTCTAACCGTTTTAACAGAAGTTGATAACTAACTTTAATTTTGTTTTCATACACACTTCTAGCTGTGGACTGATAGTCTGGTAATAATACTACGAACTACAAAAAACTACAATAATTCTTCACCGCAGCCAGCTGACAATTAGGGATTGCAATCCAGCAAAGCGGGATCCCGCAATCCCGCGGGATCCCGCATCATTAGACAATCTAGCGGATCTCGTACAAAATTAAGCGGATCCCCAAAATCCGGCGGAAACGCGTGTCAGTCTGCGTGATTCGCTGCCCCACTCGGTCTCTGTCGAATATTTTGCACTGTTTGCCTGTACCTATTTGACTCATGTGAACAAGCGTTTGTTTTTGTCAACCTTCGTCATTCGTAAGTAAATAAATACACTTTTACGTATTCATCAAAACTTACGATTGTTTCGAGTACACATTTCTGTCATTTGAGTTATGGTGCGTATTTAGTACGATTTTATAATTATATAATTACTTTTTAAGTGTCGCACACGTTATCTGAACTACACGATTACAGCTTTTTATTCACGGTTTCATTATTCCCATTTTCTGTATTTGCAGATAAAGTAATTGTGAAAATTTCCTAATTTGCGGCTGAAAATTTGATTATTCGTTGATATTAAACTAACGATATTGTTATTTTAACGATCGCGTACCTATTTATTTAACAGCTATCAAAAGGAAATTGTATATCCTTTGACTTATTGTTTTGGCCGCTGCCTGAATGCGTTTCTTTGACGAAAGCCGCCTGCTTACATGTGCCGCTTAGGCTTTCGATTAATCCTTCTTCTCCTTGTTATTATTTCGACTAAAGGTAAAAAAAGTTATAATGAAATTTTCACGGGTGTATCGACGATTTGTGTTGTAGGAACAACATACTTCGACGGCTGCCTCCGCCGTCTTCCTCACGTGTGTAATTTCGTGTATTTGCAATGAAATCCGGAGATACAACCTATGATGACTTCACTGCAATAATTCCCCGAGAAAGTCTCCTTTCTTACTAAAAAATAATAATTTCCACTCTAGAAACGTCGTTACGCCACATAAGTAAATCTGAAATACTTGACAGTTTACGTGTTGGTGAGTAGCTAGTTTCTTTTAATAACATTGAATCAAATGTAATATCAATCAAGGAATCAGGAGATATAATAATGAATCACGCAAAATAAGGCCAAGTTTCGTGCTTGTGCAGTGACAAAAAGTTATGAGATCTTGTTTTGAGCCAAGTCTACACTTTACAGAGTATATTCACTTCACTTTGTGAAATGGAATGCTTTTCTCGGTGTTATGGAAAGTTTATTTGGAATTAAAAAAAAAAAAAATTCTGGTAACTTGGCCACTAAGCAAACCATGTTTTTAATCTTATGTAATGTATAGTAAGGCACATAATAAGACTCAATATTTTCAATTTTTATTAGTTATTTAAAAATTGGTTTAGATTAAAAAACAAAAATCTAAAACTTCGAAATACACTTAAGACACGCTAAAAAGTTTTAATGTCATTTCACCAATCAAAATATTGTTAATTGTTAATTTTTATCATTTAACATTAAAAATTATTTATTAATTTAATTATTATTTAATTTATTAACATTTTAAGTAACTATGTTTTAAACATATGCGTTAAAAACTGTTTGTACCAATCCCGCACGGATCCCGCGGGATCCCGCGGGATTGAAAACACTGCGGGATTGCAATCCTTACTGACAATATACCGAGACAGCCAGGTTCCTTGTGTCACCAAGCCAATCAAGACGGTCTGCGTTCCTACCTACAGAAACAACTTGCTTCACGCGCGTTTCTGAAAGTAGTAATCACGTTTCCGACTATTCATAGAGGTATGCGCTGGATTTAAACCCATTCACGAGCTGCTACAAGTTGACGACAAAGATAAACGATACTTTCCAGTTGCGGTGACGCGTGAGGTTTTCGCTCCGTATCGGAGTGTAGGCCGCAGGCGATAAGAAGTGACCGGCTGCTTCACAGGGACACAATACAACAGAAACCGCTGGGTTCAGTCACCAAAAAGGCGGTCACATTACATACTTCCGCAGTTTACATTCTTCAGTCCTAATATTCTGCAAATATCTTAAAATAACAAATCCTCAAATGTTTCCATAAATATATTATTTTTTTTCTCTGTCCATCTTTTTCACAAATTTCGGCAACTATGCACTACATAAAAGTATTACGCATTATCTTCTTATATTCTCAGATCTCTTCATTATTTTGCTTGTTATATTTCTCTTCTCAGATATCAACTTTTTCTGTCTAGTTCCTAGCTGTATGTCGTATCATTAATTTGGTTCCTGCCCTTTCTTCTATTGAGGATTGTATCTTATATGATAGCAGTTTCTTCTGTGTTTCGTTTGGCTTGATCGAGATACTTCGTGCTGGCTCTTAAATCTTCCAGTGCAATGTAATGTCAGGAAGGGGACACTTTAAAAAAAATAGTTAGTTTAGGGACAGCCTTATGTGCATAACTCTGTTTGAGAAGATACTTATCACATAGAGCTGTAGCAAACCGTTTGTATTCGTTACTGAGTAACGAGTTCATCGCCTGATTCCAAGAACCGAATCGTTACTCACAAATCCATTTCGTTACTCGCATTTGACGTGTGGATGTCAGTTTGATTCGATAAACGAACGAATGCGGGAACTGGAACGGTCTGCCCAGCGACTAAATGAATCTCAATGAACGTTTGAACGTATTTCTGCGAATTTTCATTTGGGTTCGTTTCGTTAGAAAGAAAAATGTGTAAGCACAAACATATTACACATTATTTCAATATAAATAATATTATTTGCTGTTAAGATTTGATATTTTTAACGAGGTAAGTAGGTTTCACAACATAAAAAGTTATTTTGTTTACGTTTAACATTTAAATTTATAGAGCATACTTTGTAAATAGAAAATTTGCATAGATAATTTGAGATGGTTATTGCTTTTTTATTGATCATACATTAGTGAGATTTTATTTATTTCAAACTTTATGAAATGCGTTGATTCTAAAATGCGATGTTCTAAGTTCTATTTTGTTACGGAACGCGGCCCGAGGTACCCTTCCTGTGGATCTCTTCATAAACAGTTGGGGTTTCCGTTGAGCTGTTACAGTATTAATCGAGAGCACATTAAAAGGCAATAATGCGCTCGTTACTGTCGCACCAGAATAGAACTCAGGCAGGAAAACTCCACTTAAATTATTCATCGCATGAAATATTAATGAGGGCATTACAGCTCTTCCGACGACAGGATTGTGAATAGTGGGTGTGCACGCAGGTTCGTACCAGTCATTTCGTGTGTGAATAATTTTCGAGTTTCAATCCAAACGATTTTTTATTTATGTTTAAAACTGTCTGTACGGTATTATTATTATTATTACTCCGCAATTCACTAAAAGTGGGTGGTGGAGGGTGCATTGCACCAGTGCTAATGTGTAACCATTTGTGCGTAGGAAGGGATATACGGGATATGGTTATGCACAACAAGAGATTAGCTTGGGTGCTAAGCACCCTCTGCCATCCACAATTTTGTTAATTGCAGAGCATATATGCAGATGTAGAAGGTGTTGATGGGCTATTTTTAGGAACCATCCGGGCATTCGACTGGCATGGGAAAACCATGGAAAACCCAGATCATGATGGCCGGAGGGGTTTATAGGTACCTACTCCTATGGGAATCTAAGTTCTCTCACTCGATAACTCCTTCCTATTCCACTCCATAATCGCTCGTGGAAAAACAAAAAGAGTATAGAAATGAATCGGTTCTGTCCCTGATTGCTCTTATCTTATTTTCTCGGTCATTCCTAGATATGAATGTAGCTGGTAGTAATATGTGTTTGCCGTCATCCTGAAATAGGACAGTCGTGAATTTTCCAGTTAGCTTCTGCCGAGAGCAACGCCTTCGGTGTTCCAGGTCTTCCCAACTCAACTCATTCAACATCGCACTTACGCTTTCCCTCCAGGTATATATATATCTGTAACGAGTATGGCGGCTCTTCTTTGGACCTTCTGCATTAACCCCATTTGATAGGGACTCCATACAGAACAACAGTATTCTAAGTGAGGACGCACTGGTGACTTGCATGCAATCGATTTAACTTCCGTTGTACACTGTTTTAGATTATGACTTAGAAATCGGAGCATACGATTTTCTCTCTGAATTACCTTCTCGATATGCTCACTCCACGACGCGTTCTTACTAGGGATTGCAATCCAGCAAAGCGGGATCCCGCAATCCCGCGGGATCCCGCATCATTAGACAGTCTGGCGGATCCCGCACAAAATTAAGCGGATCCGCAATCCGCAAAATCCGCGCGGGAACGCGTGTCAGTCTGCGTGACTCGCTGCCCCACTCGGTCTCTGTCGGATGTTTTGCACTGTTTGCCTGTACCAAAGCAGTTGGCATTTGACTCGTGTGAAGAAACGTTTGTTTTTTTTCAACCTTCGTCATTCGTAAGTAAATAGATATACTTTTACGTATTCATCAAAACTTACGATTGTTTCGAGTACACATTTCTGCAATTTGAGTTATGTTGCGTATTTAGTACGATTTTCTAACAATATAATTATTTTTAAGTGTCGAACACGTTATCTGAACTACACAGTTACAGCTTTCTATTCTCGGTTTCATTATTCCCATTTTCTGTAATTGCGGATAAAGTAATTGTGACAATTTACTAGTTTTCGGCTGAAAATATGATTATTCGTTGATATGAAAATAATTTTATCGTAATTTTAACGATCGCGTACCTATATATTTAACAGCTATCAAAAGGCAATTGTATATCCTTTGACTTATTGTTGTTTTGGCCGCTGCCTCAATGCGTTTCTTTAACAAAAGCCACTTGCTTACATGTGCCGCTCAGGCTTTCGATTAATCCCTCTTCTCCTTGTTATTATTTCGACTAAAAGTCAAAAAAGTTATAACGAAATTTTCATGGGTGTATCGACGAATTGTGTTGTAGGAACATCATACTTCGACGGCTGCCTCCGCCGTCTTCCTCACGTGTGTAATTTCGTGTGTTTACAATTAAATCCGGAGATACAACCTATGAGGACTTCACTGCAATCGCCGAGAAAGTCTCCTTTCTTACTCAAAAATAATAATTTCCACTCTAAAAACCTCATAACGCCACATAAGTAAATCTGAAATACTTGACAGTTTACGTGTTGGCGAGTAGTTTCTTTTAATAACATTGAATCAACTGTAATATCAATCAAAGAATCAGGAGATATAATAATGAATCACGCAAAAAAAGGCCAAGTCTCGTACTTGTGCAGTGACAAAAAGTTATGAGATCTTGTTCTGAGCCGAGCCTACACTTTACAGCGTATATTCACTTCACTTTGTGAAATGGAATGCTTTTCTCGGTGTTATGGAACGTTTATTTAGAATTTAAAAAAATTAAGACCTCTAGTAACTTGGCCACTAAGCAAACCATATTTTTAAACTCATGTGATGTATTGTAAGGCACATAATATGACCTAAGACTCAATATTTTCCATTTTTATTATAAAATTGATTTCGATTAAAAAACAAAAATGTAAAACTTCGAAATACACTTAAGACACGCTAAAAAGTTTTAATGTCATTTTGCAAATCAAAATATTATTAACTGTTAATTTTTATCATTTAACATTAAAAATTATTTATTAATTTAATTATTATTTAATTTATTAACATTTTAAGTAAATATGTTTTAAATATATGCGTTAAAAACTGTTAGTACCAATCCCGCACGGATCCCGCGGGATTAGCACAAATCCCGCGCGGATCCCGCGGGATTGAAAACACTGCGGGATTGCAATCCTTAGGGCCCTATTACACTAGGCGACTTGGCGGCGCAACCAGCCGCGGCACTGGTGTCTCTGGTGGCGCCGCCAGCCAGCCACTCGCACAACCGAGCAGTCTCTTTGCTGTTATCCTCGCATTGTACGCGAATTGTGTAGTTGAATATGTCCAGAGAACTACATAATGTCACTGTGGAAATGACGGGAAGTGAAAGTGTAGAGAAGACAAAGGGGTAAAGCAAGAAGAATTTCTCATTTTCGTACCTTTCCCGGTAATATCAACCTTTACTAAGTACAATGATTAAATGAAAGACGATTTAGATATTCTTAAGTAATTAAAAAACTTGTTGTCGTCTGAATACAGTTCATCAAAAAGAGTATAGATTCTCTTAGCAATAGAATATGATGTACATACATCTTTCTCTCCATTCGCCTTCCTTTGTCATTTTAATTATTTTTAATTAATTTAATTGCGATGGAGCTAACACTCCGGTAGCAATTTTCCTAGTCATCTAATTTCCCCTTTATGTATATATTTTTTTTTTAAATTTATAGCTGGAATGTTAAATTATTTTTTTTCCACTCCCTTATGCAAGAAATCGAGCCAAAGGTTGTGGTCATAGTCGCCTTTCTCCTTCCATGCACTATTCCTAATTCTTTTACCAATTTCCCTCCAAGTTCCATCACCAACATATGCCCTGTACATTCCCAGCACTCTCTTCACCCTCCTCCTTTCCTCCAATGACTCCCAATCCAGCTTCTGTATCATATCGGTTACTGACTGGTCCTGCGATAATTTCCACAAACAAATCTAGCTGCTCTCTTCTTTGCACACCTTCCAACTCTGTATTTGATCTCCAAAATGTGGTCCCAAACTACACCACCATATTCAACAAATGATCTGACCAAAGTTTTGTAACCCAAGTCCCTAACTTCTCTGTTACATCCTCTCATCACCCTCTTCAGCAAATGAAGGATTTTGTAACCTTTTTCTACCACCTGCCCAATTGAGTTTATCAAACGTTATGCAAAGTCGTCAAGCAAATCTGACCCCACTCTGTAATCATAATTAACCTTTAGATCTATTTATCTGTGTATCTTATAAGTCGAATCTTCTTGGCATTTATCTTCATTCCATGCTACCCTACCCATTTAGATATTCTATCCAGAACATCCTGCAACTGTTCAGTCTTCACCTGTTTTTATCCTATTGTATACCATTGTATCATTTGCAAAATACCTAGATTCTGACCGTAAAACAGTTATTCATTAGAATAATGAACAGCAACTCCCATATTTACTTCCACTTCTCTTGATAATGTATTTCCTACTCTAACCATTTGCTTTCTGACTTTTAAGAATTCCTGTGCCCAGCAAGTAACTTTTTCATCCAATTCAATACATTTCAGTTTATTTAAAACCATTTTATCGCTCACTCTGTCAAATGTCTTAAAAAGATCTAGTGCCACACTATCAACTTGGTCTCCCATTTCCAATTCATTTGAAATATCTTGCATATAGACCACTATCTGAGATTCAAATGAATATCCTTGCCTAAAGCCATGTTGTCGATCTGAAAACTAGTTTCTATCTTCACAGACATTTCTGATATAGTTGCATATCAATCTCTCCATCATTTTGCCTATCACTGATGACAAACTAATTGGCCAGGAATTTTCACCATATTTTTAACCCTTCCTTTATGAACTGGTACTACTATCGGTCTTTTCCAATCCTCTTGTAAGCAGCAAGTCTCCAAACACATTTTAAACAAAATTTTAAGGTAGCGTACAATATCGTATCCCACAATCATATATATTATTTCTATAAGGTATTTTTTTGTCACAAGCCTATCTCTTCCTTCATACTTAACCGAAATCAATGAATGAGGTGTCATTTTAAAGCTTATGGTCTCCACTTTGGTTAAATCGTATTTTAAGCAAGAAAGTTTTCGAAATTCGACCCTTAAAGGGCAAAAATGTAATTTTTTTAAAAATGCTGTTTTCTGTGTTACGATTCAGTTATCTCCCTGGATACATATCTGAAACCGTTTTATGTAGTATCATTTTAAAGATTAAGATCTCCGCTTTAGTGACGTCATATATTAAGCCAGAAAGTTTTCAGAATTTGACCCTTAAAGGGCAAAAGTATCAATATTTTTGCAATGCGTTTTTGTGTCACGAGCAATTTATCTCCCTTAATATCTAACCGATATAGATAAATGAGGTATCGTATTAAAGAATAAGGTCTCCGCCATGGTAAAATTATATTTTAAAAAAGGAATTTATCGTAATTCGACCCTTATAGGGCAAAAATGTCACTTTTTCTAAAATGCGTTTTTTGTATCTCGAGCCATTTATCTCCCTGGATATCTAACCAAAATCGATAAATGAAGTAGGAATATAAGGAGTAATGTATCAGTTTTGTGAAATCATATTTTAAGAAAGAATGTTTTTGGAATTCAACCCTTAAAGGAAAAAAGAATAAATTTTTCTATAACCGATTTTTGTGTCACGAGCGATTTATCTCCCTTGATATCTAACCGATATAGATAAATGAGGTATCATATTAAAGAATAACGTCTCCACCATGGTAACATTATATTTTAAGAAAGGAATTTTTCGTAATTCGACCCTTATAGGGCAAAAATGTCACTTTTTCTAAAATGCGTTTTTTGTATCTCGAGCCATTTATCTCCATGGATATCTAACCAAAATCGATAAATGAAGTAGGAATATAAGGAGTAATGTATCAGCTTTGTGAAATCATATTTTAAGAAAGAATGTTTTTGGAATTCAACCCTTAAAGGAAAAAAGTATAAATTTTTCTATAACCGATTTTTGTGTCATGAGCGATTTATCTCCCTTGATATCTAACCGATATAGATAAATGAGGTATCATGTTAAAGAATGAGGTCTCCGCCGTGGTAACATTATATTTTAAGAAAGGAATTTTTCGTAATTCGACCCATAAAAGGCAAAAAAGTCAATTTTTCTAAAATGCGTTTTTTGTGTCTCGAGCCACTTATCTCCCTTGATATCTATCCAAAATCGAAAAATCAAGTAAGATTGTGAGGAATAATGTCTCAGCTTTGCTGACATCATATTTTAAGAAAGAAGTGTTTGGAATTCAACTACTAAAAGGAAAAAGTATAAATTGTTCTACAACGTATTTTTGTGTCACGAGCCTTATATTTCCCTTGATATCTAATCGATATAGATAAATGACATATCGTATTAAAGACTAAGGTTTCCGCCGTGGTAACATTATATTCTAAGAAAGGAATTTTTCGTAATTCGACCCATAAAGCGCAAAAATGTTAATATTTCTAAAATACGTTTTTTGTGTTTCGAGCCATTTATATCCCTGGATTTCTAACCAAAATCGATAAATGAAGTAGGAGTATAAAGAGTAATGACTGAACTTGGTGACATTATATTCAACGTCACTATTCATCGCATTTTATTCGCGAAATTTTCGCACGGGTCGTCTAGTCTTTAATAAATCTGTAGTAATATTGCCTACACCACTTTTAGCTTTCTGAGTTACTTCGCAATTTCCTGAGAATTTATTTCAAATTTTGTAGGTTCGCCATTTGTACTCTCCTCTGATTCATTCCCTCCCATCAGAGGATGACTGTCCCTGGTTGTCTCACCAAACCTGTCACTCAGTATCTCTGCAATTTTAAAATTGTAAAGTAGGAAGGAGTATATGAACAGTAGATGAACGCGTGGTGGCGAGTCTGGCGGCGCCGCTTGGCGGCCTAGTGTAATAAGCTACGTAAGATACAATGCCCCGCCACGACTCTCGGCCGCCAGTGGTTGCCGGTCTGGTGGCCGGGCCCGGCAACCAGCCGGCCGCCAGTTTCTGGCGGCGCCACTGGCTGCCCTAGTGTAATAAGCTCCATAACACTCTATGCCCAGCGACGAGCAGAGCCACCAGTTGCCCGGCTGGTTGCGCCGCCAAGTCGCCTAGTGTAATAAGGCCCTTAGTTGTTACTAACTGTGTGCTCAGCTCTCCCTGATCAGAGCTGCGTCAGCACGTCGAGCTGGGATTCAGCGCTCAACAGTCAGCACACAGTAGTGTGTGGTCACGTGACAAAGCAACAGGTAGCTCCTTCTTGCTGTCCACTCCATCCCTTATAAGGATACACCTTACATCCATTACAATCAAAAGTGAAAATATTTAAATGTTTCTTTCTAATCTGTTTATTTGAGAAGGGACGTTGCTTTGTCGCTGAACGAACAATAAAATTATTGATCGCTGGATATCGAGCCAGAGATGGAATGGGACTCTTGAACTGCTTGAAGTGATGGTCTGCGTCTAATATAGAAAATAATACATCCAGGATTATTCACAGTAAAAGTTTAGAACAAGGACGTTAATGTGCACTATTAATGTATGAAGTGAACTGGTAAATTGTCGAATCCTAGGATTTTTTTTTTCTTGTATATCTGGCCCCGACGCCTCTGGCGTCCTGGCTAGAGGTGCATCTAGGTATCTTTTCTCCTCTCTTTTGTGCCTCCTTGGACGTCTTTTTGAACGGCTTTATGATGTGCGTTATTTTATTTGTTTAGCTGTTTTTAAATTGAAGGGTCTTGTATGATGGACAGGGGTGTTTTATATTTGTGCCACCTCTGTTGGGCTATTGTTCCAAGTTTTTCCAGTTTGGGATCTTCGTGGCGTGTGGCATTCAGTTTCTGGTGGAAAGTTTGCGTTAATCTTTTTGCTGTCTCTGCTATTGTTTCTAATCCTGTTGCTTCGTGTAATTGCGTTATTCTAGTTCTTCTGTCTGCGTTTAGAATTAATCGTAGGCATTTGTTTTGGAGCACCTGGAGCGATGATATGTTAGTTCTACTTGTCATTCCCCATATTTGACAGCCATAGGTAATTGTTTGTAATATAGTTGATCTGTATAGTTGTAGTTTAGTTTTGAGATTCATCTTTTTACTTATTAGGATGGGGTATAGGTTCATAATGAGTCCTGTTATATTTCTTTTCTTATCCTGAATATGTTGTTTAAATAGAAGTCTTTCATCCAGGGTTACTCCTAAGTATTTGTGTTCTTTTTTCCATGGTATGTCTTTAGCAAATATTCTCAGGTGCTCTTTTGTTGGAAGTCTTTTTTTGTGAAAAATACAGCTGCTGATTTACTTGAGTTTATGGTTATTCTGTTTTTTCTACTCCATTTTTCTATTTCATTAAGTTGGCATTGCAGTCTCTTGATAGTTTCTTTGGGTTTCCATCCACTGGAGTATGTTGTGGTGTCATCTGCAAATTGAGCAAGCTGAATGTTGTTAATTATGGGCAGATCGTTTATGTAGATGTTAAAAAGTGTAGGTGCCAGTACTGAGCCCTGTGGTACTCCTGTTTTCATATAGTGGATGGAAGAGCCTCTCAACATAAAAACTTCTGTTGTTTAGGAAGCTGATGATCAGGCATATTATCATCCTGTCTATTGTGGTCTGCGTGATTAATTTGTATATCAGTTTTGAGTGCCACACCTTGTCTTAAGCTTTTTGGATGTCTAGGAACACCGCGGCAGTGGATTTACTCCAATTGAACCCTTTGCTGATGTCTTCCACTAAGTGCGATAGTTGTATGGTTGCCGACATTCGTGGTTGGAATCCATATTGCTCTTGCCTTATTGTGTTCGCCTCACTCAATCTACGCTGCATTCGTGTTAAGATAACTCTTTCCAGTACTTTTGCCTTTGAACTAAAAAGACTAATTGGTCTGTTGTTTGCTGGTAGTGAGGGGTTTTTTCCTGGTTTTGGAATTGCGATTATTTTTGCCTGTTGCCACTGTTCGGGATAGTAAGCCTTTATCAGACAGCTATTGATAATCCTTGTTAGGACGACCAGTCCCTTTTTTGGTAATTGTTTTAAATGTCTATTTGAAATTCTGTCCACTCCAGTTGCTTTGTTTGTCTTAAGCCGTCTTATGATGTTTTTTACTTCACTTGGCGTGGCAAGTTCTTTGTAGTCACCTATTCCATCTTCCATGAATCTTTTTATTGTTTCTTTAATTGTTTCTTCTTCCTCCTTTTCTGTCTCATAGGATGAGTATTGTTCTTCAAAGTATTCTGCCAGTGCCTCAGCTTGACTTAGTGGCTGGTATATTGTTCTATTTTGTGATGTTATTGGTGCTGCTGCCTGTCTGGGTGACTTCAATGCTCTCACAAGCAGGCCCGCCGCTAGCTGTTTGAGCGCCCGCGTGCAACAACCGATTATGTCGCCCCCTGTCTAACTACAGAGATTGCCGCCCTTTCCAACATTATGTGCCGCCCCCATTGTTGCCATCCCGAGTGTCGCCGCCGGCCGCCTGAAGCAACTGTTTAGCTAAAAAAAAAAAAAAAAAATGTTTCAGGTGTCGCGAAAACTGCGCCCAGTGAAATTTGCGCCCAGTGAAATCTGCTGCCAGAACTCTCAACAATGCTGTAGCGGTAAGTTTATTATAGAATAGGATCAAACTGGTTGTATTGTTAAAAGCCGCCCCGCCGGCGCTCTGAGCGGATTGCTGCGTTTGTAGCCTATGTTTCTAAACAGCAGGTTGACACTACAGATGTTTTATAGTTTATAACTGTTATTAAAACACAAGTTTTATTCTTGCTTAAAAGAAGTAGAAAAGAATTGTAATAACGAGCCAGATACTTACAGAATCGTAGTGGATTTCATGCAAAATCTCCCTTTGCCTCACATTACTAGTGCAGGAAAAAATATTCTACCATTAGCAGTTGTGGGTTAACGTCATCCACATCAAATTTCTCCACAGACGACGCGATAACGGAGTGACATCACTCCATTTGGACGGATGGAGCGATCGTGTATGGCCGCTTCTAGACGACCTCGGACACTCCGATATGGTTAGTACCGCACTGGAATTTCCGAACAGTGTTGCAGATCAGCAAAAAATTCAGCTTTCAGTAACGAGTGCGAAAAAAGTGTAAGAAAGAATACTTAACCTGTGAAACATTTGCGTGTCTATTAAAAAAAAAAATAGAAACTAGCTTGGCAGTTTCGGGCGTGTAATGTAAAATGATTTGTTCACGTAAAAACTTCCAGGCCACGATTTAGTGAGACCAGGTCGGATCGTCTAAAAGGGCGTTTAGAATTATTAGGACGGCGCGGCATGACACAAAGAGAAAAGGTATTGGCCGCAGATTTCGCAGATTTTAGGTTGGCCGCAAATTTCACTGGTCGCAGTTTTCACATATCCCAAATTTCGTCGCGGCGACAACGGAGTGGCAACTACCGCGGGGCGGCGACTGTCGATCACTCGTTTTGCCGCCCCCCTCGATGTGCCGCCCGCGTGCGGTGCACGCCTTGCACGCCCGCTTACGGCGGCCCTGCTCACAAGTCCCCATGCTTCTCTATGTTGTAGTGTAAGTGTTTCCATTTTGTTTTCCCATTCTTCTGTTTTCCATCCTTGTAGCCTTTTTTGCATTTCTCTTCTGTATTGGTTCATTTGTCTTTTGTCTTGAGGGTCGCGATGTTCCTGCCATTTTTTACGGTAGTGGTTTTTGAGACGTTTTAGGTCTGACAGGTTTCTGGGTAAACCAGTTCCATCGTCGTTTGGTTGGTAGTGATTGCTTACTGATGATTTATGTTCTGCTTGTAAAATATCCTTCGTTAGGTGGCTTATAGCTTTATTGATCTGTTCCGTCGTGTCCACTGGAAATGTAATTTCCACTGAGTTGTGAAGATGTTTTTTTAAATTGTTCCCAGTCCGTTTGTTTGGTGATTTTTGTGGATATAGTTGTATTTATCCAGTTGTATAACTTTAAGAAGACTGGATTATGATCAGATGACAGGTCATTTATTGTAATTGGTTCAATCATACGGCTTACATTTTTCGTTATAACTATATCTATAACATCCGGTCTATGGTATTGGTTTGATGGTATGTGCGTTGGTATTTTTGGTCCCATGATGCTGATGTTCATTTTTTCTGCAATTTTTAGCAGTTGGTTTCCATGTGGGTTTTCCGTCTTTGAGTTCCACATTGGATGTTTCGCGTTTAGGTCGCCTCCCACAAGTACTTTTGGTCCCACGCTCATTATTTTATTAATGTCATCATATAGTAGGTCTCGGCTGGGTCTCAGGTATGCTGCTACTATTGTTGTGATGCCTTCCTTTGTCTGCTTTTGGATTCCTGAGGCTTCTATGTTTTGTAGATTATTTATCGTAATTGGTGAATGAGTTAGGGAGGTTTTGATTAGTATGGCTGTACCTCCACCTCTTTCATCTGTTCTATCTTTCCTGGAAGTTGTCATATTTCTTATTTTGAACTTTTGATGTGGCTTTAGGTGAGTTTCAGTTAGTAAAATCACATCCAGGTTGTGTTGTTGTTGGAATGTGGATAGTTCATTTTTCTTTTGAAATACGCCATTAGCGTTCCATATTACGACATTTATGTCACGTTTTGGAGTCTGTGATGTTCTAGCCATTACTGGAATAAAGCCAAAACACCTTGTAATATAGCTTCCAGTTTTTCCCAGATATCCTGTGCTTGGCTAAATTTTCTTAGTGTAATGTTGATTACCTCAATTGTTTTGCTAATATTTCTTAGTGAAAAAATGTCTTCCAAGTTGTCGTCCTGGGTCTTTTCTTGTTGTGAGTTTTGAGTTTCATTTTGGTTGGTTGCTGTGCTTTGTCTTCTTATAGTGTCGGCGTAACTTTGTTGTTGGTTATTTTTTTAATAATAACTGCTTGTTTATATCTGTCGATAGTGGGGGAAAATTATTTGTCGAATTCTTGTCTTCTTTGGAATTGTTTTTCTCATCGGATTTTGCCAATTTTTGATTTCTTAATGTTGTCCTATTCATTTTAATTGATAGTGCTTGCTGGTAAGCTGGGCATCCTCGCCAAGAGGCAGGATGGTCACCGTTGCAGTTTATACATTTGGCTGCTGTATCTCGCGTTAAAGGGCAGTTCCTAGTCTCATGTAGCCCTGAGCATTTGACACAGCGGCTAGGTAGCGTGCAGTAGTTTGCCGTGTGTCCGATGCGTTGGCATCTTTTGCACTGAGATGGGCCATCCTTCTCTCTATATCGTTCCACATGAATTTTAACGTAATTGATATCTTTTTCATAGTATATTTCTTCAGATTTTTTACTTGGCGTTAATGTTATACAATATATAGGAAGTAGTTTCAGTTCTTTTGTGTTTGGATCCCTGGTTTTGAATTAATGAATGTTCTCTATTGGGTATCCCCTCGACGAAAGTATTTCTACTATATCTTCGGCGTCGACATTTTCTGGTAGTCCTTTAATTACCACTTTTAACGGTTTCTTGTCTGGCGTTTGATGGGTGTAGAAACCTATCTTCCGTTGATGTAAGTAGTTTTTTACTTTAAAATAGTCTTCCATGGTTTCCATGTGGTATTTTACACTATCTCCTCTGAATACTACTTTCAAATTTCCAGCTATTTGCTTTTTTATTTCTTGATTTAGGTTAAATAGGTTTCCCGTTTTGTAGCTTACAATTGGAGGTATATGTTGTTTTTGGGTTGGCTGGATTTCTTGACATATCATTACGTCGTCATTTCTGGTTTGTTTGTTTTCTTCATTTTCATCGGTATTTAGAGGATTGAATCTATTTGTCAGTTTAATCTTGTTTCTTGCCTCTTGTCTCACGTTTTGCATTTGTTTTTGTCTTCCCTCTGCCCTTCTTCTTTTGTCTGTCACAGTCTCAAATAGTTGAGCATCAGAGTCGTCTCTTCCGGTACAGAAGCTTGCCCCATCAAATCTGAATATCTCTCGGTTTGAAAGATTCTTCATGTAAGTAAGAAATCAGGCATATCCAGTGTGTCATCGTTGGAGTCTTCTTCGTCAGAGACGTTTCGTTCGCTGGTTGATGTTTCCTTTCTGCTAGCCATAGTTGTCACCAAAATTACCTACAGCAATTATCTGTCGATATGCGAGATAATTACCGAGCCGCCGCTCAATTTCACGTCCACCAGCCCACAGTTTAAACCAAATTCGATAACCAGTAACAAGATGCCGCGTCGTCCACTATTAGTCACTTCCGCATACACAAGTCCAGAGCACAGATCAAATCGATCTCCAGTACAAACACGCTGCGTCGTCAACAAGTTGATGTCCACTATATCGCCGAAGAATCACAAATCCAAAACACTGTCCAGTGTAAACACGCCACGTCGTCAACAAGCCAATCTTCACTATATACTTTGTAGCACCGTAACACTCGCTGTCGCTGTTCACTAGGAACTGTACGATTGCGACCATATGTCTGGCAAGGAGAATGTGTTCTGTGACAAATAAATATAGTACTTCAAGAAGCAAATGTATTTGAGAATTTAAACAAAAGAAAATACCAAGTTAGATGATATTAATTTATACTTGTGTTCGTCGTTCAAGGTCAGTATTCAAGATTTTATTTCAGATTTACAAAATAATGTGGTATTATATGGTGTAGACCAGCATACGTCCGAACACTAGATACTAATTTGTAATTGTCACAAAGGAATATAGTAAAACCATGTCATTCCATTCTACTTGATGAAACCATTTATGTTATAACACTATGAAGCAGGGGCGGATCCAGACGGAGGGTGGGGGGGGGGGCTAAGGGGCTCAAACACCCCCTCCTCCAAAGCACTGGTCACCCCTAAAGACATCATATTTTTTTTAGCTTTATTGTTATATTGGCGGCACTGTTCACATGTGATTTCTGTCGTTGACCCCCCCCCCCCCCGCTCTCCTCCTATAAACCCTGCATCCGCCCCTGCGGAGCAGTGGCAGGCGACGAGAGTTGTGTCCTAGTGCACTGAGAGGCCCAGCACGTACCCTCGCTCGCACGTGCACGTATCGGATCGATCGCTAATCCCACGAACGGAAAAAACGGGGCCACTCGCCTCAACCGCCTCCGCGCCGGAACGGGGGCGGCACGGGGCCGGCCCGGGGTCTCGTGTGACTCGGGCGAGCATGAGGCCGGCGGTACAACGGAACCGCACTCGTCCGAGTAACGGCCTATTTGACTGATGACCAGTTCGTCCGATTAACCTGGTCCACTGCGGCCGGATAACATCCCACACATTGCCGATCCGTCACCAAGCGAAAGTAGGGTTTTGTAAAATGTATAGTGACTTACATTTCGTAAAAATAGCCTCTCCCTTGCCCTCGCGAAATATTTCGAGAGTCAGGGCCGTATTCAGGATGTGTAGGCCCTTGCGTTGCACCTATGATGCTCGCAATGCCCCTCAAATATTCTGAAATTCAACCTCACATTTCATAGTCACGGAGGGGGGGAGATGTTGCCTGGAAACCTATGCTGCGATACGGGGGGGGGGGGGGGGGAGGAAGGGAGGAAAGATGTTTCCGAACCAGGCCACGTAGATTTTCATTCATATTATTTGTCACAGTTAAAATGAGGTACAGAACACACAACAGCAAGTCGATACTTATTTCCGTCGTTTAATTATCTCCGTATGAAATTTACGATACTCTGGCAAGAGAAAACAGTACAGAATGTCTCTGGAATCAATACAAAAAACCATGCGGGAGGGGGGGAGGGGGTAAGGGAAGGGGTTGTTCACAGGAGGAAAAAATGAGGCTACGTGGATTATCCACGATCCCTTATTTTCTAATCAAAAGTCTAAAATTAGCATTTGAAATTTATTATTTAATTGTAGAATATTTTATTATGTCTTATGTAGATGAATATAGGATTGTTAAGATAAAATGAAAACAATGAAAATCATTAAGATATTCATACAATTTATTAACATCGCTCTGAACAATTATACAAGAAAAACAATGCGAAATTGAGAGTTATACCCACGTTGCCTATTTCGCAAAAGTGAGTATTTGAATTTTAAAAATAAATGAATATTCAAGATACAAAAAGAAGAATTATAAGAAACGAGGAAAATTTGTTTTTGTGGTAAGCCCTCTCCTGCTCTCCCCCTCATCTTAATTCCTGTCAACGTTGTTTTACAACCTCGCAGTTGTTAATCCGATTTTGATAGTACTTAGCACGCGTATACTTCTAAGCCAGGCGGTCTGGTAGCTCAGCGGTTAAAGGGCTTACTCCCTCTCCGATCGTGGGTTCAAATCCCGTGTTGTGCGGAATTCTTACGAGGTGTATTCGATTATATGAGCTACGCCGGGACGTTCCGTGGTTCTGAGGAAAGTAATTGGCCTTCTTGCCTCTGACAAAGTAGCTTGGTACATCTCCTTCGGAATGATTAGACACCTTCGGGTTGTAGACTAAGGTAGATTTTTAGTTGCAATGGGATTTTGGATGAGTAAAATCTTACGACTTCGCATTACTGACATGCTAATGTTAACGGTATATGTGTAGCGGTCTGATGGCTCAGTGGTTAAGGCGTCTGACTGGAGATCGAGAGGTCCCCGGTTCGAATCCCTGTCTCGGCGGGGATTTCCTTATGCCCTTAACCCGACCTTCACCTCTGACACAGCTTGCTGTCTAATGTGAGGTACACCATAACACTTCTGTGGTTCGGATTCCACGTTAAACTGTAGGTCCCCTGTACCTGGTAGCACTACCGGGTTAGGTTAAGGCGGCTGCCACAGGGGCGGAATCCGAAGCAAATAGAAACCCTGTCACCAGGTCATTACGACCACACGGAATTCTAATTATTTAGTATATCTGTAGTTATAAGTATAACGGGTAGCGCGTGTGATATTCATAGTTTAAAGTTTTCACTTATGTCAGCAGTGCACAATCACTGCGAATTGATTTTTATTTTATTTTTATTTTTTATTCTATGAGATATTTGTACAGAAGCTTTTCTTGTCGATTATTTAATAGTCCCCACACGTCTCGGAGTGTGCGACCATTCTGAATTCCTCTTTCTGATTCTTGTCTATGATTGGCTGAGCTCTGTTCTTTCTGAACGGTATACATTGCATGACACAACAGATTCTGTTAATTTGGTTTTGTAGTGTTTAGACATCCACTTTGGGTTTGTGACATTAACTGATTATTGTGGAAGCAGTGACTTTCCGTCCTGGAATTCAGGATACTGGATTCCTGAGACCTGTCCGAGTACAATGCTCTCCTTATCTCGGACTCCACGAGTCGGCGATAGCGCTGTTTACGAACCAAAGTTCTATTCCTGTCATAAGAGAATTAATAGTTCTAAGCAACAAAACCACTTTTAATTTCATTAATACGAGTTTTGAAGTTAATTTAGTTATCTATTGTTGCAACTAAATTTTATATTCATAGACTCGATAAGGAAGTTAAAACATACTTCCATCTGTAATGTCATTAATGGTGAGGATTTGAACTTATCATGTGTCTTCTGGGTAGGAAATAACATTAATAACACAAAGGAACAGAGATTTGCAATTAACTTAGTAAGGGAAGGAGGGTAATATCAAGATGGGGATACCACTAGGGCCTCGCGCAGTAAACACACAGATCACGTGGTATAGGCCTATATAACATCATTGTGATGTATTCAGTCTGCACGTACCAACACATTAATAGCTATAGATATGATCTTAAAATTGTATATCTTCAATATCATGTATTATGGTAACATTTCACTTTGGTCCAGGCTGCATTACGACCGAAACGTATATTTATAAAATATATGATTTGATCAATCATTATTTGAGTTTATGTTGTAATGCAGCCTGGACCTTACGTCACAATGATGTCATATATACCAAGTGATCTGTGTGTTTACTATATAAGGTCGCAGCGGAATCCCCATCTTGATATAACCCGGGAAGGAAGCTTTATACAGGTGGTTGAGCAGAAAACATATTCGATATCTTACTAACAAAGCCTGATGAAAATCTAGTGTGATGTCAGGTAACTAAAGGAATAAGTGATCACAATGCAGTACTGATGGATATAAAATGATTCATTAAACCAATGTTCAGAATTGAAGGGGGAAATAGATCCAATTATAAGAAGGACAAATTTCGGAACTAAAACAAATTTCAGGGTTAATTTTTTTAAATGGAAAAATCGCACAAGTGCAGTGAAGACGAAGTGGGAATATTTCAAGGAAAAAATAAAAAATGGCGAATAACTATTTATTCCAAATCAGAAAATAAAGAGAAGTACAGAACCTACATACTATAACAGGGAGGTGAAGAGGTTGAAGAGTTTAGTGACACAAGAATATAAAAGAGTTAAGAAAGAGCAAGGCAGTAGGGAAGTCATGAAACAACTAACCAAGGAATTAATAATGTGAAAGAAACTGGCCAGGGATGAGTTTATGAAGAATATTATTGGTGAAGGGGGACTTCTGACTGATGCATCTAGAAATTTCTAAAGCTATATCAGGAAACTGAGGGGAAGGGAGAGTGTTGAGATAATTATAGATAAGGACGGAGAAGAAGTAATCGAGGATTTTAAATAGGCAGAGTTATTGAATAACTGGTTCAGTGAGACCATTAAATACAATAATTCAGGAACGGTAGTGGTTATATAGCAAAACTATCCTATCTGCACATTTGGAAGTGGGCAGATTAGAAAAACAAATTAAATATGTAAATACCATGAAGGAACTAAGGAATCTAAAAAAAGCCTAAAGGTGCCGGTGTTGATAATATTACTACAGATGTCTTAAAGATAGCCGGATGTGACATTGTACCTTATCTGGAAACATTGAGTATGGATACTTGCTGTTTACCAATTCACAGGAAAAGTGTGATAGTAGTACCGATCCATTCAGGAGGTTGACAAACAAGATTGAAAACTATAGGCCAATCAGCTTGACACCAGTGGTAGGTAAATTAATGGAGATATTAATATGCAACCACATCAGAAATGTATGTGAGGAATATAAGTGGTTTTCAAGTCGGCAACATGGGTTCAGGCAAGGATATTCATGCGAATCTCAGTTATTAGGCTATATGCAAGATATTTCTGATGAAATGGACAGGGAGATCAAGTTGATAGTGTGGCACTAGATCTTTAAAAGGCCTTTGACAGAATAAGCAGTAAGATGATGCTAAATAAGATAAAAAGGTGATTTGCTGGGTAGAAGAATTCCTAAAGGGTAGAAAGCAAAAAGTTATGGTAGGAAATGCAGTATCAAAAGATCTAGGAGTGAACATAGGTGTTCCACGGGGTAGTGTATTGGGACCATTGTTATTCGTTATTCTAATGAATGATTGTGTTAATGGTGTACTGTCAGAAATTAGATTGTTTGCAGATGACATAATGTTATACAAAAGGATTAAAACAATACAAGACTGCAGACAGTTGCAGGGTGATCTAGATAGGATACTTAGCTGGGTGAGTCAACATGGGACGAAGATAAATACAAAGAAGAGTCAGCTTATTAAGTACAAAGATAAAAAAACTAAAGGTTGATTATGATTATAAAGTGGGGAAGGAGGTACTTATTGAAGGCTCGAAATGTAAATACCTTGACATTACATTTGATACCAGACTTAACTGGACAGCACACATTGGACAGGTAGTAGGGAAAGGGTTCAATATCCTTCACCTGTTGGAGAGAGTGATGAGGGGATGCACTAGAGAAGTAAGGGAATTGGGGTAAATAAACTCTGGTCAGACCACTGCTGGAATATGGTCTATTAGAGGCGTCCGCCTTCTCAGGGGCTCATTTTCGTGAGCCGTGGAATGCCGAAATCTTGTTGCCCGGACGGGGATTCGAACCAGCGTCCTCCCGAATGTGAGGCCTCCACGGTCGGTGAGACTCGGCACCATTTTTTTTTTTTTAATCTTCGTATAGTTTAAGATACAGTCAACTCTAAATATTGTCCTTTCTTCATTTCTCGTAGTTAATATTCTTGTAATTTTAAAGATACAAATAACTTTTGCTTTCTGACGCATGAAACTGAACACGGTAACTCGAATGTCGAATAGACCGTGGTAGGAGGCGGTCGAGCGTGGAGTAAACCTACACAAGAGCTAACATTCCAGCTTCAAAATTACATTTTTTTTTTTTTTTTATCTCCTGTAGTAAGTTGCATGTTTCCACAATGACGCGTGTCTAATCTAGTATCAGTGAGACATATTTTTCATCAGCAGCCTCTTGGAATAACGTCATAAAGTCTGAAACATGCTGCTGATTAGCTTTTGGATTGTATATCATTCAGTCAAGCACATAATCCTCTGCGGCAGAGTTATTTTAAAGACCTTGCTGTAGCAGCGGTGGTCAGGTCAAGTGTGTGTCTTGTTTCCCTGCTGTCCTAGTTTCACGCTCGTACAAGACAGCGCTTCCAGGAAATGTTTGCGGCGATGTTTTCTTTGATATCTCCCGACAGACTGACTCAGCGGAGCCGACAGACTGACTCAGCGGAGCCGACAGAGGATGAGAAATCAGTTACCTTATCGGCCTCGCACCGTCCCGATTAGCCAATCACCTGACGGCGCAGTGCAGGTATCTAGGCCAACACGACCCTTCATTCGAGGACTCATTGCAGAAGACAGCACTGCTATTTAAAGCACGCTAGGCAGTCTATATTTGTTGATGCACTGCTGCTTGTGAAACACCCAGAAGCAATGGTCTAATAAGACTGGCCGTCCAGTGGATGCGTATTCGCGCGAGTACGCCTGTATACGCGCGAACAGACACAGGGACTGTGATGTGACTCCCTCCGTTGTGAGCGCTCGAGTCGCGAGGGCCACGAGCACACAACAGCACGAAACCAAAAAATTCAAAACATTATGGCCCACATAAAACTTTTAATTACGGTCCTTTAATATTCCATGCACTCTCTTGTTTTAATGCATTCACAGCAGTGAATCAGATCATTTAAACCATTCTAATCCATCAAAACACAACACCAACGCGTCCATGGAATAATTATAGAAATTTGCAATCAATTTCTTCGCTAGTCTCTTATACATTGTTTTTTTTTTTTTTTTTTTTTTTTTTTTTTTTTTTTTTTTTTTTTCCTGTCACCAGTCATTCGATTGGTTTGCTGCAGTCCTCCATCCCTTCCTATCAATTATCTGCTTCTTATATTCTAATCTCTGTCTTCCTCTACAGTTCTTACCTTCGACTGTTCCCTCCACTAACAAATTAACCAATCCAGCATGTCTCAAAATATGACCTACCAGCCTGTCTCTTCTTTCTGTAAGCTCCACAAATTTCTTTCCTCACCCATAATTTCCAAAAGTCGTTCATTTCGTACTTTCTCTGTCCACTTAATTTTCAGCATTCATCTGTAGTTGTTTATTTATTTTTTATTTATTTATCAATCTTGTTTCATGCATCCCTGCTGCGGAAGGATCTCTGGGATGTGAAATATGTTATGGTTAATACACATACATACAATATGAGTCACAATCATAGTAAAAACAATTATATGTTACAAAGACAAGTAAAGGGAATGACAATAAACATTAATTTTTAGAACTGAGTTTTGAAAAAGTCATATTGAATAAAATTATTTAATTTGTTCAAATTCTTGAATGGAGTAGAAGCAGTTGCCAATATGATAATCTCTCAGTGTTTCTTTAAATGTATCTTTATTATCTCCAAAATGTTTTATACTCTTGGGAAGTTTATTAAACAGATGTATCCCAGAATAATTAACTCTTCTTTGTACTAATGATAGAGATGTTTGTGTTTTGTGGAAGTTATTTCCGTTTCTTGTGTACCTGTGAATTAGAAGTAAACAGGTTAACCACCACATTTCAAATGCTTCAATTTTCTTTCTTTCCGGTATTCCTAAAGTCCATGTTTCGCTACCATAAAGTGCTGTGCTCCACACATAGAGTTTTAAAAAGTTCTTTCTAATTCCTAGATCAAGGTTTCAAACTAAAAGATTTCTCTTTTTCATGAAAGCTCCTTTTGCTAATGCTATTCTGCTTTTATCATCATTTTTGTTCGACCATCGGTTGTAATTTTGCTTCCCAAGTAACAGAATTCACTTACTTCTCCTATTGCATCCGATCCTATTTTTATATTTAATCTACTGTGACTGGTATCATTTCTACTGTATTTCATCACTTTTGTCTTGCTTTGATTTATATTCAGTCCAAAATCTTCCTTCAGTATTGTGTTCATGCCATTCAGTAACTTCTCAATATCCTCCGCCCGTTCTGCTAACAAGACTGTCATCAGCAAATCGTAGCATACTGATTTTTTCTCCCTGAACACTTACGCAACATGAAAATTTTTCTTTCATTTTATTTATTGCTTCTTCTACATACAGGTTGAATATTAACGGGGATAGACTACAACCTTGTCTCACACCATTTTTAACTGATGCATGTCTCTCATGATTCTCTACTTTTATTACAGCCACTTGATTCTTATATAGTTTATAAAGTATTCTTCTATCTCGATATTTTAGATCCGAAGTCTTTAAAATTTTGAACATCTTGTCTCACCTAACATTAGCAAAAGCTTTTTCTAAATCAACAAACACCATAAAAGTATCTTTGTCTTTCTTGATGCGCCTTTCAAGTATTAATCTTAAATACAGAATTACTTCCTTCTTACCGCGATTTTTCCTACATCCAAACTGATCTTCACCTACTATCTCTTGTACTACCCTTTCCATTCTTCTGTATATTATTCTGGTCAGTAATTTATAAGCATGTGATGGTGCGATAATTCCCACATTTGTCAACTTGTGCTTTCTTCGGAAGTGTGAAGATGATATTTTTCAATTAAAATCAGTTGGAATTTTTCCTGTTTCATAAGTTTTTGTTATCAGTTTGAATAATCTTTCGATCCCTTCTTCTCCTAGGGATTTAACCCTGCAGTAGTCGCGCTCAGAAAAGTCCCATTAGAAATGGCTTGAGTGGACTGCATATGTAATCCACGCGACCAGTGCAGGGTTAAGAAGTTCTGCAGGGATCTCATCAATTCCAACTGCCTTATTTGCTTTCGAGTCATTCAGAGTTCTATTAAATTCTGTCCTCAAAACAGGATCTCCAAAATCATCAATCTCGACATCGCCTCAATGTATTCCTTCCATCGGTTAACTCTAACGTCTGAGCTTAAAAGAGGTTTCCCATCGGCAGCTTTAATGTTTAATACACCTCTTTTTTTCAATTCTCCAAAATTCTGTTTGATCTTCCTATATGCAACATCTACTTTGCCTATGACCATTTCGTTTGTCTACTTCTTCACATATTTCTTGTAGCCATTTTTCTTTTGCTTTTTTGCATTTCCTTTTTATTTTCCTTCTAAATTGCCTTTATTGCTCTCTTCCTGCTTCATCCTGAGCATTTTTGTACCTTCTCCTCTGATCCATCAGCTCCAAAATTTCCTCTGTGATCCAAAGTTTTCGGGCGACTTGTTCCCTAAAGCCTAATGTTTCTTTACCAGCTTTCATTATTTCGGTCTTAAATGCATTCCATTTGCCCTCGGTTGAGCTCCTTTCAGAGTTACTTCTTAGACCCAAGTCTACAATTTCTGCAAATTTTTCTCTCGTGCTACTAGATTGTTTCAGTTTATTCACTTCCAATCTGTTCTGCTTATACTGCTTCCTTATTCGCTTAAATTTCAGCCTGCACTTCATTACTATCAAATTATGGTCAGAGTCTATGTCTGCTCCTGGGTACACTTTACAGTCTAGTACTTGATTCCTGAATCTCTGTTTGACCATGATATAATTTAGCTGATATCTGCCTGTATTCCCAGGTGTATATCCTACTTGCGTGGTTCTTAAACAGTGTGTTTGCGACAACTAGCCTATATCTTTCTTAAAATCCTAACAACCTGCTTCCTCGCTCATTTCAATGGATCATATAGTATTCCCCTCTTTTCCTTCTCCCACTATTGAATTCGTATCACCCATGATTAGATAGCCGATATGTTTCTGTTATCAGTAAAGACATGTCGCAGCCCGCTTACGCCACCGTGCAGACATTGGTCGTAGTCCTGCCGCAGGTGTAGCCGTCCCATTATCCTCCTTCCCTGCTGTTGCTGTGTATCCACTACGCGAGGCAAACCCTCGAACATGCGGCGCTGCGAGCCATTCTCTGTCGGTCTCTAGGCGCGCGGCAAAGGCCCCCCACTAATTGGCTCGCGCGCAGTTGGGACGGTGGTGTCTTTCATTGAGTTGGCTCGCGCGGCACAGCGACAGTTTACTGCCATGAACAACGAAAAGTGTCGATTTCTAATACAGCTGTATGGTGCGAAAGATTTTTTGTGGAATAGTAAATGTGCTGATTACCGCAACAAAACGTTGAGGGACGATGCATGGAAGGAGATAAGTTCAGCAATGGGCTTACCCGTTCCCGACCTAAAGAAGAAGATGGCTACGCTTCTGGCATCAGAAAGATCAAGAATAGCTAAAAGTCTTATTACTGGTTCTGGTAAGTATTTATTATTTAACACTTATAATGATCCCTACGGTGTAATTTATCGATTTGTGCTGTGTATGTCTACAATATATGCCATATGGTAGCCTGCAGGTCAGAATATAGCACCACTCGTATTCCTACTTGCGGAAGTCTCAGTAAAAATGGTCGCGAAAACTGACTGTGCCTGCATTGCTTGCCGCGCAACTCTGGCTGGGTTGCGTTGCCGCGCGAGCCAGTGTTCGAGGGTTTGCCGCGCGTAGTGGATACGCAGCTTTAGTGTTTCTGCTTTGGTGCGGAATTTCATCCTCAGACGATGCATCACCGCAACGCGCGGCTCAGGAGACCCTCTCCGGGGAAAATCGAAGTTTCTCTGATGAGGAAATGCCGACGCGCTCTGAATGTGAAGCAGCGGACAAACGAGACGTTTCGACACGCAGAGCCCTGCGGAGTTGATGGCACAGAGCGTTTCAATTCTTCCTGCAGACGTCACGGAGAACACGACGAGTTGCGAACCGCGTAACAAACACTATGTCGGGTAGGGTGAGCTGGATTAATTGGTCAGCAGTCAAATTTGACGTTTACCAAAATAAAACGGACCGAGCGTGGTGGGTGAACGGTTAGCGCTCTGGCCTCGCATTCGGCAGGACGCCGGTTCGGATCCCCGTCCGGGCATCCAGATTTGGGTTTTCAATAGTTTACCCAAATCACTCGAGGCGAATCCCGGGATGCTTCCTTCGAAAGTCCATGGCCTAATTCCTTGTCCCCAGCCCTTTTCAGTGCATTTACCATTCGCTAACATGGAGGTAATCGGAGCCTGTAAAAATATATTAGGCTCCACGGGCCATCACAGCGAGCGTCGGAGCTGATCACGGCAAGCAGCTCCACACTGACCTCTCAACGAGAAACACTGTTCGTCCCACAAAGCGAACCACACAGCCGCTGCTAGCTACGAACTGAACGGGCGCAGGAACAGCGATATCGTCTTCACTACGCTTAGTGTTCACAACACACTGGTAAATAGACTCAGTTTTGTCATAATTGGCCCACACAGAAAAAAATGATGGTTCGCAGTTGACTGCCATTAACGCTCAACAGCCCTGGCACGAGAATATGCGGCTCCTGTTTGGGAAGCATCAGGCAGGTAGAGACAGCTCTAAATGAAACAGTGAGATCTGTGACCAGATGCCTCAGGCCAACACCCATAAAACCGATCCACCCCCTAGCTGGCAAAGCTCCACCAGATATCAAACGAAGAGGGATAAGAGACAAAGAAAGAACAAAAAAAAAAAAAAAAAAAAAAAAAAAAAAAAAAAAAAAAAAAAAAAAAAAAAAAAAAAAAAAAAAGGCGACACCAGATGCACGGCTAAAAAATTCCTGTACCTCGCCTGAAATGTAAGAACAGTTTCCTAAAAAGAACAGCACGTCTGGAGGACCAACTGCCGTATGGAATTGCGGAGGAGCACTGTTGACCATCAGAATAATTCGCCCAAGGAAGAACCACCAGCAGGCGACAAATTAAAATATACCACATGGCGGACACTGCGGCAAATGAGATCTGGGATTTCTGGGGACACGAGGACGATGACGGATGTGACTGCGGGATCATGAACACCTGCCCATCAGGTGGGGACAGTCTGCTCGAACCGAGACCTGGAAGCTAACGACGAGGCGAGTCAAGTCGCCGACGGGAGAATCTGAGGTCGTTTTTTGTGGACGTAGAAAGTAAACGAAGTAACGCATAGCACCGTCCTGGTCACGTGACCGCATGCGTGAGCTTCAGGGCGACAACACGCCACGCAAGCATACACACATTAGAGGGCTGATGGTGCTGTAGAGGCAGCCCTCAGGCGGCCGGAATGCCGTGGCCCCTCAGAAAACACCGCCGGAAGGCCGGACCTATAGACTCGGTGTCCAGTCAACGATCCACCGCTCTGGCTTGTCTCCGGGAGGACGCGGGTTCGAATTCCCGCCAGACATCCCGATTACGGTTTTCCATTGTTTCCCTAAATCATTCCACGTCAACACCAGGATCAGTCCTTCAAAAGGCAATGGCTGACTGAATTCCTTCCCGTTCCTTGCTTTCAATCCTTTCCCGCCTGTAATGACGTTGACGTCCATTCACAATGTGTCAGCGCTATTTGTTGCCACCGCGCCGTCCAGAATCGCGCAGCGCATTGCTAGGGCGCCGTTACCCTCACTCACGGCAATGTATTTCGCACACTGTGTGGCCGTGCCGTCATTCTGCCACTACAACGGTCTATTATTCGAAAGCAAGGGTCCCCCCGCCAGCTATACAGGCTTGTCGCCAGTAGAACATATACAAATACCACTCGAACCCGTAGTGAAATACTGTATATTTTGGCTTATTGCGGTAAAAAAAAAAAGATACGTTTCGAAAAACAAATCAAAGTCCTGCCGTAAAATCGTAGTGGGATTGGTAACGCCTTGCGTAGGATTAGTGCTCAGCGCAGCACTAGAGCGTATGCGCGGCTCTTGTGTTGTGTTACCCGTGCCTGCGCCGAGTTGAAGTATACCGCTGGGGGCGACGGATCAGCTTAGGACAGTGCGGCAGCTGGTTTCTACGAGTGCCACTGGCCAGGTGCGAAGGCAAGACTCCAACTCTATCTCTGGACTCTGCCATAATAAGTTAAACTGCACAAAGTACGTCTTGAACCGCATGTGGAACGTGAAAACAGCCTCGGCATAAACGTCACTCGGTTGTCTTCTCGAGGTCATTCCTGATCAGCTGTCCACTACTTCTCGCGTCACAGCTGTTATCTTCTCCGTCACAGAGCTCTGCTTAAAAAAGCGACTTATCTTCAGCGGCTGTAAGTACACACAAACAGACTGCCCGCTGAAATACAAGTAGAAACATAAGAATATTGGCAGCAGGTACTTACAGCGTACGATTTGTTTACCACGTTTTGTCGTTTGATGTATGGCACCTTCAGTGCGCTTCTTACAACTTGAGATCCCGCACTTACGTTGTGTCACGTGCTTCTTTAGCTGTGCCCTTCAGGTCTGTCGTCTCGATTTTCGAGAGGTATTTTTTCTTCTTTCTTTTCGTACCGGCCCTGGTGCACCACGAGACACCAGCACGTGAGCTCAGGCGTCCAGTGTGTAGCCATGAGAGTGTTGCCTTCCGCCATCTCTGTCTTGTGACCTCTGACAGCCGACCCCAGGACGAAGTTACCAACATGATACAAAAAGGAGCCCAGTTCTATTATCAAGTCAGGCACCTTCTCTGGGACAAGCATATTCCAATTACAGCCAAAATGTCACTGTATAATTCATACTCCGTACCCATTACGGCGTACAGCCTGTAGGTATGTACCACTACCAACAGAGACGAAAACAGACTCCAGGTGGCCGAGATGAAGTATCAGTGGTATAGGAAACCAGAAGAGACAAGGTCAGGATTTAAGTGATTCGTAAATTAAATGAAACCCTACGAGAAAAAATTGCCAAAGCAAGATTCCGATGATTGAACATGTCACTGGCAGCCTAAGATCACGTTATGAATGTCTGACCAGCCTGAATAAACAACGACATGATGCTTCCGAAGCAGTTGTTGCTGTGATCCCTGCTGTTCCTTGTTATCCTGGATACTGGTGCCGGGATGGAGCGAGGTCCGAGGCAATGCCACACATGTCCCACCGGGGCAGACCCGGGGATCTTGCTAGCCACGGGAGTAACTCGACGTCACGCAGGCACAGCTGCCGTGTTTGAAGGAGCATTCAAAAATGGCGCCACGATGTTACCAAATAACAATGTAGATTGCATCTTTTTTTTAAACTAAAAATAACGTTACAGAATTACAATTTTTACTTATTGATACTGCTTCTTTGTAAGGAAATGTTTATTTAGATCGTTAACTGATTGATTTTTGCTACGGGAAAGAATTGTGCCAACACCTTCTCAAGGAACATTTCCGGCGTACACATGGAGCGACCTTGGGCAACTGAAATTGGATGGCCGACCGGCTTTGAGTGTGCGCATTGCCGTAAGCCAGGTTACCTGGTCAGCGGGAAGTAACGAGTGGTTAACGCTCTGGCCTCGCATTCGGGAGGACGCCGGTTCGAATCCCTGTCCGGGCATCCGGATTTGGGTTTACCATGGTTTCCCCAAATCACTCCAGGTGAATGCCAGAATGCTTCCTTCAAAAGACCATGGCCGAATTCCTTCCCATTCCTTGTCACCAGTCCCGTCCCGCCTCTAATGACCTCGACGTCGACGAGGAGCAAAAACCATAAGAAAAAAAGAGGTATTGAAGATTTCCTGCTTAAATTCTTTGAGTATCAAAAGCTAAAAGGCTAATTTAAATTGAAGACGGATTTATTTTCATAATTATTTCAATAACAATGAAAGTCGTTATATTGCTTTTAATATTATTATCTTGATCAGATGACTTGCATAACGAGATACACGTAGCGCTAGGTCCCATGCATATAAGTATCGCCCCTTCCTCTTTCACATACCTGTATCCCGTCTTTGTGGTGGAAACATTAGGGATTTATTTTTCTGAACCATTGAAGGAGCTAATTAAGCTAATTAATTTATTTTTAGCTGCCTTCTTTTGTAAAAGCCTTTTCTTTAAGTGTATATCACGGTTCTATAACGGTGTAGAGCTGAAAAGTGTGACTTGGGCCATTCAGTTCATCAGATATTTTTTCCGAGCATATGTTAGCTACTTCTTTCTGCCTCTGATAGCAGGTTTCCGCTTTTTTTATAAAGAAAGATGCGACGGCAGTCAACATTATGAGTAAAACGGTGCCATTACTCGAAAATCAACGGATTTCGTTGTTTCAGTAACTATTATAAAACGTTTTATTCATAATCATTTTAATTAGAACGTCGCCTCTGTTCACCTGAGAGTTTCTTGCGCGCGGGTACTTTTTTTTTAGTCTTAGAGAAAGTATTGCGAACTGAAGGTCTATTGTAAGTTGAATTTAGTGTATCTCCTACCAGTTATGCCGTCCCATGAGGTAGTCGTGTACACAGCGAAGCATAATCGAAAGGCGAGGAGTCTCACGAATTGTGTCTCTAACTGTACATACGACTTCAAAAATGTTTAAGGTTATGAACTAATTTATATTTCCTCCTCCGGGACTACAGCTTTACCAAGTGCATCAATTTTCGCGTTTCCAAACTGAACACAGCACTGAATATGACTTACGCTTTGATTTGCTCCCTGGAAACTAGTGTATGTGATGTACCTGAGAAGCGAGTTAAACACGGCAGTACCGTATAAAAAGTACGATTCCCTTTGGTGTTAGAGAAATGCGAGTTGAAAATGGCGATTGTCAAAGGAACTATCCGTTTCTGTGGCGAGTTACAACAAAGTGGGTTGTACTAAAAGCTTCTCCAATGAGAAAATACACATCCCTGCCAACTTTCATGGTGATGGGTCAAACGATGTAAAAGTCCGTTATGTCAGACAGATAAACCAATATCCATTTTTATACATACATCGATAGTCCTGAGAACGCCTTTTTCCACAAACAATTGGTGGAAAAACATTTTGCAAATTTATGTCTTTATAGCTGAACAATTTTGACTTATATCTGGATATCAAGAAACACCATCTTTGAATTATTCGTTTTTCCAGCGACGAAGCGCAGCTGATGTGGTCCCCCCTTTCGAGGTAACAGTGATTGATGTTTGTGGGAGTCCGCCTTGAGCTACACCGCGTGCGCCTGTTCCGTACTGCCGTAGCGTGTATGCTTCCACTTCCATTTCAAGGGTTTCACTTCATTACTTGTCTTCAGTGTTTATACTCCTCCCTCCGTTCCGAGTTGTTGATCTTGTAGGCAGTTGAGTTGAGATACTGGATAGAGTAGTTAGTGGTTGGTAGCCGCTACGCGTGACTCCATACACGCATTAAATTGCTGCGCATAGCATAGCGTGCTGCGTTAAGTAAGCCGGAGAAGTTGCATTTCAGGTTTTTCTTCACAATTCCAAACAACTGTTTATATAACTACGAAGTCCGGTTTAAACTTTTACAGTTTTATAATGCTCAAGTAAGAAAATCCGAAACCGTTCAGCATCCGAGAATTTTGTTTGTGACAAGATCTGAGTCAGTAGAGATACCCTGCATCTCAACATATTGCAAATAGTCACCTGACGTGGCTTTTTTACGCATTGTCGACGTTGAGGTCATTAGATGTGGAGAGTAATTTGTTTGAAGCGACAGAAAGAAATTCAGCCATGCACTTCTGAAGTAACCATCCCGGTATTCGTCTCGAGTGAAATCACTGAATAGCGCAATTTCTGTGGCGGAAAGTGGATTCGAACCCCGGTGCTGCAGCGCGCGGAGACTGCGATCACGGTGTGCTAAGGCACTCGCCAGGAGTGCGACTGTGCGTTATCAGGTATCACGAAGCCGCTCTCACGTGACTGACTACTATGCTACACCAGTCACCTCACAAACGGATTCGCTGCATTCCACGGACATTTATATAAATAATATTTGTAAGTCTCAATACAGCACTTGCAACGTCACACAGCTGTGAACAACGGGTTCCTATTAAAGTGATGAAATACTAGCTTCAAGGCAGTCAAAAGTGACAGCTTGAACGCATTATTCTGCCAGTACGCTTGATTGCAGTTGGCTAATTATACGGAATTGTTATTATACACTGCTCATAAACTCGATTTTGTGATGTTTTACACATTTCGTTTGCTGTTTACGTAGCAATACAGTTCTGACTTTTACTGAATTAACAACGACAGAAGTATAGGCCCAACAAAAATAAAAATAAATTAGGAATTCCAAAAACGTTTGCCGTACAATGTAATATCATTTTTATTCTTGGTCCAGGCACAATTCAGTATGTTTTTAGTGCTTCACACACATTCTGACATTTAAAGTCGGTCATCGACATTCACCTTCCAAGTACACAGCGACATGAGCCTCTTCTGTCAATGGCTAAAATCTTCTTGCATGAATGGATGTCAAGTACTTAAAACAATTAAAATATACTACAATGGAGATTCTCGGTTGGTCTGAGAAGCGCCTTCAGCCGCCGTTGGCGTTGCCGCGGGAAACCATCTTGGAGGCGGCGCCGCCTAGACAGGGGGCAAGAAGACCCAGAAGCACCCCTGCTAAAGCATCTCCATGGTCATAGATGAATCAAATAGGTGCATCCAGTGGAGTTGTCACAGAAAGAAAAAAAAAGATAAAAAGTTTAGCCGTACAACTGTACGTTGTTGAGAAGAGTAAGATATCTTATACTTCAGATATTAAAACTTTAGAATCCAGCATTTGAACTTTGATTTGGGCTTGGAAGTGGTCGGGAGCATTAAAACATTAACTATGACATTAAAAATTGGAAGTTCAGCAGACTTATCAAGCTTGTCTTTTCCTTCGGAATACTAATCTCATGAAATCTGAGTGAATGCTTATGCTGCCCATAATAGTGTTGGCAACTATCTTTTTGATGGCTGTTGAATTAATACCAATGGCATTCACTAGAGCAGAATTGCATTTAGGCCAAATACCTCGTGCACCTACCACTGCCGGGAAAACCTCGGGATTCGCATCATTGTACTGCTTCCTGACTTGCTTTAGAAACTCTTGCTCTGAATAATAACTAAACTTCACTTGATATGCCCCTGTTAAGGGCCGTGGTCCTTCCCAACAGATCGTCACATCAGAGATGATTGTTCTTCCTGGTTTCTTGAATATCAGATCTGGCTTGCGTAATATTCCTTTAGGTAACCTGATCCGCGGTTCCACTTCAACTTCCCACCCTACTTTAACTGCTTCATCCTTTATAATATTCACAACCCTATCGTGTCTTCTTATTCGTTGCCAGTGAGTAACGGGGCATCCTTGCAAGACATGCGATAGAGACTCCGTCTTGCTACATCCCGCCCTGCATCCCCTAACTTCCGGTGGGTTCGATGGTATCCCAACTGTCGGTAGCAAGTTGTGCCGAAGCAGTGATGCTGCGACGTAGTCCCTCCCCGACCAATTGGAAGGGGGGTTCTCGACCCAACTGCTACTTTCTGCACTACTCTGACCTTGAATTAGTCCATTACCAGAGTACCCCTGGTCAAGGTCAATTCGGAGCTGATTCAGGTAAGCACCGCTACCAGAAAGTGATCCAGGCGTAATCTTGTGAAGTCTTCTGATAAGCTTCTGACCTTATGGAGTCTTGATGATTTCTTGCACATCTTGGTCTTTACTTGTTCCTAATTTTGACAGTCTATTAAGCAGGATTTCTGGTATTCTACTCTCCAAATGTAAAATCCCGATGCCTCCGCTCTTAATATCCGCATGAATAGCAGCATCTGATGATGACTTATTATGGTGGAGTATACCTCTAACTCCTATCCGAATCAGGCGGTCCGCATTCCTTAAGACTTTCTGAGTTATCATTGGATTCTGCAAAGAGTAAATATAACGCGGCAGGAGATAAAACTTTAAAATATTAATTTTCTGATATGGCTTAAGCGGAGCTCTCCTAATCCTGTTAATTTGTTCAGGCAGGTCGCCAATGGAAGGTGCTTTGTTTCCTTCGGCCTTGAATTTGTTCCCCAGATATTTGAATACCTCAGAGACTCCGATCTGTTTTATTGGTGCTCCATATACCCTAAATTGGGGTTTAGTCATGGTATACAACTTCTTTTTTGTGAGGAACACGAGCTACCGAGACCGCCGTACATTTGTTAATGTTCAGTGCCAAGTTTCTGTCTTTAAGGAGTTTAATACAGATCTCCAAATTGTGCTTGGCTGACTTTACGTCGGGAGCTAAAATAACTATATCATCCGCATATCCTAGACCGGCAATCTTAGTTCCTCCAATTGAGATTCCAGCATCTTTATTTAAATCCTCTAGAAGTTCATCCATTACCATATTGAACAGATATGGTGATAATGGATCTCCCTGTCTAACCCCTTTTGCAATTCCAATATCGCCAGATGTCACCTTCCCATAAGAGATATTGGTGGTACACCACTATAGCTGTCTGTTATGGAGTCAATAAATTCCTCTTCAATTTGGAATCTTTTAAGAGCTCTAATAATGCTATTGTGGGAGATAGTATCAAAAGCTTTTCTCAGATCTAGGGTTAGAACGTTGTAGGGTTTGGCGTTGTCCCTACATTCTTTTATTATACTTTGGAGAATTATCGAGTTAGCGAAGCACCCATCCACTGCCTGAAAGCCCCGTTGATTCTTATTAAGCGGAATTAGTGCCAGTCTTCTCGCTAAAACCTTATGCATTATTCGCAGGATAAATGAGGCGATTGTAATCGGTCGCCAGTTATTGATCTGCTTAGGGTCACCCCCCTTAGGAATTAAAGTTGTTCGTAGTCGTTTCAGCTTATTCGGAGTGCTTCGACTATATAGCATACTGTTAAATAATATTGAAAGGAGTCTCACTGGTATTCTCTGTAGCTGTTTAAATGTTATACCATCCACACCTGGTGCACCAGATTTAGCGGCGCTGATTGCACCCGTGATCTCCTCGGGGGTTATTGGAGAATAGATTTTTATTTCCGGCGCCTCTCTCACTTTAAATGGCGCTTCATCTACTGATGACGGATCTCCAAATATCTTTTGATATTCCCCCTCAATTTCCTCTAAGGTCGGGTGGTCCCCATTGCAGTTCAAAGATACCTGGTCTAGAATAACACTGGCAAGATGCTTCCTATTTTTCTTGTAAGGTTCCTGGTATTGTTTAAAGTTGGATGCCCTTTTTGCTCCCCTTTTGTATCTCTTATCCCTACTTGTTAGATCTCTTCTATTGGGTGCCGGCTTAGACCTCTTACGTTGCGCGCCACCATAAGTCTTGTAAATAAAATCAAGGAATGTTTCTGTAGCTGCTGAGAACTCTTGGCGGGTATTACTCAATAACGCCGTGCGAAGATTATCCAGAAAAGGTTGATCCACAGGAGCAGGGGAAACACATGGTCAGATATTCTCAGACGATAAAGATTTTAGCAGGTAAATTTTTATATTGTCCTCGCCACTGACTGGGGCTTGCTGGACCTCCCCACTTCCCTCGATGGTAGGTTTTGAACAATCATCAACTTCAACTGGATTCTCTTTCCTTAAACCTTCCTTCAAACTTTGAACCAATCTCTGGTATTCCGGACTTTTCCTTCTTCCCTTGATGGCGTCAATCGTCCTCGAACCCTGGAAACGATCAAACAAAAATTGATTAACTAGGCGGCCAGAAAATTCTGCTTCAGCTCGTGCCATATCATTTATTTCAGTAGTTGACCAAGCCAGTCTTGCATTCACTGATTCCTGTTCCATTTCTGTGTTGTACTGAATTGGATGACTCTTTTTCTTGTGCTGCTGAACTCCAGCATAACTCTTAAATCTAACATTGCATATATTGCACACCAAATCTCCTTCACCATGACAATAGTACTTCTTGTGTCTACTTAGGCCATCTTGGGCAGTAAAAGATTTGGAACTACCTCCATCCGCACGAAGTAGATAATAACTTCAGTAATACGCCGCTTATGAAAGCAGTTTAAAGTGTTTGGAAAAATGATTTCAGAGTGAATTATGCTATACAAAAATTTGTCATTTGTGATTCTGGTCAATTTAACCACAACCTCCACTAATATTTCATTCGAAAATCGTAGCTTCCTTTACCCCCATATGAATAAACTACAGATATCACGTATGGTGGCAGTAGGAATTTATTCTGGAAAAGCTTGTAAGATGAGACTAATAACGATCAGTTTTAATAATATTTTTCTAGAATGAGAACCTTGCTCTGGTTAGATTCTCGGAGTATTTGACTAGGATTTTTTTAAAAAATAAATGTATTTTACTTTAAATGATGGAAAGTACAATTTATAAAATGGATGACATTTGATTGATATGTTTCGTGTAAACTTTCTCGAGTTTTTAAACTTGGTTGTTTGTTATCTTGTGTCAAAAAAATTACAAGTTCATGTTTTAAGCTAGTTCTTATAAGGCCTACAGATAATACAGCGTAAACATCGAATACCCTTGTCCTTGCTATACCATGTAACATCTTGCATCTAGTTGTAAATAAACAAAAAGCAACATGTAAATTTAAACGAACGTACTATTGTAAGTTTTTAACGTATGATTGCCTTACATTAAAAACTTTTTATCCTTGCTCTTCGTATTTTCGTGCAGTTAATTCCACAACAGGCAATTAACTTTTATCTGCATCGCAATTACACTTTCTTTTAACACTATAAGTTGAAGAAAAATCAGATTCAATTATGTATTTGAAATTTACACTTCCATTTAACAGTGGAAGCGCAAATAAAGTCAGTGTAGTGATTAAATTGAATCTTTCTGATTGGGCAAACAGCGCTGTAGAGTCAGGAACTGTAACTAACACTTCCGCCGTTACCGAGTCCCGCCCAAGGATCCCGATGTATCGGGGTGAGCGTGCAACCTCCAGACAACGCTTTTTATTACGAGGATTCTTCAGTTACGGACTAGAAGCGTTCTGTGGCGGGAACTTGGGAACTGTCGCGTAATGGCTCATGCAGCTGGGGGCTGGTGAGACACGTCGTGCCCTGGGCCGGTGGGCTGGTGGAGGTTCACCCGGCAGTCTCCTCTAGGCCCCTGTCGAGCGGAGACAGGCCACCGACACACCTAATCACTCCAGCCAAGTGGCTCTGGGGCTATTCTGGCGGGTGGTGAGACACGTCGGGCCCTGGGCCGGTGGGCTGGTGGAGGTTCACCCGGCAGTCTCCTCTAGGCCCCTGTCGAGCGGAGACAGGCCACCGACACACCTGATCACTCCAGCCAAGTGGCTCTGGGGCTATTCTGGCGGGTGGTGAGACACGTCGGGCCCTGGGCCGGTGGGCTGGGGGAGGTTCACGCGGCAGTCGCCTCTAGGCCCCTGTCGAGCTGAGGCAGAACAACGACACACCTGATCACTCCAGCCGAGTGGCTCTGGAGCTGTTCTGGCGGGTGCTGAGACACGTAGTGCCCTGGGCCGGTGGCTGGGGGAGGTTCACGCGGCAGTCGCTTCTAGGCCCCTGTCGAGCTGAGGCAGACCACCGACACACCTGATCATTCCAGTCGAGTGGCTCTGGACCTGTTCTGGCGGGTGGTGAGACACGTAGTGCCCTGGGCCAATGGGCTGCGGGAGGTCCACCCGGCAGTCGCCTCTAGGCCCCTGTCGAGCGGAGACAGGCCACCGACACACCTGATCACTCTAGTCGAGTGGCTCTGGGGCTATTCTGGCGGGTGGTGAGACACGTCGGGCCCTGGGCCGGTGGGCTGGGGGAGGTTCACGCGGCAGTCGCCACTAGGCCCCTGTCGAGCTGAGACAGACCACCGACACACCTGATCATTCCAGTCGAGTGGCTCTGGACCTGTTCTGGCGGGTGGTGAGACACGTAGTGCCCTGGGCCAATGGGCTGCGGGAGGTCCACCCGGCAGTCGCCTCTAGGCCCCTGTCGAGCGGAGACAGGCCACCGACACACCTGATCACTCTAGTCGAGTGGCTCTGGGGTTATTCTGGTGGGTGGTGAGACACGTCGTGCCCTGGGCTGGTGGGCTGGGGGAGGTTCACGCGGCAGTCGCCTCTAGGCCCCTGTCGAGCTGAGGCAGACCACCGACACACCTGATCATTCCAGTCGAGTGGCTCTGGACCTGTTCTGGCGGGTGGTGAGACACGTAGTGCCCTGGGCCAATGGGCTGCGGGAGGTCCACCCGGCAGTCGCCTCTAGGCCCCTGTCGAGCGGAGACAGGCCACCGACACACCTGATCACTCCAGTCGAGTGGCTCTGGGGCTACTCTGGCGGGTGGTGAGACACGTCGGGCCCTGGGCCGGTGGCTGGGGGAGGTTCCCGCGGCAGTCGCTTCTAGGCCCCTGTCGAGCTGAGGCAGACCACCGACACACCTGATCATTCCAGTCGAGTGGCTCTGGACCTGTTCTGGCGGGTGGTGAGACACGTAGTGCCCTGGGCCAATGGGCTGCGGGAGGTCCACCCGGCAGTCGCCTCTAGGCCCCTGTCGAGCGGAGACAGGCCACCGACACACCTGATCACTCCAGTCGAGTGGCTCTGGGGCTATTCTGGCGGGTGGTGAGACACGTCGGGCCCTGGGCCGGTGGGCTGGGGGAGGTTCACGCGGCAGTCGCTTCTAGGCCCCTGTCGAGCTGAGGCAGACCACCGACACACCTGATCATTCCAGTCGAGTGGCTCTGGACCTGTTCTGGCGGGTGGTGAGACACGTAGTGCCCTGGGCCAATGGGCTGCGGGAGGTCCACCCGGCAGTCGCCTCTAGGCCCCTGTCGAGCTGAGGCAGGCCACCGACACACCTGATCATTCCAGCCGAGTGGCTCTGGAGCTGTTCTGGCGGGTGGTGAGACACGTCGTGCCCTGGGCCGGTGGGCTGGGGGAGGTTCACGCGGCAGTCACCTCTAGGCCCCTGTCGAGCGGAGGCAGGCCACCGACACACCTGATCACTCCAGCCGAGTGGCTCTGGAGCTGTTCTGGGGGGTGGTGAGACACGTCGTGCCCTGGGCCGGTGGGCTGGGGGAGGTTCACGCGGCAGTCGCCTCTAGGCCCCTGTCGAGCTGAGGCAGGCCACCGACACACCTGATCACTCTAGCCGAGTGGCTCTGGAGCTGTTCTGGCGAGTGGTGAGACACGTCGTGCCCTGGGCCGGTGGGCTGGGGGAAGTTCACGCAGCAGTCGCCTCTAGGCCCCTGTCAAGCTGAGGCAGGCCACCGATACACCTGATCACTCCAGCCGAGTGGCTCTGGAGCTGTTCTGGGGGGTGGTGAGACACGTCGTGCCCTGGGCCGGTGGGCTGGGGGAGGTTCACGCGGCAGTCGCCTCTAGACCCCTGTCGAGCGGAGACAGGCCACCGACACACCTGATCACTCCAGCCGAGTGGCTCTGGAGCTGTTCTGGGGGGTAGTGAGACACGTCGTGCCCTGGGCCGGTGGGCTGGGGGAGGTTCACGGGCGG
>CM061914.1:199417013-199488944 GCA_031002005.1 Vandiemenella viatica | reverse complement strand
AGTGATGAGGTGTGTCGGTGGCCTGTCTCCGCTCGACAGGGGCCTAGAGGCGACTGCCGGGTGAACCTCCCCCAGCCCACCAGCCCAGGGCACGACGTGTCTCACCACCCCCCAGCTGCATGAGCCAATACGCGACAGTTCCCATGTTCCCGCTACAGAACGCTTCTAGTCCGTAACTGAAGAATCCTCGTAATAAAAAGCGTTGTCTGGAGGCTGCACGCTCACCCCGATACATCGGGATCCTTCGGCGGGACTCGGTAACGGCCGAAGTGTTAGTTACATTTCCTGACTCTACAGCGCTGTTTGCCCAATCAGAAAGATTCAATTTAATCACTACACTGACTTTATTTGCGCTTTCACTGTTAAAAGGAAGTGTAAATTTGAAATACATAATTGAATCTGATTTTTCTTCAACTTATAGTGTTAAAAGAAAGTGTAATTGCGATGCAGATAAAAGTTAACTGCCTGTTGTGGAATTTACTGCACGAAAATACGAAGAGCAAGGATAAAAAGTTTTTAATGTAAGGCAATCATACGTTAAAAACTTACAATAGTACGTTCGTTTAAATTTACATGTTGCTTTTTGTTTATTTACAACTAGATGCAAGATGTTACATGGTATAGCAAGGACAAGGGTATTCGATGTTTACGCTGTATTATCTGTAGGCCTTATAAGAACTAGCTTAAAACATGAACTTGTAATTTTTTTGACACAAGATAACAAACAACCAAGTTAGAAACTCGAGAAAGTTTACACGAAACATATCAATCAAATGTCATCCATTTTAGAAATTGTACTTTCCATCATTTAAAGTAAAATACATTTATTTTTTAAAAAAATCCTAGTCAAATACTCCGAGAATCTAAACAGAGCAAGGTTCTCATTCTAGAAAAATATTATTAAAACTGATCGTTATTTGTCTTTCCTTACAAGCTTTTCCAGAATAAATTCCTACTGCCGCCATACGTGATACGTGTCGTCTATTCATATGGGGGTATAGGAAGCTATGATTTTCGAATGAAATATTAGTGGAGGTTGTGATTAAATTGACCAGAATCACAAATGACAAATTTTTTTACAGCATAATTCACTCTGAAATCATTTTTACAAACACTTTAAACTGCTTTCATAAGCGGCGTATTACTGAAGTTATTATCTACTTCGTGCGGATGGAGGTAGTTCCAAATTTCCCTTTACGGTACTGAATTGTGCCTGGACCAAGAATAAAACTGATATTACATTGTACGGCAAACGTTTTTGGAATTCCTAATTTATTTTTATTTTTGTTGGGCCTATACTTCTGTCGTTGTTAATTCAGTAAAAGTCAGAACTGTATTGCTACGTAAACAGCAAACGAAATATGTAAAACATCACAAAATCAAGTTTATGAGCAGTGTATAATAACAATTCCCTATAATTAGCCAACTGCAAACAAGCGTACTGGCAGAATAATGCGTTCAAGCTGTCACTTTTGACTGCCTTGAAGCTAGTATTTCATCACTTTAATAGGAACCCGTTGTTCACAGCTGTGTGACGTTGCAAGTGCTATATTGAGACTTACAAATATTATTTATATAAATGTCCGTGGAATGCAGCGAATCCGTTTGTGAGGTGACTGGTGTAGCGTAGTAGTCAGTCACGTGAGAGGCTTCGTGATACCTGATAACGCACAGTCGCACTCCTGCCGAGTGCCTTCGCACACCGTGATCGCAGTCTCTGCGCGCTGCAGCACCGGGGTTCGAATCCACTTTCCGCCACAGAAATTTCGCTATTCAGTGGTTTCACTCCAGACGAATACCGGGATGGCTGAATTTCTTCCAGTCGCTTCATCCAAATTACTCTCTACATCCAATGACCTCAACGTCGACAATGCGTAAAAAAGCCACGTCAGGTGACTATTTGCAATATGTTGAGATGCAGGGTATCTCTACTGACTCAGATCTTGTCACAAACAAAATTCTCGGATGCTGAACGGTTTCGGATTTTCTTACTTGAGCATTATAAAACTGTAAAAGTTTAAACCGGACTTCGTAGTTATATAAACAGTTGTTTGGAATTGTGAAGAAAAACCTGAAATGCAACTTCTCCGGCTTACTTAACGCAGCACGCTATGCTATGCGCAGCAATTTAATGCGTGTGTGGAGTCACGCGCAGCTGCTACCAACCACTAACTACTCTATCCAGTATCTCAACTCAACCGCCTACAAGATCAACAACTCGGAACGGAGGGAGGAGTATAAACACTGAAGACAAGTAATGAAGTGAAACCCTTGAAATGGAAGTGGAAGCATACACGCTACGGCAGTAGGGAACAGGCGCACGCGGTGTAGCTCAAGGCGGCTTCCCACAAACATCAATCACTGTTACCTCGAAAGGGGGGACCACATCAGCTGCGCTTCGTCGCTGGAAAAAAACGAATAATTCAAAGATGGTGTTTCTTGATATCCAGATATAACTCAAAATTGTTCAGCTATAAAGACATAAATTTGCAAAATGTTTTTCGACCAACCGTTTGTGGAAAAAGGCGTTCTCAGGACTATCGATGTATGTATAAAAATGGATATTGATTTATCTGTCTGACATAACGGACTTTTACATCGTTTGACCCATCACCATGAAAGTTGGCAGGGATGTGTATTTTCTCATTGGAGAAGCTTTTAGTACAACCCACTTTGTTGTAACTCGCCACAGAAACGAATAGTTCCTTTGACAATCGCCATTTTCAACTCGCATTTCTCTAACACCAAAGGGAATCGTACTTTTTATACGGTACTGCCGTGTTTAACTCGCTTCTCAGGTACATCGCATACACTACTTTCCAGGGAGCAAATCAAAGCGTAAGTCATATTCAGTGCTGTGTTCAGTTTGGAAACGCGAAAATTGATGCACTTGGTAAAGCTGTAGTCCCGGAGGAGGAAATATAAATTAGTTCATAACCTTAAACATTTTTTAAGTCGTATGTACAGTTAGAGACACAATTCGTGAGACCCCTCGCCTTTCGATTATGCTTCGCTGTGTACACGACTACCTCATGGGACGGCATAACTGGTAGAAGATACACTAAATTCAACTTACAATAGACCTTCAGTTCGCAATACTTTCTCTAAGACTAAAAAAAAAAGTACCCGCGCGCAAGAAACTCTCAGGTGAACAGAGGCGACGTTCTAATTAAAATGATTATGAATAAAACGTTTTATAATAGTTACTGAAACAACGAAATCCGTTGTTTTTCGAGTAATGACACCGTTTTACTCATAATGTTGACTGCCGTCGCATCTTTCTTTATAAAAAAAGCGGAAACCTGCTACCAGAGGCAGAAAGAAGTAGCTAACATATGCTCGGAAAAAATATCTGATGAACTGAATGGCCCAAGTCACACTTTTCAGCTCTACACCGTTATAGAACCGTGATATACACTTAAAGAAAAGGCTTTTACAAAAGAAGGCAGCTAAAAATAAATTAATTAGCTCCTTCAATGGTTCAGAAAAATAAATCCCTAATGTTTCCACCACAAAGACGGGATACAGGTATGTGAAAGAGGAAGGGACGATACTTATATGCATGGGACCTTGCGCTACGTGTATCTCGTTATGCAAGTCATCTGATCAAGATAATAATATTAAAAGCAATATGACGACTTTCATTGTTATTAAAATAATCATGAAAATAAATCCGTCTTCAATTTAAATTAGCCTTTTAGCTTTTGATACTCAAAGAATTTAAGCAGGAAATCTTCAATACCTCTTTTTTTTGTTATGGTTTTTGCTCCTCGTCGACGTCGAGGTCATTAGAGGCGGGATGGGACTGGTGACAAGGAATGGGAAGGAATTCGGCCATGGTCTTTTGAAGGAAGCATTCTGGCATTCACCTGGAGTGATTTGGGGAAACCATGGTAAACCCAAATCCGGATGGGATTCGAACCGGCGTCCTCCCGAATGCGAGGCCAGAGCGTTAACCACTCGTTACTTCCTGCTGACCAGGTAACCTGGCTTACGGCGAGGCGCACACCCAAAGCCGGTCGGCCATCCAATTTCAGTTGTCCAAGGTCGCTCCGGGTGTACGCCGGAAATGTTCCTTGAGAAGGTCTTGGCACAATTCTTTCCCGTAGCAAAAATCAATCAGTTAACGATCTAAATAAACATTTCCTTACAAAGAAGCAGTATCAATAAGTAAAAATTGTAATTCTGTAACGTTATGTTTAGTTTTTAAAAAAGATGCAATCTACATTGTTATTTGGTAACATCGTGGCGCCATTTTTGAATGCTCCTTCAAACACGGCAGCTGTGCCTGCGTGACGTCGAGTTACTCCCGTGGCCAGCAAGATCCCCGGGTCTGCCCCGGTGGGACATGTGTGGCATTGCCTCGGACCTCGGCTCCATCCCGGCGCCAGTATCCAGGATAACAAGGAACAGCAGGGATCACAGCAACAACTGCTTCGGAAGCATCATGTCGTTGTTTATTCAGGCTGGTCAGACATTCATAACGTGATCTTAGGCTGCCAGTGACATGTCCAAGCATCGGAATCTTGCTTTGGCAATTTTTTCTCGTAGGGTTTCATTTAATTTACGAATCACTTAAATCCTGACCTTGTCGCTTCTGGTTTTCTGTACCACTGATACTTCATCTCGGCCTCCTGGAGTCTGTTTTCGTCTCTGTTGGTAGTGGTACATACCTACAGGCTGTACGTCGTAATGGGTAAGGAGTATGAATTACACAGTGACATTTTGGCTGTAATTGAAATATGCTTGTACCACAGAAGGTGCCTAACTTGATAATAGAACTGGGCTCCTTTTTGTATCATGTTGGTAACTTCGTCCTGGGGTCGGATGTCAGTGGTCACAGGACAGAGATGGCGGAAGGCAACACTCTCATGGCTACACACTGGACGCCTGAGCTCACGTGCTGGTGTCTCGTGGTCCACCAGGGCCGGTACGACAGACCTGAAGGGCACAACTAAAGAAGCACGTGACACAACGTCAAGTAAGTGCGGGATCTCAAGTTGTAAGAAGCCCACTGAAGATGCCATACATCAAACGACAAAACTGGTAAACAAATCGTACGCTGTAAGTACCTGCTGCCAATATTCTTATGTTTTTACTTGTATTTCAGCGGGCAGTCTGTTTGTGTGTACTTACAGCCGCTGAAGATAAGACGCTTTTTTAAGCAGAGCTCTGTGACGGAGAAGATAACAGCTGTGACGCGAGAAGAAGCGGACAGCTGATCAGGAATGACCTCGAGAAGACAACCGAGTGACGTTTATGCCGAGGCTGTTTTCACGTTCCACATGCGGTTCTAGACGTACTTTGTGCAGTTTAACTTATTATGGCAGAGTCCAGAGATAGAGTTGGAGTCTTGCCTTCGCACCTGGCCAGTGGCACTCGTAGAAATCAGCTGCCGCTCTGTCCTAAGCTGATCCGTCGCCCCCAGGCACGGGTAACACGCGAACGACTCAATAGCCGCGCATACGCTCTAGTGCTACGCAAGGCGTTACAACACAAACACCAATCCCACTACGATTTTACTGCAGGACTTTGATTTGTTTTTCGAAACGTATCTTTTTTTTTTTTTTTTACCGCAATAAGCCAAAATATACAGTATTTCACTACGGGTTCGAGTGGTATTTGTATATGTTCTACTGGCGACAAGCCTGTATAGCTGGCGGGGGGACCCTTGCTTTCGAATAATAGACCGTTGTAGTGGCAGAATGACTGCACGGCCACACAGTGTGCGAAATACATTGCCGTGAGTGAGGGCAGCGGCGCCCTAGCAATGCGCTGCGCGATTCTGGACGGCGCGAAGGCAAGAAATAGCGCTGACACATTGTGAATGGACGTCAACGTCATTACAGGCGGGAAAGGATTGAAAGCAAGGAACGGGAAGGAATTCAGTCAGCCATTGCCTTTTGAAGGACTGATCCTGGTGTTGCCGTGGAATGATTTAGGGAAACAATGGAAAACCGTAATCGGGATGTCTGGCGGGAATTCGAACCCGCGTCCTCCCGGAGACAAGCCAGAGCGGTGGATCGTTGACTGGACACCAAGTCTATAGGTCCGGCCTTCCGGCGGTGTCGGCTGAGGGGCCACGGCATTCCGGCCGCCTGAGGGCTGCCTCGCAGCACCATCAGAGGGGAAGCTCTACGTAACCATCAGCCCTCTAATGTGTGTATGCTTGCGTGGCGTGTTGTCGCCCTGAAGCTCACGCATGCGGTCACGTGACCAGGACGGTGCTATGCGTTACTTCGTTTACTTTCTACGTCCACAAAAAACGACCTCAGATTCTCCCGTCGGCGACTTGACTCGCCTCGTCGTTAGCTTCGGTCAGGTCTCGGTTCGAGCAGACTGTCCCCACCTGATGGGCAGGTGTTCATGATCCCGCAGGCACATCCGTGATCGTCCTCGTGTCCCCATTCCAACAAATTTGGAAATCCCAGCTCTCATTCGCCCCAGTGTCCGCCATGTGGTATATTTTAATTTGTCGCCTGCTGGTGGTTCTTCCTGGGGCGAATTATTCTGCTCCTCCACAATTCCATACGGCTGTTCTTTTTAGGAAACTGTTCTTACATTTCAGGCGAGGTACAGGAATTTTTTAGCCGTGCATCTGGTGTCGCATTTTTTTTTGTTCTTTCTTTGTCTCTTATCCCTCTTCGTTTGATATCTGGTGGAGCTTTGCCAGCTAGGGGGTGGATCGGTTTTTATGGGTGTTGGCCTGAGGCATCTGGTCACAGATCTCACTGTTTCATTTAGAGCTGTCTCTACCTGCCTGATGCTTCCCAAACAGGAGCCGCATATTCTCGTGCCAGGGCTGTTGAGCGTTAATGGCAGTCAGCTGCGAACCATCGTTTTTTTCTGTGTGGGCCAATTATGACGAAACTGAGTCTATTTACCAGTGTGTTGTGAACACTAAGCGTAGTGAAGACGATACCGCTGTTCCTGTGCCCGTTCAGTTCGTAGCTAGCAGCGACACCACTGTCAGCGGCGGTGTGGTTCGCTTTGTGGGACGAACAGTGTTTCTCGTTGAGAGGTCAGTGTGGAGCTGCTTGCCGTCATCAGCTCCGACGCTCGCTGTGATGGCCCGTGGAGCCTAATATATTTTTACAGGCTCCGATTACCTCCATGTTAGCGAATGGTAAATGCACTGAAAAGGGCTGGGGACAAGGAATTAGGCCATGGACTTTCGAAGGAAGCATCCCGGGATTCGCCTCGAGTGATTTGGGTAAACTATTGAAAACCCAAATCTGGATGCCCGGACGGGGATCCGAACCGGCGTCCTGCCGAATGCGAGGCCAGAGCGCTAACCGTTCACCCACCACGCTCGGTCCGTTTCATTTTGGTAAACGTCAAATTTGACTGCTGACCAATTAATCCAGCTCACCCTACCCGACATAGTGTTTGTTACGCGGTTCGCAACTCGTCGTGTTCTCCGTGACGTCTGCAGGAAGAATTGAAACGCTCTGTGCCATCAACTCCGCAGGGCTCTGCGTGTCGAAACGTCTTGTTTGTCCGCTGCTTCACATTCAGAGCGCGTCGGCATTTCCTCATCAGAGAAACTTCGATTTTCCCCGGAGAGGGTCTCCTGAGCCGTCGCGTTGCGGTGATGCATCGTCTGAGGATGAAATTCCGCACCAAAGCAGAAACACTAAAGCTGCGTATCCACTACGCGCGGCAAACCCTCGAACACTGGCTCGCGCGGCAACGCAACCCAGCCAGAGTTGCGCGGCAAGCAATGCAGGCACAGTCAGTTTTCGCGACCATTTTTACTGAGACTTCCGCAAGTAGGAATACGAGTGGTGCTATATTCTGACCTGCAGGCTACCATATGGCATATATTGTAGACATACACAGCACAAATCGATAAATTACACCGTGGGGATCGTTATAACCGTTAAATAATAAATACTTACCAGAAATAGTAATAAGACATTTAGCTATTCTTGATCTTTCTGATGCCAGAAGCGTAGCCATCTTCTTCTTTAAGTCGGAAACGGGTAAGCCCATTGCTGAACTTACCCTCCTTCCATGCATCGTCCCTCAACGTTTTGTTGCGGTAATCAGCACATTTACTATTTCACGAAAAATCTTTCGCACCATACAGCTGTATTAGAAATCGACACTTTTCGTTGTTCATGGCAGTAAACTGTCGCTGTGCCGCGCGAGCCAACTCAAAGAAAGGCACCGCCGTCCCAACTGCGCGCGAGCCAATTAGTGGGGGTCCTTTGCCGCGCGCCTGAGACCGACAGAGAATGGCTCGCAGCGCGGCATGTTCGAGGGTTTGCCGCGCGTCGTGGATACACAGGAACAGCCGGGAAGGAGGATAATGGGACGGCTACACCTGCGGCAGGACTACGACCAATGTCTGCACGGTGGCTTTACTTTCCACGCGGGCTGCGACATGTCTCTACTGATAACAGAAACATATCGGCTATCTAATCATGGGTGATACGAATTCAATAGTGGGAGAAGGAAAAGAGGGGAATACTATATGATCCATTGAAATGAGCGAGGAAGCAGGTTGTTAGAATTTTAAGAAAGAAATAGGCTAGTTGTCGCAAACACACTGTTTAAGAACCACGCAAGTAGGATATACACCTGGGAACGTCCTGGGAATACAGGCAGATATCAGCTAAATTATATCATGGTCAAACAGAGATTCAGGAATCAAGTTCTAGACTGTAAAGCGTACCCAGGAGCAGGCATAGACTCTGACCATAATTTGATAATAATGGAGTGCAGGCTGAAATTTAAGCGAATAAGGAAGCAGTATAAGCAGAACAGATTGGAAGTGAATAAACTGAAACAATCTAGTAGCACGAGAGAAAAATTTGCAGAAATTGTAGACTTGGGTCTAAGAAGTAACTCTGAAAGGAGCTCAACCGAGGGCGAATGGAATGCATTTAAGACCGAAATAATGAAAGCTGGTAAAGAAACATTAGGCTTAGGGAACAAGTCGCCCGAAAACTTTGGATCACAGAGGAAATTTTGGAGCTGATGGATCAGAGGAGAAGGTACAAAAATGCTCAGGATGAAGCAGGAAGAAAGCAATAAAGGCAATTTAGAAGGCAAATAAAAAGGAAATGCAAAAAAGCAAAAGAAAAATGGCTACAAGAAAGGTGTGAAGAAGTAGAAAACGAAATGGTCATAGGCAAAGTACATGTTGCATGTAGGAAGATCAAACAGAACTTTGGAGAATTGAAAAAAAGAGGTGTATTAAACATTAAAGCTGCCGATGGGAAACCTCTTTTAAGCTCAGACGTTAGAGATAACCGATGGAAGGAATACATTGAGGCGATGTCGAGATTGATGACTTAGGAGATCCTGTTTTGAGGACAGAATTTAATAGAGCTCTGAATGACTCGAAAGCAAATAAGGCAGTTGGAATTGATGAGATCCCTGCAGAACTTCTTAACCCTGCACTGGTCGCGTGGATTACATGTGCAGTCCACTCAAGCCATTTCTAATGGGACTTTTCTGAGCGCTACTACTGCAGGGTTAAATCCCTAGGAGAAGAAGGGATCGAAAGATTATTAAAACTGATAACAAAAAGTTATGAAACAGGAAAAATTCCAACTGATTTTAATTGAAAAATATCATCTTCACACTTCCGAAGAAAACACAAGTTGACAAATGTGGGAATTATCGCACCATCACATGCTTATAAATTACTGACCAGAGTAATATACAGAAGGATGGAAAGGGTAGTACAAGAGATAGTAGGTGAAGATCAGTTTGGATTTAGGAAAAATCGCGGTAAGAAGGAAGTAATTCTGTATTTAAGATTAATACTTGAAAGGCGCATCAAGAAAAACAAAGATACTTTTATGGTGTTTGTTGATTTAGAAAAAGCTTTTGCTAATGTTAGGTGAGACAAGATGTTCAAAATTTTAAAGACTTCGGATCTAAAATATCGAGATAGAAGAATACTTTATAAACTATATAAGAATCAAGTGGCTGTAATAAAAGTAGAGAATCATGAGAGACATGCATCAGTTAAAAATGGTGTGAGACAAGGTTGTAGTCTATCCCCGTTAATATTCAACTTGTATGTAGAAGAAGCAATGAAGAAAGTCAAAGAAAAATTTTCATGTGGCGTAAGTGTTCAGGGAGAAAAAATCAGTATGCTACGATTTGCTGATGACATTGTCTTGTTAGCAGAGAGGGCTGAGGATATTGAGAAGTTACTGAATGGCATGAACACAATACTGAAGGAAGATTTTGGACTGAATATAAATCAAGCAAGACAAAAGTGATGAAATACAGTAGAAATGATACCAGTCACAGTAGATTAAATATAAAAATAGGATCGGATGCAATAGGAGAAGTAAGTGAATTCTGTTACTTGGGAAGCAAAATTACAACCGATGGTCGAACAAAAATGATGATAAAAGCAGAATAGCATTAGCAAAAGGAGCTTTCATGAAAAAGAGAAATCTTTTAGTTTCAAACCTTGATCTAGGAATTAGAAAGAACTTTTTAAAACTCTATGTGTGGAGCACAGCACTTTATGGTAGCGAAACATGGACTTTAGGAATACCAGAAAGAAAGAAAATTGAAGCATTTGAAATGTGGTGGTTAACCTGTTTACTTCTAATTCACAGGTACACAAGAAACGGAAATAACTTCCACAAAACACAAACATCTCTATCATTAGTACAAAGAAGAGTTAATTATTCTGGGATACATCTGTTTAATAAACTTCCCAAGAGTATAAAACATTTTGGAGATAATAAAGATACATTTAAAGAAACACTGAGAGATTATCATATTGGCAACTGCTTCTACTCCATTCAAGAATTTGAACAAATTAAATAATTTTATTCAATATGACTTTTTCAAAACTCAGTTCTAAAAATTAATGTTTATTGTCATTCCCTTTACTTGTCTTTGTAACATATAATTGTTTTTACTATGATTGTGAATCATATTGTATGTATGTGTATTAACCATAACATATTTCACATCCCAGAGATCCTTCCGCAGCAGGGATGCATGAAACAAGATTGATAAATAAATTAAAAATAAATAAACAACTACAGAAGAATGCTGAAAATTAAGTGGACAGAGAAAGTACGAAATGAACGACTTTTGGAAATTATGGGTGAGGAAAGAAATTTGTGGAGCTTACAGAAAGAAGAGACAGGCTGGTAGGTCATATTTTGAGACATGCTGGATTGGTTAATTTGTTAGTGGAGGGAACAGTCGAAGGTAAGAACTGTAGAGGAAGACAGAGATTAGAATATAAGAAGCAGATAATTGATAGGAAGGGATGGAGGACTGCAGCAAACCAGTCGAATGACTGGTGACAGGAAAAAAAAAAAAAAAAAAAAAAACAATGTATAAGAGACTAGCGAAGAAATTGATTGCAAATTTCTATAATTATTCCATGGACGCGTTGGTGTTGTGTTTTGATGGATTAGAATGGTTTAAATGATCTGATTCACTGCTGTGAATGCATTAAAACAAGAGAGTGCATGGAATATTAAAGGACCGTAATTAAAAGTGTTATGTGGGCCATAATGTTTTGGATGAGATTTTGAATTTTTTGGGAAGTGTTTGGTTTCGTGCTGTTGTGTGCTCGTGGCCCTCGCGACTGGAGCGCTCACAACGGACGGAGTCACATCACAGTCCCTGTGTCTGTTCGCGCGTATACAGGCGTACTCGCGCGAATGCGCATCCACTGGACGGCCATGCTTCTGGGTGTTTCACAAACAGCAGTGCATCAACAAATATAGACTGCCTAGCGTGCTTTAAATAGCAGTGCTGTCTTCTGCAATGAGTCCTCGAATGAAGGGTCGTGTTGGCCTAGATACCTGCACTGCGCCGTCAGGTGATTGGCTAATCGGGACGGTGCGAGGCCGATAAGGTAACTGATCTCTCGTCCTCTGTCGGGAGATATCAAAGAAAACATCGCCGCAAACATTTCCTGGAAGCGCTGTCTTGTACGAGCGTGAAACTAGGACAGCAGGGAAACAAGACACACACTTGACCTGACCACCGCTGCTACAGCAAGGTCTTTAAAATAACTCTGCCGCAGAGGATTATGTGCTTGACTGAATGATATACAATCCAAAAGCTAATCAGCAGTATGTTTCAGACTTTATGACGTTATTCCAAGAGGCTGCTGATGAAAAATATGTCTCACTGATACTAGATTAGACACGCGTCATTGCGGAAACATGCAACTTACTTCAGGAGATTAAAAAAAAAATTATGGAACTTTGAAGCTGGAATGTTAGCTCTTGTGTAGGTTTACTCCACACTCGACCGCCTCCTACCACGGTCTATTCGACATTCGAGTTACCGTGTTCAGTTTCATGCGTCAGAAAGCAAAAGTTATTTGTATCTTTAAAATTACAAGAATATTAACTACGAGAAATGAAGAAAGGACAATATTTAGAGTTGACTGTATCTTAAACTATACGAAGATTAAAAAAAAAAAAAAAATGGTGCCGAGTCTCAGCGACCGTGGAGGCCTCACATTCGGGAGGACGCTGGTTCGAATCCCCGTCCGGGCAACAAGATTTCGGCATTCCACGGCTCACGAAAACGAGCCCCTGATAAGGCGGACGCCTCTAATAGACCATATTCCAGCAGTGGTCTGACCAGAGTTTATTTACCCCAATTCCCTTACTTCTCTAGTGCATCCCCTCATCACTCTTTCCAAGACGTGAAGGATTTTGAATCCTTTCCCTACCACCTGTCCAATGTGTCCTGTCCATTTAAGTCAGCTATCAAATGTAATGTCAAGGTATTTACATTTCGAGCCTTCAATAAGTACCTCCTTCCCCACTTTATAATCATAATCAACCTTTAGTTTTTTTATCTTTGTACTTAATAAGCTGACTCTTCTTTGTATTTATCTTCGTCCCATGTTGACTCACCCAGCTAAGTATCCTATCTAGATCACCCTGCAACTGTCTGCAGTCTTGTATTGTTTTAATCCTTTTGTATAACATTATGTCATCTGCAAACAATCTAATTTCTGACAGTACACCATTAACACAATCATTCATTAGAATAACGAATAACAATGGTCCCAATACACTACCCCGTGGAACACCTATGTTCACTCCTAGATCTTTTGATACTGCATTTCCTACCCTAACTTTTTGCTTTCTACCCTTTAGGAATTCTTCTACCCAGCAAATCACCTTTTTATCTTATTTAGCATCATCTTACTGCTTATTCTGTCAAAGGCCTTTTAAAGATCTAGTGCCACACTATCAACTTGATCTCCCTGTCCATTTCATCAGAAATATCTTGCATATAGCCTAATAACTGAGATTCGCATGAATATCCTTGCCTGAACCCATGTTGCCGACTTGAAAACCACTTATATTCCTCACATACATTTCTGATGTGGTTGCATATTAATATCTCCATTAATTTACCTACCACTGGTGTCAAGCTGATTGGCCTATAGTTTTCAATCTTGTTTGTCAACCTCCTGTATGGATCGGTACTACTATCACACTTTTCCTGTGATCTGGTAAACAGCAAGTATCCATACTCAGTTTAAATAATATTTCCAGATAAGGTACAATGTCACATCCGGCTATCTTTAAGACATCTGTAGTAATATTATCAACACCGGCACCTTTAGGCTTTTTTTAGATTCCTTAGTTCCTTCATGGTATCTACATATTTAATTTGTTTTTCTAATCTGCCCACTTCCAAATGTGCAGATAGGATAGTTTTGTGATATAACCACTACCGTTCCTGAATTATTGTATTTAATGGTCTCACTGAACCAGTTATTCAATAACTCTGCCTTTTTAAAATCCTCCGTTACTTCTTCTCCGTCCTTATCTATAATTATCTCAACACTCTCCCTTCCCCTCAGTTTCCTGATATAGCTATAGAAATTTCTAGATGCATCAGTCAGAAGTCCCCCTTCACCAATAATATTCTTCATAAACTCATCCATGGCCAGTTTCTTTCACATTATTAATTCCTTGGTTAGTTGTTTCATGACTTCCCTACTGCCTTGCTCTTTCTTAACTCTGTTATATTCTCGTGTCACTAAACTCTTCAACCTCTTCACCTCCCTGTTATAGTATGTAGGTTCTGTATTTCTCTTTATTTTCTGATTTGGAATAAATAGTTATTCGCCATTTTTTATTTTTTCCTTGAAATATTCCCACTTCGTCTTCACTGCACTTGTGCGATTTTTCCATTTAAAAAAATTAACCCTGAAATTTGTTTTAGTTCCGAAATTTGTCCTTCTTATAATTGGATCTATTTCCCCCTTCAATTCTGAACATTGGTTTAATGAATCATCTTATATTCATCAGTACTGCATTGTGATCACTTATTCCTTTAGTTACCTGACATCACACTAGATTTTCATCAGGCTTTGTTAGTAAGATATCGAATATGTTTGTTCCTCTTGTTTTCTGCTCAACCACCTGTATAGAGCCTCCTTCCCGGGTAATATCAAGATGGGGATACCGCTGCGACCTTATATAGTAAACACACAGATCACTTGGTATATATGACATCATTGTGACGTAAGGTCCAGGCTGCATTACAACATAAACTCAAATAATGATTGATCAAATCATATATTTTATAAATATACGTTTCGGTCGTAATGCAGCCTGGACCAAAGTGAAATGTTATCATAATACATGATATTGATGATATACAATTTTAAGATCATATCTACAGCTGTTAATGTGTTGGTACGTGCAGACTGAATACATCACAATGATGTTATATAGGCCTATACCACGTGATCTGTGTGTTTACTGCGCGAGGCCCTAGTGGTATCCCCATCTTGATATTACCCTCCTTCCCTTAATAAGTTAATTGCAAATCTCTGTTCCTTTGTGTTATTAATGTTATTTCCTACCCAGAAGACACATGATAAGTTCAAATCCTCACCATTAATGACATTACAGATGGAAGTATGTTTTAACTTCCTTATCGAGTCTATGAATATAAAATTTAGTTGCAACAATAGATAACTAAATTAACTTCAAAACTCGTATTAATGAAATTAAAAGTGGTTTTGTTGCTTAGAACTATTAATTCTCTTATGACAGGAATAGAACTTTGGTTCGTAAACAGCGCTATCGCCGACTCGTGGAGTCCGAGATAAGGAGAGCATTGTACTCGGACAGGTCTCAGGAATCCAGTATCCTGAATTCCAGGACGGAAAGTCACTGCTTCCACAATAATCAGTTAATGTCACAAACCCAAAGTGGATGTCTAAACTACAAAACCAAATTAACAGAATCTGTTGTGTCATGCAATGTATACCGTTCAGAAAGAACAGAGCTCAGCCAATCATAGACAAGAATCAGAAAGAGGAATTCAGAATGGTCGCACACTCCGAGACGTGTGGGGACTATTAAATAATCGACAAGAAAAGCTTCTGTACAAATATCTCATAGAATAAAAAATAAAAATAAAATAAAAATCAATTCGCAGTGATGGTGCACTGCTGACAGAAGTGAAAACTTTAAAACTATGAATATCACACGCGCTACCCGTTATACTTATAACTACAGATATACTAAATAATTACAATTCCGTGTGGTCGTAATGACCTGGTGACAGGGTTTCTATTTGCTTCGGATTCCGCCCCTGTGGCAGCCGCCTTAACCTAACCCGGTAGTGCTACCAGGTACAGGGGACCTACAGTTTAACGTGGAATCCAAACCACGGAAGTGTTATGGTGTACCTCACATTAGACAGCAAGCTGTGTCAGAGGTGAAGGTCGGGTTAAGGGCATAAGGAAATCCCCGCCGAGACAGGGATTCGAACCGGGGACCTCTCGATCTCCAGTCAGACGCCTTAACCACTGAGCCATCAGACCGCTACACATATACCGTTAACATTAGCATGTCAGTAATGCGAAGTCGTAAGATTTTCAAAAATCCCATTGCAACTAAAAATCTACCTTAGTCTACAACCCGAAGGTGTCTAATCATTCCGAAGGAGATGTACCAAGCTACTTTGTCAGAGGCGAGAAGGCCAATTACTTTCCTCAGGGGACTACAGTTTGACGTGGAATCAGAACCACGGAACGTCCCGGCGTAGCTCATATAATCGAAAACAAATCGTAAGAATTCCGCACAACACGGGATTTGAACCCACGATCGGAGAGGGAGTAAGCCCTTTAACCGCTGAGCTACCAGACCGCCTGGCTTAGAAGTATACGCGTGCTAAGTACTATCAAAATCGGATTAACAACTGCGAGGTTGTAAAACAACGTTGACAGGAATTAAGATGAGGGGGAGAGCAGGAGAGGGCTTACCACAAAAACAAATTTTCCTCGTTTCTTATAATTCTTCTTTTTGTATCTTGAATATTCATTTATTTTTAAAATTCAAATACTCACTTTTGCGAAATAGGCAACGTGGGTATAACTCTCAATTTCGCATTGTTTTTCTTGTATAATTGTTCAGAGCGATGTTAATAAATTGTATGAATATCTTAATGATTTTCATTGTTTTCATTTTATCTTAACAATCCTATATTCATCTGCATAAGACATAATAAAATATTCTACAGTTAAATAATAAATTTCAAATGCTAATTTTAGACTTTTGATTAGAAAATAAGGGATCGTGGATAATCCACGTAGCCTCATTTTTTCCTCCTGTGAACAACCCCTTCCCTTACCCCCTCCCCCCCTCCCGCATGGTTTTTTGTATTGATTCCAGAAGACATTCTGTACTGTTTTCTCTTGCCAGAGTATCGTAAATTTCATACGGAGATAATTAAACGACGGAAATAAGTATCGACATGCTGTTGTGTGTTCTGTACCTCATTTTAACTGTGACAAATAATATGAATGAAAATCTACGTGGCCTGGTTCGGAAACATCTTTCCTCCCTTCCTCCCCCCCCCCCTATCCAGCATAGGTTTCCAGGCAACATCTCCCCCCCTCCGTGACTATGAAATGTGAGGTTGAATTTCAGAATATTTGAGGGGCATTGCGAGCATCATAGGTGCAACGCAAGGGCCTTCACATCCTGAATACGGCCCTGACTCTCGAAATATTTCGCGAGGGCAAGGGAGAGGCTATTTTTACGAAATGTAAGTCACTATACATTTTACAAAACCCTACTTTCGCTTGGTGACGGATCGGCAATGTGTGGGACGTTATCCGGCCGCAGTGGACCAGGTTAATCGGACGAACTGGTCGGCCGTTACTCGGACGAGTGCGGTTCCGTTGTACCGCCGGCCCCGTGTGCGCCTCACACGAGCGGGCCGGGACCCCGTGCCGCCCCCGTGCCGCCCCCCTGCCGCCCCCGTTCCGGCGCGGAGGCGGTTGAGGCGAGTGGCCCCGTTTTTCCGTTCGTGGGATTAGTGATCGATCCGATACGTGCACGTGCGAGCGAGGGTACGTGCTGGGCCTCTCAGTGCACTAGGACACAACTGTCGTCGCCTGCCACTGCTCCGCAGGGGCGGATGCAGGGTTTATAGGAGGAGAGCGGGGGGGGGGGGGGGTCAACGACAGAAATCACATGTGAACAGTGCCGCCAATATAACAATAAAGCTAAAAAAAATATGATGTCTTTAGGGGTGACCAGTGCTTTGGAGGAGGGGGTGTTTGAGCCCCTTAGCCCCCCCCCCACCCTCCGTCTGGATCCGCCCCTGCTTCATAGTGTTATAACATAAATGGTTTCATCAAGTAGAATGGAATGACATGGTTTAACTATATTCCTTTGTGACAATTACAAATTAGTATCTAGTGTTCGGACGTATGCTGGTCTACACCATATAATACCACATTATTTTGTAAATCTGAAATAAAATCTTGAATACTGACCTTGAACGACGAACACAAGTATAAATTAATATCATCTAACTTGGTATTTTCTTTTGTTTAAATTCTCAAATACATTTGCTTCTTGAAGTACTATATTTATTTGTCACAGAACACATTCTCCTTGCCAGACATATGGTCGCAATCGTACAGTTCCTAGTGAACAGCGATAGCGAGTGTTACGGTGCTACAAAGTGTATAGTGAAGATTGGCTTGTTGACGACGTGGCGTGTTTACACTGGACAGTGCTTTGGATTTGTGATTCTTCGGCGATATAGTGGACATCAACTTGTTGACGAAGCAGCGTGTTTGTACTGGAGATCGATTTGATCTGTGCTCTGGACTTGTGTATGCGGAAGTGACTAATAGTGGACGACGCGGCATCTTGTTACTGGTATCGAATTTGGTTTAAACTGTGGGCTGGTGGACGTGAAATTGAGCGGCGGCTCGGTAATTATCTCGCATATCGACAGATAATTGCGTAGGTAATTTGGTGACAACTATGGCTAGCAGAAAGGAAACATCAACCAGCGTACGAAACGTCTCTGACGAAGAAGACTCCAACGATGACACACTGGATATGCCTGATTTCTTAATGGACGAATCTAACTTACCGGAGGATGGACAAGACATGAAGAATCTTTCAAACCGAGAGATATTCAGATTTGATGGGGCAAGCTTCTGTACCGGAAGAGACGACTCTGATGCTCAACTATTTGAGACTGTGACAGACAAAAGAAGAAGGGCAGAGGGAAGACAAAAACAAATGCAAAACGTGAGACAAGAGGCAAGAAACCAGATTAAATTGACAAATAGATTCACTCCTCTAAATACCGATGAAAATGAAGAAAACAAACAAACCAGAAATGACGACGTAATGATATGTCAAGAAATCCAGCCAACCCAAAAACAACATATACCTCCAATTGTAAGCTACAAAACGGGAAACCTATTTAACCTAAATCAAGAAATAAAAAAGCAAATAGCTGGAAATTTGAAAGTAGTATTCAGAGGAGATAGTGTAAAATACCACATGGAAACCATGGAAGACTATTTTAAAGTAAAAAACTACTTACATCAACGGAAGATAGGTTTCTACACCCATCAAACGCCAGACAAGAAACCGTTAAAAGTGGTAATTAAAGGACTACCAGAAAATGTCGACGCCGAAGATATAGTAGAAATACTTTCGTCGAGGGGATACCCAATAGAGAACATTCATTAATTCAAAACCAGGGATCCAAACACAAAAGAACTGAAACTACTTCCTATATATTGTATAACATTAACGCCAAGTAAAAAATCTGAAGAAATATACTATGAAAAAGATATCAATTACGTTAAAATTCATGTGGAACGATATAGAGAGAAGGATGGCCCATCTCAGTGCAAAAGATGCCAACACATCGGACACACGGCAAACTACTGCACGCTACCTAGCCGCTGTGTCAAATGCTCAGGGCTACATGAGACTAGGAACTGCCCTTTAACGCGAGATACAGCAGCCAAATGTATAAACTGCAACGGTGACCATCCTGCCTCTTGGCGAGGATGCCCAGCTTACCAGCAAGCACTATCAATTAAAATGAATAGGATAACATTAAGAAATCAAAAATTGGCAAAATCCGATGAGAAAAACAATTCCAAAGAAGACAAGAATTCGACAAATAATTTTCCCCCACTATCGACAGATATAAACAAGCAGTTATTATTAAAAAATAACCAACAACAAAGTTACGCCGACACTATAAGAAGACAAAGCACAGCAACCAACCAAAATGAAACTCAAAACTCACAACAAGAAAAGACCCAGGACGACAACTTGGAAGACATTTTTTCACTAAGAAATATTAGCAAAACAATTGAGGTAATCAACATTACACTAAGAAAATTTAGCCAAGCACAGGATATCTGGGAAAAACTGGAAGCTATATTACAAGGTGTTTTGGCTTTATTCCAGTAATGGCTAGAACATCACAGACTCCAAAACGTGACATAAATGTCGTAATATGGAACGCTAATGGCGTATTTCAAAAGAAAAATGAACTATCCACATTCCAACAACAACACAACCTGGATGTGATTTTACTAACTGAAACTCACCTAAAGCCACATCAAAAGTTCAAAATAAGAAATATGACAACTTACAGGACAGATAGAACAGATGAAAGAGGTGGAGGTACAGCCATACTAATCAAACCTCCCTAACTCATTCACCAATTACGATAAATAATCTACAAAACATAGAAGCCTCAGGAATCCAAAAGCAGACAAAGGAAGGCATCACAACAATAGTAGCAGCATACCTGAGACCCAGCCGAGACCTACTATATGATGACATTAATAAAATAATGAGCTTGGGACCAAAAGTACTTGTGGGAGGCGACCTAAACGCGAAACATCCAATGTGGAACTCAAAGACGGAAAACTCACATGGAACTCAACTGCTAAAAATTGCAGAAAAAATGAACATCAGCATCATGGGACCAAAAATACCAACGCACATACCATCAAACCAATACCATAGACCGGATGTTATAGATATAGTTATAACGAAAAATGTAAGCCGTATGATTGAACCAATTACAATAAATGACCTGTCATCTGATCATAATCCAGTCTTCTTAAAGTTATACAACTGGATAAATTCAACTATATCCACAAAAATCACCAAACAAACGGACTGGGAACAATTTAAAAAAACATCTTCACAACTCAGTGGAAACTACATTTCCAGTGGACACGACGGAACAGATCAATAAAGCTATAAGCCACCTAACGAAGGCTATTTTACAAGCAGAACATAAATCATCAGTAAGCAATCACTACCAACCAAACGACGATGGAACTGGTTTACCCAGAAACCTGTCAGACTAAAACGTCTCAAAAACCACTACCGTAAAAAATGGCAGGAACATCGCGACCCTCAAGACAAAAGACAAATGAACCAATACAGAAGAGAAATGCAAAAAAGGTTACAAGAATGGAAAACAGAAGAATGGGAAAACAAGATGGGAAAAAAAATGGAAACACTTACACTACAACATAGAGAAGCATGGGGACTTGTGAGCAGGGCCACCGTAAGCGGGCGTGCAAGGCGTGCACCGCACGCGGGCGGCACATCGAGGGGGGCGGCAAAACGAGTGATCGACAGTCGCCGCCCGCGATAGTTGCCACTCCATTGTCGCCGCGACGCAATTTGGGATATGTGAAAACTGCGACCAGTGAAATTTGCGGCCAACCTAAAATCTGCGAAATCTGCGGCCAATACCTGTTCTCTTTGTGTCACTGCCGGGCCGTCCTAATCACTCTAAAGGGCCCTTTAGACGACCCGACCTGGTCTCACTAAATCGTGGCCTGGAAGTTTTTACGTGAACAAATCATTTTACATTACACGCCCGAAACTGCCAAGCTAGTTTCTATTTTTTTTTTTAATAGACACGCAAATGTTTCACAGGTTAAGTATTCTTTCTTACACTTTTTTCGCACTCGTTACTGAAAGCTGAATTTTTTGCTGATCTGCAACACTGTTTGGAAATTCCAGTGCGGTACTAACCAGATCGGAGTGTCCGAGGTTGTCTAGAAGCGGCCATACACAATCGCTCCATCCGTCCAAATGGAGTGATGTCACTCCGTTATCGTGTCGTCTGTGGAGAAATTTGATGTGGATGACGTTAACCCACAACTGCTGATGGTAGAATATTTTTTCCTGCACTAGTAATGTGAGGCAAAGGGAGATTTTGCATGAAATCCACTACGATTCTGTAAGTATCTGGCTCGTTATTACAATTCTTTTCTACTTCTTTTAAGCAAGAATAAAACTTGTGTTTTAATAACAGTTATAAACTATAAAACATCTGTAGTGTCAACCTGCTGTTTAGAAACATAGGGTACAAACGTAGCAATCCGCTCAGAGCGCCGGCGGGGCGGCTCTTAACAATACAACCAGTTTGATCCTATTCTATAATAAACTTACCGCTACAGCACTGTTGAGAGTTCTGGCAGCAGATTTCACTGGGCGCAAATTTCACTGGGCGCAGTTTTCGCGACATCTGAAACCTTTTTTTTTTTTTTTTTTTAGCTCAAACAGTTGCTTCGGGCGGCCGGCGGCGACACTCGGGATGGCAACAATGGAGGCGGCACATAATGTTGGAAAGGGCGGCTAATCTCTGTAGTTAGACAGGGGGCGACATAATCGGTGTTGCACGCGGGCGCTCAAACAGCTAGCGGCGGGCCTGCTTGTGAGAGCATTGAAGTCACCCAGACAGCCAGCAGCACCAATAACATCACAAAATAGAACAATATACCAGCCACTAAGTCAAGCTGAGGCACTGGCAGAATACTTTGAAGAACAATACTCATCCTATGAGTCACAACAAACAAAGACAGAAAAGGAGGAAGAAGAAACTAATAAAAAGATTCATGGAAGATGGAATAGGTGACTACAAAGAACTTGCCACGCCAAGTGAAGTAAAAAACATCATAAGACGGCTTAAGACAAACAAAGCAACTGGAGTGGGACAGAATTTCAAATAGACATTTAAAACAATTACCAAAAAAGGGACTGGTCGTCCTAACAAGGATTATCAATAGCTGTCTGATAACGGCTTACTATCCCGAAGCAGTGGCAACAGGCAAAAATAATCGCAATTCCAAAACCAGGAAAAAAACCCCTCACTACCAGCAAACAACAGACCAATTAGTCTTTTAGTTCAAAGGCAAAAGTACTGGAAAGAGTTACTCTTAACACGAATGCAGCGTAGATTGAGTGAGGCGAACACAATAAGGCAAGAGCAATATGGTTTACAACCACGAATGTCGGCAACCATACAACTATCCGCACTTAGTGGAAGACATCAGCAAAGGGTTAAGTTGGAAAAAAATCCACTGCCACGGTGGTTCCTTGACAAGCAAAAAGCTTATGACAAGGTGTGGCACTCAAAACTGATATACAAATTAATCACGCAGACCACAATAGACAGGACGATAATATGCCTGCTCATCAGCTTCCTAAACAACAGAAGCTTTTATGTTGAGAGGCAAGGAAAGCGCTCTTTCCATCCACTATATGAAAACAAGAGTACCACAGGGCTCAGTACTAGCACCTACGCTTTTTAACATCTACATAAACGATCTGCCCATAATCGACAACGTTCAACTTGCCAATTTGCAGATGACACCACGATATACTCCAGTGGATGGAAGCCCAAAGAAACTATCAAGAGACTGCAATGCCAACTTAATGAAATAGAAAAATGGAGTAGAAAAAACAGAATAACCATAAACTCAAGTAATCAGCAGCTGTATTTTTTCACAAAAAAAAGACTTCCAACAAAAGAGCACCTGAGATATTTGCTAAAGACATACCATGGAAAAAAGAACACAAATACTTAGGAGTAACCCTGGATGAAAGACTTCTATTTAAACAACATGTTCAGGATAAGAAAAGAAATATAACAGGACTAATCATGAACCTATACCCCATCCTAATAAGTAAAAAGATGAATCTCAAAAACTAAACTACAACTATACAGATCAACTATATTACCAACAATTACCTATGGCTGTCAAATATGGGGAATGACAAGTAGAACTAACATATCATCGCTCCAGGTGCTCCAAAAGAAATGCCTACGATTAATTCTAAACGCAGACAGAAGAACTAGAATAACGCAATTACACGAAGCAGCAGGATTAGAAACAATAGCAGAAAGAGTAAAAAGATTAACGCAAACTTTCCACCAGAAACTGAATGTCACACGCCACGAAGACCCCAAACTGGAAAAAACAATAGCCCAACAGAGGTGGCACAAATATAAAACACCCCTGTCCATCATACAAGACCCTTCAATTAAAAAACAGCTAAACAAATAAAATAACGCACATCATAAAGCCGTTCAAAAAGACGTCCAAGGAGGCCAAATGAACGGCTAAATATGTACAAAAGAGAGGAGAAAAGATACCTAGATGCACCTCTAGCCAGGACGCCAGAGGCGTCGGGGCCAGATATACAAGAAAAAAAAAATCCTAGGATTCGACAATTTACCAGTTCACTTCATACATTAATAGTGCACATTAACGTCCTTGTTCTAAACTTTTACTATGAATAATCCTGGATGTATTATTTTCTATATTACACGCAGTCCATCACTTCAAGCAGTTCAAGAGTCCCATTCCATCTCTGGCTCGATATCCAGCGATCAATAATTTTATTGTTCGTTCAGCGACAAAGCAACGTCCCTACTTAAATAAACAGATTAGAAAGAAACATTTAAATATTTTCACTTTCGATTGTAATGGATGTAAGGTGTATCCTTATAAGGGATGGAGTGGAAAACGAATTAAAGCTGAGAGACAGCAAGAAGCAGCTACCTGTTGACTGCTGAGCGCTGAATCCCAGCTCGACGTGCTGACGCAGCTCTGATCAGGGAGAGCTGAGCACACAGTTAGGAACAACGCGTCGTGGAGTGAGCATATCGAGAAGGTAATTCAGAGAGAAAATCGAATGCTCCGATTTCTAGGTCATAATCTAAAACAGTGTACAACGGAAGTTAAATCGATTGCATGCAAGTCACCAGTGCGTCCTCACTTAGAATACTGTTGTTCTGTATGGCGTCCCTATCAAATGGGGTTAATGCAGAAGGTCCAAAGAAGATCCGCCATACTCGTTACAGATATATATATATACGTGGAGGGAAAGCGTAAGTGCGATGTTGAAGGAGTTAGGTTGGGAAGACCTGGAACACCGAAGGCGTTGCTCTCGACAGAAACTGATTGAAAATTCTCGACTGTCCTATTTCAGGATGTGGGCAAACACATATTACTACCAGCTACATTCCTGTCTAGGAATGACCGAGAAAAATAAGATAACAGTAATCGTAGCCAGAACCGATTCATTTCTATACTCATTTTTTTCCACGAGCGATTATGGAGTGGAATAGGAAGGAGTTATCGAGCGAGAGAACTTGGATTCCGATAGGAGTAGGTATCTATAATCCCCTCCGGCCATCCTGATCTGGGTTTTCCCAGATCACTCCAGGCGAATGCCCGGATGGTTCCTAAAAATAGCCCATCAACACCTTCTACATCTGCATATATGCTCTGCAATTCACAAAATTGTGGATGGCAGAGGGTGCTTAGCACCAAAGCTAATCTCTTTGTTGTGCATAACCATATCCCGTATATCCCTTCCTACGTACAAATGGTTACACATTAGCACTGGTGCAATGCACCCTCCCCCACCCACTTTTAGTGAATTGCGGAGTAATAATAATAATAACACCGTACAGACAGTTTTAAACATAAATAAAAAATCGTTTGGATTGAAACTCGAAAATTATTCACACACGAAATGACTGGTACGAACCTGCGTGCACACCCACTATTCACAATCCCGTCGTCGGAAGAGCTGTAATGCCCTCATTAATATTTCATGCGATGAATAATTTAAGTGGAGTTTTCCTGCCTGAGTTCTATTCTGGTGCGACAGTAACGAGCGCATTATCGCTTTTTAATGTGCTCTCGATTAATACTGTAACAGCTCAACGGAAACCCCAACTGTTTATGAAGAGGTCCACAGGAAGGGTACCTCGGGCCGCGTTCCGTAACAAAATACAACTTAGAACATCGCATTTTAGAATCAACGCATTTCATAAAGTTTTGAAATAAATAAAATCTCACTAATGTATGATCAATAAAAAAGCAATAACCATCTCAAATTATCTATGCAAATTTTCTATTTACAAAGTATGCTCTATAAATTTAAATGTTAAACGTAAACAAAATAACTTTTTATGTTGTCAAACCTACTTACCTCGTTAAAAATATAAAATCTTAACAGCAAATAATACTATTTATATTGAAATAATGTGCAATATGTTTGTGCTTACACATTTTTCTTTCTAACGAAACGAACCCAAATGAAAATTCGCAGAAATGCGTTCAAACGTTCATTGAGATTCATTTAGTCGCTGGGCAGACCGTTCCACTTCCCGCATTCGTTCGTTTATCGAATCAAACTGACATCCACACGTCAAATGCGAGTAACGAAATGGATTTGTGAGTAACGTTTCGGTTCTTGGAATCAGGCGACGAACTCGTTACTCAGTAACGAATACAAACGGTTTGCTACAGCTCTATGTGATAAGTATCTTCTCAAACAGAGTTATGCACATAAGGCTGTCTCTAAACTAACTATTTTTTTTAAAAGTGTCCCCTTCCTGACATTACATTGCACTGGAAGATTTAAGAGCCAGCACGAAGTATCTCGATCAAGCCAAACGAAACACAGAAGAAACTGCTATCATATAAGATACAATCCTCAATAGAAGAAAGGGCAGGAACTAGACAGAAAATGTTAATATCTGAGAAGAGAAATATAACAAGCAAAATAATGAAGAGATCTGCGAATATAAGAAGATAATGCGTAATACTTTTATGTAGTGCATAGTTGCCGAAATTTGTGAAAAAGATGGACAGAGAAAAAAAAAAATTATTTATGGAAACATTTGAGGACTTGTTATTTTAAGATATTTGCAGAATATTAGGACTGAAAAAAGTGAACTGCGGAAGTATGTAATGTGACCGCCTTTTTGGTGAAACAGAGGGACGTTGTTCTATTTGAGACTGAACCCAGCGGTTTCTATTGTACTGTGTCCCTGTGAAGCAGCCGGTCACTTCTTATCGCCTGCGGCCTACACTCCGATACGGAGCGAAAACCTCACGCGTCACCGCAACTGGAAAGTATCGTTTATCTTTGTCCTCAACTTGTAGCAGCTCGAGAATGGGTTTAAATCCAGCGCATACCTCTATGAATACTGTTAGTCGGACACGTGATTACTACTTTCAGAAACGCGCGTGAAGCAAGTTGTTTCTGTAGGTAGGAACGCAGACCGTCTTGATTGGCTTGGTTGAAGCCCTGCAGGTTGACACAAGGAACCTGGCTGTTTCGGTTTATTGTCAGATGGCTGCGATGAAGAATTGTTGTAGTATTTTTAGTTCGTAGTATTATTACCAGACTTTCAGTTCACAGCTAGAAGTGTGTATGAAAACAAAATTAAAGTTAGTTATCAACTTTTGTTAAAATGGTTAGAATTTGATATTTCTTCCATGAAGACATGTTGTTACAGGTGTTCAGTTTGTAAGATATTGTGTATTGATATAAGTTATTTTCTCTCTCCACTAGAGCTATTGTTGAACCAAAGTGCCTTCTGCAGTGGGGAAGAGAGAGAGAGAGAGAGAGGAAACAAGTGGTGGTCTTTTCACTAAGCTTTTGGATTTTTCATGCAAATGTGTATTTTCCTCCAGTTACTTTGATCATTGTTTTTTTTACAGGAGCCTGTGAATTTCTAGTTGTGGTAACCGTATGTGGAATTTTCATTCGCTGATATGATGTGTCCAACCTGTTTTTGACATGTGCTCTGAGATTGTTTCTCCAATTATCCTTTGGGTCATCAGGTTCCTAATATGATTAATGACTGCTACGGGCAATCTTTGTTCCATTACCAAATAGGTTTTCCTGAAATAGTTTCAAAAGTATCTTAATCTTGGGGAGAAGTATGTGCTGTCATAATGAGAAGGCTTTGAACAAAATTAATATTACAGATCTTCAGATTAGTAGCTTTATTTGAAGTGAAGTGTTTTCTTTGATACTGTTTTGTGCAGTTGTTGATTGTATAATGGAATGACACCTGGTAGCAGTTCTTACTCACCAATATGGAAGGGGATTCACTGGAAGACAGGAGGGGGGTGAAGAGAGCATGGGGGTGTACAAGGTGTATATTGGTGATGAGACATGGAAAGATATTGGTGTAAGAATGAAAAGTAATACATGGAAGGAAAAGATGACCATGACCACAAGCTGGCACTCGATTACAATCACAAGGGTGTGGGAAGATTCTCTTTTTTAGGTAAGGGGGTCACGGATTGAAATAAGTTACCCAGAGAAATGATGAATAATTTACCAAAAAAGTTAGAAGAATTTAAATTTAAAATTTGTATAGGGCAAATGTAGTTGGGTGCAGGAAAGGAGGAAGATGAGTGTCTAGGGAAATTGCTAACAGAGCGTGCGCTCCATTGCAATTTAATTAAATATTATTATTATTAATGCAGCATTCACGATTGCCTGTTACCCTTCTTTACGCTGATAACGCAATTACATACACTACTTGGATATATACCAAAAACCAGCATTCAATATGAAAACTTCAGCGCGATAGAAGATAACAATGACAAATACTGCCAATTATGTGTCATCTGTGCCAAGAAAATACCATCTGATGAAAGTCTTCGATACTGTGAAGCAGTTGACAAAACTCGTCTCTTTGAAGACTGAGGAATAACCCAATTAAACAGAGTATACCCTCGACACTATTTCATTTGGCATTTAAACAAAATCCAGAACAATCCAGGAGAGGACTGGGTGGCCATTGGTGATAACTACGGTTCAGATCGTTATTACCAAACAAATAGATAAATGTGACCTTAAGAACGGGTAAACATGACCTAAAAACTACAAAATATGGCAAGACATTTAAATTTACTGTACATGAAAACATGTTCAATTATACATCATTTATATTATCTAGCATTGTCGCTTTCATGTAGACAGCATAATTTGATTCCGTACACTCGCTGCACCATTGGGAAATTAAATTTTAAATAGCTCTGTTGATGTCGCTTTAGTTTCACATCATTTCCGGATAATAATTCTTTCGTCAGTACTAAAATACTCCTCCCCATATTCCTTCAGGTAACTCCGTAACATGGCACTTTCAGATTATTTTTTTTTAAAATTAATTATTATTATTTTTTTCGGCATAGCGGTACGCACTGATCCACTGCAGCTTCAACACTGACTGACGATTATTCTCTAAAGCAGTGGTGGCCAAACCGCGGCCCGCCTTGATCCTTCTTCTGGCCCGCGAGATTCATCACACTTTTACAACATATATGTATTTTATAATGGCGAAAGTAGTGAAAACCAATGTATTAAAAAAAATTACATCATTTGTGCATCCGTATATCAAAAATTAACTGTCGAAATTATGAGAAAAATTAAGTTTGACTTTGTAATAAGATTCTTTCAAATACATAGTTTCATATGCGTCCCGCGGAGTTATGATGCATTTCACAAGTGGCCCGCAAGATCATTTGGGTTGGTCACCCCTGCTCGATAGTGAGACATTGATTGACGCGGCTCGACACAGGCATGCTTCTGCTGCATTGTCAAGATTAAAAGGCGGGTGGAACATTACGTTTACAGAGTGACAATAATGTATAACCTTGACTGGTGAATTCTAACGAATTCAGTGGCAATTAGTTTTGTTTTTTCCTGCAATGTATGATGGGAGTACAGTTCTGCGAATAATTATCTTAATTTCTTCTCATCTATAAGTTCTAGTGAATTCCCAATATTATTAAAAATTACCAAATTTTTCTCAAGATATGAACATATGGCCTCGAATATTGTCATAATATTACAAAAACTAGGAAAATGGCATGAATATGTATTTATACGCGATATAAAATACTTTAAAACGCCCAATCAGTGTTTAATTCACGTTACAGCTCAACAAAAGGCAGGAAAAAATATGACTTGTGCTAAAGATCCGAACCCTAGTGATAGCCAATACGGAGTGAGGCAAAGTCGAACCGGCGTCCTCGGAGACAGATGGCGCCGCGCCAACTCGCTATCACTGGCGACGCGCGAGTCTGTTGCAACGAGGAAGGAACGACAGCCCGCTAGCCAGCCAAGCGTTTACAACTACGAATTGCAGTTACTTCACTTTCACCCACCTCTTCGTACGTTCTCAACATATATTCGTTCATTCTGCTCTTTCTTTTATCTATCAAGGACAAAAAAAAAAAAAAAAAAAAAAAAAAAACGGAAATGAAGCTACAATTTTATGTCAAAATCCCTAAATATTTCACGCAGTCTTGAGGCGTCTGAAACAACGTTGTTGATTTGAAGTTCAGGTTAGTAGCTATGTCGTGGAACTTGTGGCCGAAGCAAAGTGAGACAAGAGAGACTACGACTTAAAATAGCACGCAGCGTGCAGAAAGTAGACTGAAGCAATCTGAGGTACAAAGTATGCAAACAAAGAAACAAAACATACGAAAGACAACTGACAAAAAACCTAAATCACTTGAAAGTAATGCGCCAAAGATTCGCATATGTTTTTATACAAATTTGATAAAAACTACAATTATCAAAACGTAAAACATAACACCATTGTAACATGGACACACAATGAACTGGATAAACCGCTGAGGATGCTTGGTGTAAGCAGTGAAACGCGTCGGAAAGAAAATAAACGATCAAATATTCCGCTGCTTTGGCTGCATTTATTAAGTAATGAAGTTGTTACAGATGGTTGAAAATGAGGTCAGTGATGGATGCCGTCCAGACGTCCCTGCGATGTGACTGTATTAACAACGCGAAGAGCTTCATTATTACAGTTCGATATCTTTTCAAATTGTCATAAATTGTGTAAATAATTATCGTCCTTTTTTATCGTATTTTTCCTATTGTTTTTAAATCTTTGCAACAGTATGATATGTGGGCGTGTAGATAACCTGGTAATGGTGTACCCTGAACAACGGACTGCTGAATGTAAACAACATCTCGTTAGCTGCTCAGCCACACGACAAACAAATAAGTAAATAGCGGCTCGTGTAACATGTCTCAGAAAACATATTTGCCTTGTTTGTTCCAACTAATTAACACCCTGATACTATTTTGCAGAAACAATGTTTCGAACGCACTTGCAGAAATACACAAGTATGCATTAGGCATCACATTTGTAATATGCAAGTTCAGAGATGAATTAATTTCTCGAATAAATTATCAATTAATTTGTGACCTGTTTCTATAAAATACGGCACAGTTAACTGCGAACAGTTGGAAATCTCAGAATTATCGAGAAATTGGACAGAGAAAGAGATACGGGTGAAGCCAGTTTGTTGGAAGGAAGTAGTAAAATGAGAAACTCGTACAGACGTTCAGATGAGGATGAACATGTAAGAAAAACTACGTAAAACCCACCCCGACACATGTCCTGTACTGGTGAGGTGTTTCAATTCCTAAAATTCACATTTTTCCTTATTCAAAACAAAAGCCTCGTTCTCCTCTTTGCGTGCAGTACCGCCTAGGAGCTGACTCGCGCTGGGATTCGATCACTCGACCCTCTGTCTCCATCGAGTGCGGCTGCTCAGTCACGCACGTATAGCGAAACATGTTTGTCTTTCCCACATGACGGACGGAAAACAAGTGGCCGTGTAAATGGGAGGAAATGAGTGCGGCAAACAGTTTTGTGTTTGATGATGTCCATTTCAGTTTTCAGAGACCGGCAGAATGCTACTGCGTCCGGCTGCCTGTCTATTTCAGCTCACGGAGTTATTCATTAGAGAGGATTACTACTCTAGATATGAGCGTTCTAGTAGCTCGGCAGTCAAGGACCTTGCTGTGGTCCCAGCTTAGAATCCTGGTGTGGCGAGGAACTTTTAGGCGCTCTGCTTTGTTCATCTGACCACGACGGTGCGCTGCTTAGTTCGGATTCCAGCTAAGCTGTACGCCCAGCCACCACACGACGTCTAAACTCTGATCGTTAAGAGGGTGAGCTACACTGCGATGTATTGTAATGCATCGAGGATTTTGAGATGCGGATTGTTAGCTATTTTTTGGCATGTGTTGTAATCAGTAAAATGTTTGGAAACGTTACTCTGTGCGTAGTAATGTCACAATATGCTGTCAGCTCATCGTTTCTAGGAGATGAGAATCTGATGCTTCAATCAACGTTCTGTACTTATCCCTGTTGTAAATGTCATTGGGGTCTACTCCTAGTTGCTCGAGATCTTTCTGACTAGCTTTGTACATTTTGCGTTAGTCGCTTTCCCTCTAGAGATGTGTGGAAGGTTTTGGAGGTGAATCTATGATTGTCCATCCGAACTATGTCACCATAGAACATTAATCTCATGGCTGTTGTGTTGCTCTCCAGTTGTTGGTTTAGATCCTTATTATGCCAGAATCTGTATTTTCCTTCTTCTTTGACAGGACCCATGATCTTCGTTCGTTTAGTTCCATTTTCCTGAGTTGCTCGTTTATAACCATTCAACAGTCTATCTGTTACGAATTTAGCTCACTCACAGTCGGAAGAAAGGCAAGGCGCTAGGTATCGATACGATCTTTAAGTTGATGTTCCTTCTATCTAAACGCACGTCTAATCTGCGACTGGATGTAACCATTATCCAAGGAAGGTCTCCGGGTAGAGCCCAATTCATCGGCAACGCTATCTTTGTCACAAATCCTGCTGGCTGTATGTACCAAGGTGGTTAAAACAGTGTTGCGTTGTGCAGGATGGTGACAGCCGTTGGCGTTTCAATACGACAAAAAGAGTGTCCAAGTGAACCGTCGCGTCGGTACTTTTTATAACCACAGATCAAGAAACGACAGGGCAGTCCAATCCAGTTCCATGGTGAACTCAATATCGGATGGACAGAATTAAAAGTGCCAAGAGTTGGTCAAGCCTGTTTCTCCCATGTTGCCAAGTCATGTCGCCGACATATCTGAAGAAACATTTTGGCTGGAGCGGCGCATTCTTAAATTCTTCTTCTTCAAAAAAATCCATGAAAAAATTAGCAACGACCGTACACATGACCACCCACTCCATCTGCTCGCAATATCCTCCTTCAAACCGGAAATGGGTTGTTGTCAAAACACGATGCAGTCGGTAAGAGGGGATGACGTCATCCCGCAGGGTTGGCTTTTGTGTCCGCCGTTACCGCGGCACCGTCAAAAGAAACAGCTAGTGTAGAATGGCCTCCCTCGCAACGTCTCCAAGCCCGACAACAGTTTATTTGGTCATCCAGTTCTGTTGAATTACCACCACCAGTCTCGAAGTCATTCCATTCAGCCCAGACTCACCTGACAAACCATTTCGACGTCGAAAACCACATTAGCAAGCGAGAGTATCGCGGAAACGGGGCCTCCATTCATGACGTGAGGTGTTTTTCTGGAATTCCGGACCCCCTGCCCCCCAGTCTCTTGCGATTTGGTGAGACGAGATTTAGACGCGGACCTTCCCCCCCCCCCTCCCCTTGCTGATCGGCCTCGTAGCTTTTCTGCTACCGAGGGCGCTTATACCCGCATCGTTCCTAGATCTTATAAGACATCGATCGTTTGTGAACCTTTCTTTTTTTCTTTTTTCTTTTTGGCTCTACCACCCTTTAACAATTTCAAGACCTCACGTGTGATATGATGAGATTTCTCCGGCCCCCCCCCCCCCCCCGCTATTTCACCTCACCTAATTAAGGGATTCCCTCAAATGAGAATCATCACGACCTTCGCAGTTCACGTCAGTAAGCTTATTTCATAACTACTTGATTTTGAAAATATTACGTGAAATTTTACATTTTGTTTAAACAGTTTATTGACATCTTAAGAAAGTTAGACAAACAATACGAAATTCGTCGTGAGGGGGTCTTGGAGTTGAGGTCAGTGAGAAGCGTCCTGCATATCCACCTCTTCTCGCCTCGCAACTTCTAAACCTTTCAACTTAGAAATTCGCAATTGCGCTCTAATTTATGTCTGACTAACCTTAATTATACTTAATCCAGAACCCGAAATTTGGATGGATCCTCACGAAAATGGTATATTAAGCCAGTGGTAGGACGGCTGGTTCCTTTCCCCTGAGTATGAAATCGAATCTAAGCTATGAAGCGACGTGCGTATGTCAGATGAGAAGGTGTGTGCACTGGGTTACGAACACGGGGCCTTGGACATGTGTGCTTTATCCTCTCGGCTGCCAGTACCTAAACAGCAGTGCAACGCAAAATCCCCAAAGATTATCTCGGACGAAAATAATTATAAGCGGCCTACTGGGGGGAGGGGCTGGAAAAAAGATTTCGTTTAACAACCTTTTAGTGAGCGACAAATAAACCGCAGCGACTCTCTTACGACTATTCTTCCCCCCTCCCCTCTCCTCCTTTAACTTCGCAAACTACTAATCAGAAAATTATGTAAAAAAATAATTTACAGCAAAACTATAGTGAACATTTCTGGAGTTACGCAAAATAACTGAATATGATTTTTTTTTTTTTTTTTTTCCCCTTAACGGAACATTCTATACATTAAGCGATAGAGACTTTAAGAAATTGCATAATAAATGTTTAGTGAAAATGCTTATTTTGAAAATTTGTCTAAGACCCACAGTAATTTTTTTCAGCTGATTTATATACCCCTTGAGAGACAATTCCGCAGAGCGTATAAATGAGCTTTCCTTAAAAATCACTTGTTATTGATTTTTGAAGCTTCTGCCAGTGTTTTATGAATTTTAATTTAATGCTCGTTGTGTGTCGGGCGCCCCGTGTTGTGACAGAGCTGTTTCCTTCAGACCGCGTCCACTACACCGACAGAGGGCTGGGGCGTCGGAGGTGGGGAAAAGAGAGTGGACTAGCGTGCTAGTGATAAGTCCACTGTCGGACTGACCTCTAGTGCAACACTCTGATCTTGAAAGTACGTCCACAAAGAGTTAACATGCTATAATGTTGAATGGTATGAACAATAACAAAATAAAACGTAGAAAATAGTTAAAACAGTGGATATAAAAAAGAATCGCTTTAAATGCTTCAGCAACTGTTTTTTAATGAAGTTGCAAGTGAAAATGTAGAGATATAAATCATTTAAGACTAACTGTATCTCAATTTGAAGAGCTGCTTTGAAATATTTTTGCTGATACATTAATAATGACACCGTTACGAATAAATTTTTTGATATCAGAGTCTGTAAAATCCTTGTTCTTATAACTTTTATTCTTAAAATTCCACAGAATTTACTCACTTTCGCGCAGTTCTGAAGATTTTAACGTATCTGCTTGACTGCGCTTACGCGACCTGTCAGTTGTCGCCATCTTGTTTGTTGGTCGTGAAGCGAGTCCACTGTCCTCAGCCAGCTGACTGTCGACACGAGGAGAGTGACTCTCCAGCCCTCTAGTCGCCACATCAGCTGTGCAGCCAGCCGGTACCTCGGCAGAAACGCCTTTCCTCGCAGCTAAGACGAGTCTTTTAGTGACTGCCTGTGGCCTGCAGTCGCCTATTTTGTGCGGGCATACATTTTCACAGCCGAGAGATTCGTCCGCTTGCACTGGTCTCTAGAGCTAGCTGCTCCACTCGGAGCAATCAGTATAGCAGAGTCCTCCAGCACTGCGCTCACTTTTATGCGTGAGCCGTGTTACTCCAAACTACATCGATAATACATCACAAGTAATCAAACACGATAAACTAATTCTGAGAAAAATACTCCAGAAACGAATTTCTGCAGGCTACACATATGTTTAACGTGTAATCATTTATTCAATTTTAATTAAATTGCTTGAAAAAAAATAAAACTTTTAAAATAATGCGAACGTGAAGGGACTTAATAAACGAACTTGACTTTATTGGAGTGGTTTTCTGTAGAGTAAACCAAATGTGTTTATGTTTCGTCGACGAAAAACCTAACAGATCACTGAATCTGACCTGTGAAATTCCACAGCACTGGACAGTAGTTGTGAAGGCGTCGACAGTGGCGCCACTGTAGGAGACGTTTCGGCTCTTGGAAAGCTGACATCATCACTTGGCCAGCAGCAGCCACCGAGTCTCCGCCCTCCGCACCGCGACGCCAGGTAAGCAGTCAGCACCTAACTCTGCGACACTTCAACGCTGCATCATGTCGGAACTAATCCAGTTAAATGGAATCCTCGTCGACCACTATGGCTTTTCGTAGCAAGGAGATGTTAGTCAATCCTAACAAAGCAGAAGGAATCGATGAGATTTATCAGAACTGTGAAAATTTCTAGGAGAACAAGTAATCCAAAGATGTTGCAAACTGCTATTGAAAAGTTATGCCACAGCAGGGAGTCAAACATGTCTTAACAAAAGTATCATCTTGACAAATCCTAAGAACTCAGAATGCAACAAATGAACAAAAAAAAATGCACAGTAACTTCAACATCACGTGCGTAAAGTTTTCCAAGCAGGATAAGATGTAGCGCACGGGACACTATGGATGTAAGACAAAAAATAAATGAATAAATAAATAATAAAAAATTTATGTAGTTTTTACGGTGATACAGATACCTTCCCAAAAACATTTACCATCCTCAGCATGGAGGGACCTACAGAACAAGTTCGATAAATAATAAATAAACCACTGGTCGTAATGTTGTCACAGTGCTGGTGAAACATCCCGTGCCGGTCCTAATCCATACAGACTTGTCGTGAGTTGGACACTCTCCTCGTTGACAGGAAAAAACAGGAATCCGGGCAAACACCTGTTGATTTGCACTCCAAACGAATGCAGTCTGCGGTGGACCACCGCTCGGAAACACACTTCTCGGAACTGTTGTCACCGCTCCGCATGCATAACGTCGGCCTGATAACCACGCACTATACGAGAACGGGCGTCGGCGGCTTAATAGAGCGTTCACGTGGTGCTGCGAAGCACAGCTGAGGGAACTGTTGCTCTGTGGGAGGTAGTAGACTCGAGTCCAGTGCTACACACTCAGACGCTGCGCCCGTATCCGCTTAGAGACGTTCGCAATATGGCGACCTGGCGGCGCTGCTGCAAGGCTTCTGCGTTCAAAATGGCGGCTAAACACTGTAATGATAGGCTTCTCATTACATTTAATCACCGATTAATTTGTTAAAAAAGGAACAAACACAGCAAATGCTATGAACATTTGATTATTATTGTTATTCGTTGTTTGGGTGCGAGATACGTACGGCGACTTGGCGGAAACGGTTTGTACGACCCAAAGGCAGATTCCATACCTGGGCAAGCATTGTTCGAACTGCGGGAGAGGGTGGAAAGGTTTGAAGGACGGTGAAACCACGACTGGGCGACAAGGTGGTGGACGTCCACGCCACATCACAGAACGTGGAGGTCGGAGGCTTGCCCGCTCTATAGGAGGTGATCTGTGGCAGATTTGACGGAAGAGTACAGTTTTGCTGCTTCCAGAACTGTTCCATAGCACAGGAATTGAGATTCCGCCACAGATCACCCCCTATCCTGCTTTGCAGAGCGGGCAAGCCTCCGACATCCACGTTCTGTGATGCGGCGTGGGTATCCACCACATTATCGCCTACTCGTGGTTTCACCGTCCTTCAAACACTTTCCACAGATGTTCACTACAGTAGCCCGCGAACACTTTCCGAGATGCTCGTTTCCCGATGCCGCCCCCACAAACCGCTGGCCCGTAATTTAAGGGAATTTCGTGACCTGCGCGTAGAAATCTGGTGTCAGATACCTCTGGGCGCCTACCCAGGACCCGCGCTACGCTGCATTTCGTTTTAAAGGTTGACCAATGTGCTAGTAAGTAGGTGGCCATAACGCTGGGGTCACAAGATACAATCTCAACCACGCGAGTAGCTCCTGATTAATGCCACCATAGCGTCTTCTAAAGTTTGATTGATTTTATTAAAACTGAAATACCTGCCCCGAGGTAGACTGGAGTCTGTTGTTTGGTGACGCGTGTTTGCTCTGAATGCTCCGTTGTATCTCCAGGGACATCGCTGACGGTCGCTTCAGCGAACTCGCCGCTCGCCTCCCAGCCTCTGCTCTTCAGAGGAAACTCAACCAAAATACGGAATGATGTCATGCAGAAGCCAGTAACTGCAGAATTGTCTCGGTACTTCAGTTTCTAGTTTTCTTTGGGCCTTCGTGTTCTAGAGCTCGATCAAAATTTCTTCCTGCGTGATCCGAGCGTGCGATGATAACGTTAATTAGGTTCCAAACACGGATTTGTTTTTTGTAAGGTGTAAGTATTGAATGTTTATTGAATTCTTCCACAAAGCATGGACGAGGTGACTGCCGAGTGGGGTCATCTTGTAATCCAGTCACCAGCTCCAAAGAACTTGAATAGGTGACGACACAGAGGCGCATGGAATCTCTTCTCCGTTTCCAAAGATCAGATTACTATCAAGATTACCATCCTCTCGCTAAATAGTCAAATAGTCTGTGAATCATAAATAATGGTTCCTGGGTGACAGATCTTCGCTCGGCATCTTTCCACTTCTGTTCAGTATGCAAAATTTCATCAAAATCCTTAGAGAAATTTGTGAGAATTTAATTTTATGTATTCACAAGAGTTGCTCATATAATAGTATTATATTGGATAGATTAAATACATATAGGTAGGACGGCCAGTTCCTGTCCTCTGGGACGTACAGTTTAACCACAGAACGGCCCAGTGTAGTTCACCACCGGAATATGAACACGGGATCGTAGCCAGAATTTTTTGAGAGCTAGCGCAGTAACCACTTTTTTCCCCACTAAATACATTTGAGCGGTCAGACCACTCCATATTTATTACACATTCAATATATTTCTTTCCAACTTACATAAGAACTGCAGTCCGTTAAATAAGTATCGCGAATAGAAACCTGCTTGGGTCAAATTTCGTCAGGGTTTTCTTGAACTGAGTCTTCACTGGGCGAAGTTCGAGTAACTTGGTTGGGACGATTTTGTTTTATGTTTTCTTGAGATGAGTCTTCACTGATTGAAGTTTGATTGTAGTTAAAAAATTCGAAGCTCACAGTTCCTTGCTACAACCAAAGATAAAACAATAGGCTCCTGGTGAATCAAAATTCTACGACATTGCGTGGCTTTATAAATTTTTGTGTGTAAGCTTGTATTTTTTTAAAAGATGTCACATATGTTATTTTCTTTTTCTTCGGGGTGGTTAAAAGTTACCCCTTCATAGGTGCACATTTCCCTACTTGAATCAAAGAGAAACTTAAATAATATCTGAAACTTCTAGGACAGCCGTTTCCGAGATAAAAATCCTGCTATTATGTTTAAGATAAACAAGTTTGAAAAAAAAAACGCATCTGATAAAGCCAGTATTCATTTTTTAAATATTTACTTTTTAAAAGGTTTTACAATTTAACTGGTAGTATTTAATGATAACAACCTTTTACAATTCAGTAATATTGATGTTTTTGTTAAAGACACATACGGTCAAAAAGTAAACGGTGATTACATTATAACTGCTAATATTATTTTCAAACAAGTTTTGTAAAGTAAAATATCATTTCTGATAAACCCATTTTTTAAATATCTTCCTTTTATATGTTTCACAATTAAACTTGTAGTGCTAGTATTCCCACGGGTCAGCTAGTATACAAGAACTGTTCTTTTAAATATATAAGAGTTCGTTGTTGAAAGCAAAGAGAAACTGTTAGTAGGCTTTATGGTATCTGAATCGTCTACGAGATGGCGTTAGATCCGTTTTCGAGATATCAAGTGCAAAATTTGTTCGTATTTTATAAAATTGAGTTTTTTCAGGGAATACAACATTTCAGGTAATGTTAAAAAACAAGACGTTATTTAAATATGAAATTTCATCAAAATCGTTAGAGCTGTTCCCGAGAAACATGAGTGGCTCGTTTGAAGATAAGGACTAAGACATAGGTGTGCAGTGGTTACAACACGTGACGAGTGGGTGTGCTCTGCGGTCGGACACGCCCGCGCCAAGTCGAGCGCGGTGGCCTCGCATTCGGTTCCGATCCCCGTCACGACGTCAGGCGAAAGCCAGGATGCTTCTTTCAAAAGGCCATGGCCGAATTATTTCCGTTCCTTGCCACCGTCCTTTCCATTTCAAGCCTTCAACAAGCAGTTACTTCCCCACCTTATAATCATAATCAACGTTTAGTTTTTTATTTGTGTACCTAATAAGCTGAATCTTCCTTGGATTTGTCTTCATTCCATGTTTACCAACGCAACTGGATATCCTGTCGAGGTCGCCCTGCAGCTATTCATAATCCTCTGCATTTCGTCATCAGCAAACAGCTTAGCTTCTGATGGTTATCCATCAACACAATCATTCATTACAATAATGAATAGCAATGGTCCCAATACGCTACCCTGTGGCACTCCCATTTTTACTTCCACTTCTTTTGATACTGCATTTCCTACCCAAACTTTCTGTTTTCTACCTTTTTAAAAAAATAAATTATCGAGAAAATCCCTTTCTCATCCACTCCAATAGTTTTTTACCTTATCTACTACCATTTTATGGCTCACTTTGTCAAAAGCCATTGCAAGATCTAGTGCTAGGCTATTAATTTGGTCCCCCTTGTCCATTTCACCCGAAATACCTTGCATATATCCCACCAACTGAGATCCACATGAATACCCTTGCCTAAGCCAAGTTGCCGACCTGAAAACCACTTACACTCCTCACATATTTTTCCTACGTGGTTGCATATCAATATCTCCTTTAATTTACCTACCATTGATGTGAAACTGTTTGGCCAATAATTTTAGATTTTATTTCTCACTCCTCAATTTACCAGTACTACTATCGCACTTTTCCAGTCCTCTGGTAAACAGCAAGTATCAACACTCGAATAATATTTAAAGATAAGGTACAACGTGACATCTGGCTGTCATTAAGACACCCATAGTTATATTATATACAGCAACCCCTTAAATTTTTTCAACTTTCTTAGTTCCTTCATCATATCTTCAGGATTAAATTCAAATGTTTTGGTCTGCTCCTTTGTAATTGTGATATTAAGCGATTTTGACCCTTCCACTTGTGAGTCATTTCCCTAATGGTCTCAGTAAACCAGTTACTTAAAATCCAATCCGTAGATTTGCAGCTTTTGGAACTACAGCATCAACATCTGTTCTACTTTACACCGTCGCCCATTGTAACTTTGCAGTTGCGATAACCCAAACGTACTGACATCAATCAATTAGGTGTAATCTTGTTGGAAAAATGAAATTATCGCAATATTTTTTTATATATTCCTTTTAACCTTTAACCGATATTAACACTTCTTCTTACTGCTTCAATAATTTTCACATCTTAATCATGCCACTGTTCAATTCATGTTCTTATACACTGCGATACCTTTTGTGTACAACTCAATCTTTGACTTCAATTCCAATCGATAGTCACTGCAACACATTGAACAGAGATTCACCTGCCCTCCTACTCAAGGAAATTTATCAGATATGGATAGTTAGATAGTTAGTTCGTTCAAACAATTCTTTTACTTCTCATTCTTTTTACTATGGCTTTGAGGTTATTAGAGGCGGAAAAGGACGAGGGTCTAGGAACGGGAAGGAATTCCGCCATTCCCTATAGTAGAAAATATCCCGGCATTCGCCTGGAGTGATTCGGGGAAACCACGGAAAACCAAAATATGGATGCCCGGACGAGGATTCGAACCTACGTTTTCCACCACCCCCCTCCCCCCAAAAAAGAAATGTGTTACTGGGAGATATGAGGTGTTAAGTGATTTGTGCATGCAGACACATTCATCAAATGATCGAATGCACCAACTGCTTACTCATAATATCGCGTATGAACTGACCGTCTGCGAAGTGATATCTGTGCACCTGTCAACTACTGGCGTCAGGCGCGAGCAGTCAGGAGGCTCAAGTTTATAGACATGCAACTGTTATTCGAGACGGAGCGCATGGAGACTCGTAATGGCGCTGCCAGGCTTGACCCTGGGATGTTACATTGCTGAAAATTACCTGTGTCTGGACAAATGTTTTCATTTTGCCGTAAGTTCTCTCGTGGTAGAAATATTTTCTTCTAGACAACATCAGTTGATAGGATAAACCGTAGCTCTCTTTTACGATGAAGTGGTAAAAACGCAATATATCTGAGAAATTTTCGTAATTCAATAATACCTAAAATAAATCACGTTCCGCTCCACCGTTTTTTTTTTTTTTTTTTTATTTTTCGAATGAGGGCACACAGAAAACGAGGCAATTTGAAGAGATATTCCTGTTATTTGAGAATAAGTGAGCCACATGGAACTCCGCCTATTGTAAGAGATTTCATCACTTGGAACCGCGGTGTTGGTATTTCAAAAATAACAAGTAGTTATTCGAGTTCATCGGAAGACACTCATCGACTGACTGGGCCTCGGCACTTGCGGGTCAGCCAGACACTGCCAGAACACACTCCTACATCGTTTCAAGAAGAGCGGCCGTTAAACCCTACTCCTGGTCATCCAGCGGCAATCTCGTGGAGCTCGATGGTTCTTTGTCGTCGCTAGCTCCTATAGGGTTTCACAGTGATGTCCCCGTTCTGCAGTCGAGGCAGGTCTCACGTAAATGAACAAGTGTGCGGTATCTATCAGTCACAGATTATCAAGGCATCAGCTCAGTGTGCAGGGAAGACAATAACGGAGCCACAGCAAGTGTACGTGTCGCTAAATGAGAACACCCTCGACAAGTTGTAGAGCTAAAACAAGGTCGCCCACTTGATCTGAGGGAGGGCCCCCACCTGGTTACGCTTACCGCGAGGGCACTGTCAGAGTCTGGTCTGGGGTCGACGCAATCGAGGGCTGTCTGTCTGCTGTATGTAGGTCGGCAGGCATGTATTAGCCACGCGACTTGGTTAGAAGTGGAAGGGCGGCCATGGCTACAGACTACGTCTCGATTTCAGACTTAAGCAACGGCGAAATTTCTTCCTGTTACTAAGAGAATCGCCGACTCGCATGAACTACCGGGTATTGCTGCATGATCTTTTTTTTTATCTGCTTAACGTCTCTCTAACAGCAAGGTCTTTAGAGACGGGAAAGGATGGGGGGAAAGGAATGGGAAGGAATTCGGCCATGGCCTTTTGAAGGAAACATCCCAGCGTTTGCCTGGAGTGATTTGGGAAACCATGGAAAACCCAAATCTGGATGCCCGGACGGGGATTCGAACCGCCGTCCTCCCGAATGTGAGGTCAGAACGCTAACCGTTACACCACCACGCTCGGTGCATGATCTACTCCAAGAATTTAAGGAAAGATCCCGAAATGTAAATTTGCTGAATAGGGAATTGTCCCCACCTCTATTGACCTCGACGTCCACATGCGCATGATGGAATATTTTTTTTATTTTAAGTGGTTCAGTATGAACTCTGCCGCAGTGAGTGTAAGCTTTGCTGCAGCTCGCTCAGGCGAGGCTCGTGTAGGTCGGAGTTGTCTGGTCCTCGGGAGGGATGAAGACAACTATTTCTGAGTCGGACCGACGTCACTGTGCTCTGTGGCGCCACCAGGAGCGCGGAAATTTCCTGTTGCTCCCGCGTCCACGAGCATCTGTAAGGCATAACGTCGGCTCAATACGACCGACCAGAGGCAAGGAACGGACGAGCTCAAAAATAGAGGGACTCGACTGGGCAGCCAGCCAAAGTCGCTGCTACAGGTGCCAGTCGCAATCCATTAAATACAGCACACACGTCGCTCACTGTCTCCAGGAGGATTCACTTCACATGCGGCTGATTATATTCCAAACCTCTCGCCTTGCAATCAGTTTACTTTGCTTCCTTTTTCATTAAACGTAAAACTGTTACTACTAACATTTGTATTCATATTATTCTTGTTATAATTATTAATTAATTTTGTCTTTTTTGCATATCAAGCTACTAATTAGCTCAGGAAAAATAAATACCGCCCTTTCGTTTACTTGCAAATAAACCAACAAACATCTGATTGTTTTTGCGGTATTTGTTTATCAGCTAGTGTGAGCCCGTGACCGTATCGCCAAGGGTCTAAAATAGTTCCAGTTTTTAGCGTCGAAGATTGTGACAGGTTGACCTCATCTCACCAAATATAAACTTGACCTGTGTTTCACGCTTACGGTGAATAAAATTCGTTGAGTTTGAAGAACTCAGAAGTATTAATAGACGTGGGTATTAACCACGGACAGGGACGATAGCGCAATCGTATAATTGTTTCAAAGGTCGCAGACTCGAGCTTGCTGTAATACATACTTGTATTTGACCCTTAAAGTTCACCCTGCAGAATTCTTCTTTGCTTCGAAAGCATCTCGTTGTTTTTTCTTATTGAGGCTGAGCATTCATAATGTAATCTTTCGTCATATTGTCTGTAAAGGCCAGAGAACTGAATGCAGATTGCAGATTACTAAACAGTTGAGCAACTCCCAAGAAACGATATGCCACAATACTCGATTCCTTAACATATTTGGTCTGATGTTCACTTTAACCGAACATGAAGAAATACCGTCAACAAAAGTGGTCTTTTGAGTAAGTAAAAAGCAAATAAACCGTAATCTATAAACTTTGATCAAGCAACAACATTATCACAAGTTTTAATTAAATTGAAATTTAGCCTAGGCCGCAATGAAAATTGGTATTGGTGGTTACAGCAAAGACCAAAAGTAATTTAAGTTATTTAAAGTTTGTTATGATTCTTTCGCTAGCAACTTGTTGCTGAAAAGAAGTTCGAATTTTTTTTAAGGTTATCAAAATTTTTACTATGAAATGCTACGAAAAGCAAATTTAATGAATGTATTATGACAATTAATTTGGTAGCAGTTGCTTAGCTATTAAATTGTGGAAATAACGTCGAACTTCTTCTAATGGTATCTCTGGTCGCTGTTTTGTGAGCCGTGGCTGACACGTGACACTGTTCCAGCCAATAGCTATCGAGATTGAGAAAAATCATCCAAAACTTCTAGATATTAAAACTTTTGATGATACATAACATCCCACACACACAGATTAAAACATGACAGAAACAAAATTAATTAATACGTCTTATTTGACTTAAGCTAATGGAAGTGAGTGTTGAAACATGCCTGCTTAGTTCTAACTGCCGCATCCTCCGCCTGGAGTCGCCCGCACTTTGTTCAGCAAATTTTTGTTCGAAAATCAACACTTAAACGTGAATAGCATCGCGATACTCGTAGCCTGAAGCCATTCAAAAACAGAGATAAAAAAAAACTTCGACTTCCGTTTCCCAGTTTTCATCAAAATGTATTATTTCTAGTTTCTGTTAAAATTTCCCAACAATGCGAGTCGAACGACTAAAATTTGTAATTGATTAGTTTCCAGCATGTCAAGGCAATCATTATATTCATCAAATGGCCTGAAAATAAATGCAAACTGACAATGTTCCGATTATAATAAATTTACACACTCTCCACCTGTCCTCTAACCACTCCACTCTGGTCGACGTGTAGGTTGCTAGGGGTGGCCTCCCTCCCTCCCTCCCTCTTTCTCACACGACGCACTGGTTCAGCCCCTGGCAGATGGCGTGGGTGGCGCCACCTTGCACGCACGCGACTCAACCGAAAATGGAGTGACACGTGTCACTACACGTGTCACTAGAGTGTCAAAAACCCGCTCCTCTGCAGCTACAGAAACAGATCTGATCCATATCACAAGCAGCTTTACTGGTTACGATAGTACTTTCCAAAAGTGATTTAATACAAGATGTAAGGAAGCTTGCACAACGCACTCTGATTGCTTTCAGATAGTCTAGACTGCGAAAAATACCAACCAAAAATATTGCCAACCCCGTGTTTCATCGATGTAAGCTCTATATCAGAAGCATTACTCATTTTGTAAGACTACAATGAGTCAAACCACAAGTGAAGATGCATGATCGTTATTTCATCACGAAACTTCAGTTTGTGATTTACAATCAAGTTCCTGCACCTGTGTATAAGCCTGTGTTGCAATATGCTTGGCGAAAGCCAGGTTATCACACTGTCATGCTAGCATCATCATTTCAGAATGTAATTAGTGTGGCTTTTGATATTGGACTGCGTGAATGCGAAAGTGGTTTGGAATGTGGTAACGTGGCTTTAATGAGGTGTGCACATTGTTCTCTTCCACTTTGTTTTAACCACTTCACGGAAATCCCGCAGGACTAACACAAGCACTATCAGGTGTGTGGTATATGTGTGTGCTGTATATGCGTGCTTTGCGCTATATTAACGTACTTTAAACACAGAATTTTTGGCACTGTTGATAGAAAATGTGATGATACACTGACGTCATTGAATCCCGTATAATTTCCTTCATATGGTATTGATATCTTGTTACTCCGTTCTGTTTATGATGGCTTGTTACTCTAAGCATGTTTTCGAGCGTTCGAGGTCAAAGGTGTTTGTTGTGAGATGACAGCTACAAACTACAGAAATGAACAAGGGATTTAACACAAAACGCAGACAATAAAGCCCTAACAATAATATTTATGCGTAACGGAAAGCCTGGAGAAAGAACGAGGGGAATTAAAATAAACCGCTAAAGGAAGAATTAAGTCTACAGAAATGACTTACCGTATGAATGCCGACGAGACGAGGTTGCGTTCACACGTGCTCAGTACTGACAGCACGTCGCGACGTGTGTCTCCGAGCCCGTCACACATCAAACAGGGCGGTGTGCTCTCCTCCTACATCCACACTCTGCAATTCACAAATACTGTGGGTGGCAGAGGTTGCTCGGCACCAATCCTAATTCAGTGCATTCCAATCCCGAACAGAACGAGGAAAGAAAGAACACATGAAAGCATCAGTACGGCATCTTATTTCTCGAATCTTATCCCTCCTGTCATTGCGATGTAAATAGGTTTGCGGAAGAAGTATTTCAGTTCTCTCGTAAATTAAAGAATTTCGCATATTATCCAATAAATTCAAACGAAAACAACGTCGTCTGTCTGCCAAACAATCCCAGCCCAATCTATGTATCAGCTCTGTGACACGTAAGGACTGTAACTAGCGGTCACGAATCGAGCGGCTCTCCTCTGCACTTTCTCTGACGTGTCAATCAATCCCTTGCGATAAGGACCACAAACTCCATAACAGTAATCCAAATGCGGACGCACTAGTGTTTTGTAAGCTATTTACTTTGTATGAGCATTACAACTTCTCAAAATACGTCCTATGAATCGTAATCTAGAATTAGCTTTGTCTACGACCGAAAAAATGTGCAAGTCCCATTTCATGTTGCTTTGTACTATTACGACCCAGGAAATCAACCGTGTCAACAACAGAATTGTTAACTTTGTACTCGTAAACAAACGGAGTCTTGTTGTTACTTATTTGCATTGCCTTGCACTTTTTGCAGTTAAGTGTAAGCTGCCATTTATGGCACCATTGCGAAATAACAGCCAGATCGCGCTGAATTTCTAAGCAATTGTCAGAGCAGCTTATTTCCCTATAGATAAGTGCGTCATCGGCAAACAATCGCAACCTGCAACTAACATTGTCACCGAGATAGTTTACAAAAATTACAAAAAGAAGTGGTCCTATTACACTTCCCTGAGGATGGCCCTTGTTTGCTGCCTGTCGGAAGATCTGCTCGCAGCTCTCTTTACGTCGCTGGGGTGAGAGTAGAGCAGTCCCTTTAAGGGTCGGAGGGAGACGGCTCTTAGATGCCGGTTATATTTACACGCGCACTCACCAACCATTCACTAATCATATTTTATTGTACATTCCATACTGTGATCCCCTCGATAGCCAAAGTTATTTTTAAAAAAATATTTAGTTAAGGTTAAATGACTTGCCTTTCATAGATTAACTATGGAACCAAACTTTTGAGTTTTTTCATATCGTTTGCCAAGTATTCAATTTTATTGGAAAATTTCATATTATGAAGTCTTGTGACTTTCGTTCTAATTTCCCCTTCTGCTCATTCTGACTTAAGCATCTCTAAGAAAGCTGAAAGCACTTTCGGACAGTTTGGATCCCTCTTTCGCTAAAGAAGCGTCTGGATGTTGCACAGCTCGATGTCAGCTGATGTTGGCTTGCTCGCAGCAGAGAATCCGGTCTGTCGGGAATGCTGCTTGCAGGGGCTCAATCGAGGCACTGCTGCAGTCACCAAAGTAACGCCAGGTTCAGACTTCATGTGTCCGTCAATTAATCACGCAATTTTTCCTTTTTTGGATACAATAATTTTTTCAAATATAAAAACTTACACTTAAAATAACTTTATACCATGCTTATAAGAAAGTAAATATATTCAATTTTTTATTACTGCAAATGAAATTTTATTAATCAATTATTTTTGGAGTAGCTGCCAGCCATCACATCGCGAGGAATGAATCACTGCACTTTATTTGCTGTTCGAGGTGACACAGATGGTACGAACGAAAATTCCCAATATTTTACAGCATACAGTGAGCAGACATTGTTTTTGAAAGAGACAGTTTAGGGAAACATACTAGACTGATTTTTTAATCTGTGGCTCGACCTCGTTGGTGGTCGAGGAATATCTCTGGCACTACATTGTCAGTTGGTTGGCAGCATCATGCGGTAAACGCTTTACAGATTGTATAATATTTACAAGTTCTTATGTCTCTCTTCACTAAACTACCAAATTCCGTGAATCATCTGTATATTTCAAATTCGTTGATACATGTTTCTCGCATTAATCACAAATAAGTAGTAACACGATTTTTGTTTGTCACTTTTTGTTTTTCTTGTTTTGGCTGGCACCGACTCAAAAAATAACTTATTGATAGAAACATTTAAATAATACTAATATAAAATAGTCCATTTAGATTCATTTTCTCCTAAGGAAGATAGATATAAAGTTGTTTTAAAATTTTTAGTATATTTTTTGACGGCTCTTTTCTTTAATTATTTTATTATTAAATATTTAGTTCTATTATAGTCTGTTTTATATTTAAATATGGAAGAGCAGTTCTGATTTTGCGATCTGACGGTAAACATGCGGTTGGTGAATGAGTTACTATGTGAGCGCCGGCACCTGTGATTTTGCTGATGGCGCTGCTGTCCGTATGTTGACCTCCGTCAGACGAGTTAACACATAAAGAAAAGCCGACCGCGTGCAGTGCCGAGACGCACAGACCATGAAGCTGGCCGCTCAGTATACAGCTCTGCAGACGGGGTAAATCGCTCAATGCAGATTAAAAGAAAGGCTTGCTCTCCGGAAAGATCAAACAGAAGAAGGCGAGTTACCTCAAGCTGTACTGATGACAATCGGCCTTACAATCATAGGTAATGATAATAACTCAGCAGTTTCACCTGTCTGTAAAACATTCCAAGCGCAAATGGGATACTAAGATGTGCTATCGCTCATATTGAGCTGGGCGGTAACTGTGCATAAAACACAGAGCACAGCCGTCGATAAGGGAGCGTGCACAAGCCACGTGGTCCTGTGAACCCCCTTCCCTGTGAACACGCAGCCCGACCTATCTTTGGAATGTAACCCCCCTTCCCCCCCCCCCTCCCACGTACCGCAGCGTAGCTTTCCAGCTGACCCCCCCCAAACCAAGCCACGTAGTTTATGGACACTCCCTAAGGAAGTAATTAATTTACGCAAAAAGAATTTTGTTAAATCACAGATTTATGTGGCACTGGATAGCGTAAGAACTTGATTATGCATTGCATTAAACCTCTGACAGAAGCGACGAGGCTGCGTCATCTGTCCGCGAGTTGATATTCCACAGCAAGCAGTACACGCCGGACGGGGCGAAGGGACTGACAAAATACAGTCAAACTCAGGCTTAACTCAGCAAACCCGGAATACACTACTGATTGTTCCGATATGTCATAGGATCGCAATGGGACCACTTTGACGGTGTATCCTGTCCACGAGTTGATGAGTTCCTCCTCTTCAGAAGCTGTGAGGGATGTGTGGAGTTGAGTATGTAATGTGCCGTGTCCGATACGGCACGCTGGTTACGATACTGGCTGGGTGCACTAACACAACGAGAGCGCGGCGATACAGCCACACAATGCACAGCCGATACGGCTTTGTCTCCACCAAACACGATGACTCAAACCCACTCGCTCAATCGCAGCTGTACGACCACGAAACAATCTTCATTACGCAGGAAAACGGTGGCGACACTCCGCTAAAACTGTCCAACAATGCTAAACCGGTCCGTAAGTACTGATATCTAAAATTATCAACAGCAATTATGTTAGTGAATTACACGATTGCTTGTGGATTATGATTGACGAAAATAAAGTAAATTTCGCTGTAGTCTTACAAATGAATTTTACACCCAGTCGTTGAATTCACAGATAATTCCAAATTTTAGTTTATTGTTTGGAACAAGTTAGTAACTTCTTAGTTTCTATTCGCCAAGAAAGTATATTTTTTTCTTAGCGCTTTGCACCTCGTCGACGTCGAGGTTATTAGAGGCGGGAAAGCAGTGGGGACAAGTAACGGGAAGGAATTCAGCCATGGAATTTTGAAGGAAGCATCCCGGTATTCGCTTGGAGTGATTTGGGGAAACCATGGAAAACCCAAATCTAGATGCCTGGACGGGAATTTGAATCGGCGTCCTCCCGAATGCGAGGCCAAAGCGTTACCGCTCACCCACCGAAAGTTCCGTGTATTATTTTAAAATATTCTTAGATATGTTTGATTCTCATGTATGTCATATTTAAGTTATGATGTGAAGTGGAAATTTCGTAAAACATACTGAAGATTTTTCAAACAAAAAAAACATGTATGTCTGCATTGTTTTAATGCTGTTGCGGTCCCTGAGTGTTTTCTATTTCTCCGTCTGTTCGTATTCTGGCAGTAGGCCTATTTCTCTTGCCCGCTGTGCATTTTCTTCTACGTCCGCTTTAAATCTTTTCAGTGTTCAGACGTCTTACCACCTTTTGTTTGGTAAATTTCCTAAGGTTCATAGTTGTTCCCTCTTCCGCCATTTTTTTATTAATGATTTTATTCGTTATATCTTGTCGTGCATGTTTTCATTATATATTATTAAATTATTAGTAGCCTAAAATATTTTTAGCAACACTGCATTCTCTGTTGGCCCTTCTTATTCGCTTATTAGTCCGATTGTCCTTTAGGGTTATTATTCGGTTTCCATGGAAGGTCTAATAATGATGATGATTATTCAGTTAAAAATATAATTGTAGTTTAAAAAACTAAAATCACGCTTTCGTAGTAATGTGAACTAAAAGGTTAAAAATAATATTTAAATATAAACATTTTGTTTAACAGTGATAGGACGTCCCACAATTCAGGATAAATTAATTTTTTTGAATAAGCTTAAAGTATAAAGTCACTGATTACAAAATTAACTTTAATGTAAAAAAGCATGGGGTGCTATTTCAGTTGTCTTATACTCTATGTCGTTGGTTGTTTGTAAAGACAGAGTCATTGTCAAAAGTTATGTAGAGCGCACCTCACGCTTTTTTAACATTAAAGTTAATTTTGTAATCAGTGACTTTATACTTTAAGATTATTAAAAAAAATTAATTTATGCTGAATTGTGGGACGTCCTATCACTGTTAAACAAAATGTTTATATTTAAATATTATTTTTAACCTTTTAGTTCACATTACTACGAAAGCGAGATTTTAGTTTTTTAAACTACAATTTTATTTTTACACGCTTTATTAGCTTGACTTGTATGTATGTATGTATGTATTGTATGTATGAATGAATGTAACGGAATTTTACAACTCCATTTTGACCCACTTCCAGATGTTCGAGCGGGTTGAAATTTGGCACACATATTAAGAACCGGTGACAATACAAGAATTTCATAGCTATATCTTGCTATTCTCATTACTTTGACAATAACAAAAGAAAAATGGTTGAATGTCGTGAAATTTTGCAATTTAATTTTAACCCAATTCCAGATGTCCGAATTGTTTGAAATTTTGCTGATGTATTGATAACTGATTACAATACAATAATTTCATAGCTATATCTTGATATTATCATTAATTTGACAGTAAAAACAGAAAAAATTTGCACACGTTTTAAGAACCGTTGACAATACAAGTCTCTTAGCAACGTCCTGCTATTCTCGTTACTTTGACCATCTCCAGTTTCCCGGGTGTGATTTACGAGCCTTGGTTGCTGATGACGATCGTCTTCCACTGTCTCCTATCCAGAAAGGTTTCTCTGTCTGCAGTCACTTAACGTGATGTTGAATAGTGAGTATTCGAAACATTACTTAGTACTATTATAGAAGAGTAGTCTTCCACATTTACCCTGCTATTGGACCTCTGGCTGAGCTGCCATTTAATTGTATTTAACTCGTGGAAGTAATAATTAAAAATGAAACTTCAACACAAAGATAAAGAGAGATTGGCGAAGTAAAGCCAACAGTAGGAAACATACTTTTGAAACTATTTGAACTAAAAAGTTAAAAATAAAATTGTAGTTTAAAAAACTAAAAACACGCTTTCGTAGTAATGTGAACTAAAAGGTTAAAAATAATCTTTAAATATAAAAATTTTGTTTAACAGTGATGGGTCGTCCCACAATACAGGCTAAATTAATTTTTTTTAATAAGCTTAAAGAATAAAGTCACTGATTACAAAATTAACTTTTTTGTAAAAAAAAAAAAAAAAAAAAAAAAAAAAAAGCGTGGGGTGCTCTCTACACAACTTTTGACAATGACTCTACCTTTACAAACAGCGAACGACAAAAAATATAAGACAACTTATACAGCACCCGATGCTTTTTTACATTAAAGTTAATTTTGTAATCAGTGACTTTATTCTTTAAGCTTATTCAAAAAAATTAATTTATCCTGTATTGTGGGACGTCCCATCACTGTTAAACAAAATCTTTATATTTAAAGATTATTTTTAACCTTTTAGTTCACATTACTACGAAAGCGTGTTTTTAGTTTTTTAAACTACAATTTTAACTTTTTAGTTCAGATAGTTTAAAAAGTATGTTTCTTACTGTTGGCTTTTCTTCGCCAATCTCTCTTTTTCTTTGAGTTGTAGTTTCATTATTAATTATTATTCCCACGAGTAAAATACAATTAAATGGTCAACTCAACAAGAGATCCAATAGCACGGTAAACGAGGAAGGCTACTTTTCTATAATAGTACGAAGTAATATTTCGAATACTTACTATTCAACATCACATTAAGCGACTTCAGACAGAGAAACCTATCTGGATAGGAGACAGCAGAAGACGATCGTCTACAGCAACCAAGGCTCGTAAATCACACCCGAGAAACTGGAGAACGATGATGATGATGATGATGATGGCTATATTGGGTGGGAAATCTCCGAAGGGTGTGGCTGCCAAATGACGAAGATTTCTCGAATCGCACCTGTGCACTAATGTCGCGGCTGCATTTGCCTAACTCAGTAATTCCATCAAGTATAGGATACACTGACAACGTGGTGAGAGTGAAATTATCGAAATTTTATCGGTTCTTAATAAGTGTGCAAAATTTAAAACGATTCGGACGTCAGGAAGCGGGTAAACACTGAAATTAAAGATTCCATTACATGGCAACCATTTTTCTATTGTTACCGTCAGAGTAACGAGAATAGCAGGACGTTGCTAAGAGACTACTGTATTATCAACGGTTCTTAAAACGTGTGCAAAATTTTTATGTTTTTTACTGTCAACGTAATCAGAATAGCAAGACATAGCTATGAAATTACTGTATTGTAATCAGTTATCAATTTCAAACAACTCGGACATCTGGCATTGGGTTAAAATTATATTGCAAAATTCCACGACATTCAACCATTTTTCTGTTGTTACTGTCAAAGTAATGAGCATACCAGGATATAGCTATGAAATTATTGTGTTGTCACCGGTTCTTCATATGTGTGCCAAATTTCAAACAGCTCGGACATCGGGAAGTGGGTCAAAATGGAGTTGTAAAATACATACATACATACATACATACATACATACATACAACAAGCATACATATAAGTCAAGCGTGTAAAAACTGCACCGAGCGTGGTGGGTGAGCGGTTGACGCTCTGACCTCGCTCTGGGAAGGATGCGGGTTCGAATCGCTGTCCAGGCATCAAGATTTGGATTTTCTGTGGTTTCCCCAAATCATTGCAGGCGAATGCCGGGATGCGTCCTTCAAAAGGCCATGGCCGATTTCCTTCCCGTTCCTAATCACCAGTCCCATCCTACCTCTAATGACCTCGACGTCGACGGGCGTAAAACTAAAAGTTAAAAAAAGTTTCTAATGTACCTGCCCTATTCAGACTTCTAACATTCCACGCTCCGACTCGTAGAATGTTTCTATCCATTCTGATGACTCCTCCCTGAGCAGTCCCCACCGGGAGATTCGATTGAGGGACTATTTTACCTCCGGAATATTTAATCCAGGAAGAAGCCATCGTACTATATGTAATTTCAGAGGATTACGTGTCTTGGGGATATCGTTAGGGTCTTTAATGCAGTGGGTTCCCAATGCGTTCTGCATCCCCATGCCGTTGATCATTTCTGATTCATCCGCCTTCTGCGGCGCATCTAACCCCAGTGGCAACCAGCATCGTGGCTCCGTATGCAGGGAATCGTCGCAAAGACACTCACAGTAAACCTTCGAGGCATTGTTATCCGGCTCGTACGGAACCGAATCGAGTGATCTCTAGCCTGGCACTCCGGAGCACCGGGTTCATGCCCCCGTTCGGCATGGTCGAGTTCCTTGCCGACCCGTCCGCTCGCGGCTCGTAATAGGAGCGAAGCCCGAAGGAAAAACAGTCAACACACCGTAACGAGAACACGAGTCAAGAAACAGTCAACACACCGTTACGAGAACACGAGTCAAGAAACAGTCAACACACCGTAACGAGAACACGAGTCAAGAAACAGTCAACACACCGTAACGAGAACACGAGTCAAGAAACAGTCAACACACCGTAACGAGAACACGAGTCAAGAAACAGTCAACACACCGTAACGAGAACACGAGTCAAGAAACAGTCAACACACCGTAACGAGAACACGAGTCAAGAAACAGTCAACACACCGTAACGAGAACACGAGTCAAGAAACAGTCAACACACCGTAACGAGAACACGAGTCAAGAAACAGTCAACACACCGTAACGAGAACACGAGTCAAGAAACAATCAACACACCGTAACGAGAACACGAGTCAAGAAACAGTCAACACACCGTAACGAGAACACGAGTCATGAAACAGTCAACACACCGTAACGAGAACACGAGTCAAGAAACAGTCAACACACCGTAACGAGAACACGAGTCAAGAAACAGTCAACACACCGTAACGAGAACACGAGTCAAGAAACAGTCAACACACCGTAACGAGAACACGAGACAAGAAACAATCAACACACCGTAACGAGAACACGAGTCAAGAAACAGTCAACACACCGTAACGAGAACACGAGTCAAGAAACAGTCAACACAACGTAAAGAGAACACGAGTCAAGAAACAGTCAACACACCGTAACGAGAACACGAGTCAAGAAACAGTCAACACACCGTAACGAGAACACGAGTCAAGAAACAGTCAACACACCGTAACGAGAACACGAGACAAGAAACAGTCAACACAACGTAAAGAGAACACGAGTCAAGAAACAGTCAACACACCGTAACGAGAACACGAGTCAAGAAACAGTCAACTAAAGAGAACACGAGTCATGAAACAGTCAACACGCCGTAACGAGAACACGAGTCAAGAAACAGTCAACACACCGTAACGAAAACACGAGTCAAGAAACAGTCAACTAACGAGAACACGAGTCAAGAAAGACAGGCCGTCGTTTAAGGAAAAGACAACAAATTTTCAGTAAATACAAAGTAATTGCATAAGAAATGCTATTTAAAACACTGATGCCAACGGATTAAAAATCGTATTATTTCTTGACTTTTGCGAATGAGTTATGTGAAATGATACAGGATGTAGAAGAATAGCAATGTACTACATCTCTAATCGCTACAATACTATCACAAAATGGATGAGCGAGCATAAAGATCAGTTTCCAAAATCCCAGCGCAAACTGTTATGTGTTTGGAGAGGATTTTTGGTCCACCTGCAATACATTATTAAATTGAATTTCACACATCCTCTAACGTTAAAAAAAATAAAATAAATATCACGACCTTACAAAATTTCTCGACATTAAACCCAGCCGTTTTTTATAGCTGTACGCTCGTCGACGTCGAGGTCATTAGAGGTAGGAAAGGGGAAGGAATTCGGCCATGGCATTTTGAAGGAAGCATACCGGCATTCGCCAGGAGTAATTGGGAAAACCACGGAAAACCCAAATCTGGATGCCCAGACGAGGATTCGAACCGGCGTCCTCCCGAATTAGAAAACTTAAAAAGGGAGATTGGATGACTTAGTCAGATGTCATTGAGGTTAACGAGATTAAGTGGAAGGACGTACATGATTTCTGGTCTGGGGAAGACAGGATAATTAGCACACAAGCTGTCGATGGCGTCACTGGTGTAGGATTTTTAATGAATAAGAGAGTGGGGAAATGGGTGAGTTATTATGAACAGTTTAGTGACAGGATTACTTTGTTGAGTGGAGAAACTAAGCCCGCCCCAACTAGATTACAAGTCTATATGCCAGTACTGCAGGAATTTGATAAAGAAATAGATAAAATATACAATGAAATTTAATAAGTAATCCAATATGTCAAAATATACGAAAACTTATTAATCATGGGTGACTGGAAGGAGAAGAATACTGTAGGGAGTTTTGGCGTAGGATAAATAAATGAGTGAGGAATCAGGTTGTTAGAATTTTGTAAAAAATGCAGACTCATCGTGGCAAATATATTACTTAAGAATCATGCACTAAGAATATACACCTGGGGATAAAGGTAGAAATCAGCTACATTATATCATGATCAAACGGGGATTAAACGGAATTAAACCACATACAAACAATTTCATTGGCGTTCTTTATTAGCATTTATTTTACTGAATAGTATGAAAAAAATACTGAAGGACGATTTTTGACTAAATATAAACCAAAGCAAAACTAAAGTGATGAAATGTAACAGAAATGATAGCATTAATAATAGCTTAAATATAAAAATAGGATCTGATGCAATAGGGGAAGAAAGTGAATTCTCCTATTGGGGAAGCAAGTTTCAGGTATCGATCTAGGACTTAGAAAGAACTTTTAAAAACTCTATGTATGGAGAACAGCACTTTATAGTAGTATAGTAATAGAAAGAAGAAAAAACGAAATTTGTGAAATATGGTGCTACAGAAAGATGGTGAAAGTGGACAGACAAAGTACAAAATGAACGAGTTTTCGAAATGATGGTTGTGGAACAGACAGGATGGTATTATATACATACAGTATTTTCAGACATGTTGGATTGCTTAATTTGTTAGCAGAGCGAACAGTCTAAGGAATGAACTGACAGGTGGGTAGGGATTAGAACATGCAGCGTGTCAAGGAATGAAAATATAATACTGCAACCACCGATAGGTCACATAATGTCCTACTATATAACAAAATTTTATTTCAGTAAAAGTATCACCATTTACCAGATACTGACTTTTTAAATATTTTTTTCAAAACATGTGACTTTGTTCAATTTATTCCATACCATTTTTACAAGATGAAGCTTTTTGAAACCTGGTAAATTTTACGTTTCTCAAATATATTGAGCTATCTAAAACAATGTTCTTTTTATGTGCGAACGAAGACTTTCCCGGCGTGTCGATGCAATGAACTCTTCACAGGTTTGCTGCCGGATAGCGTTTGTAAACGACGAGCTTTCGGCGACCAACTCCGTCGCCATCTTCGGGTCTGATGTTAGCGCTGCGACCAGAGCTCGTCGTTCACAAACGCTATCCGGCAGCAAACCTGTGAAGAGTTCATTGCAATGTTCTTTTTCTTCTTAAAACGTTAAAAATACACTTATATCTTTATTTAAAAAATGGAATTATTACTTTATACTTCTTTAAAAATGATTATTTCATGGTAGTTCAATCTGCATTTCAAACATATGTTTATTATGATTTAAAAAAGATTTTTAATTTTTTTTAACGTTTTAAGAAAAAAAGAACATTGTTTTAGATGACTGAAACATCGTTGAGTTAATCAAAATAAAGAGGGTTCAAGAAGTCTTAATTTATAGAAATGGCATGGAATAAACCGAACGAAGTGAAATGTTTCAAGAAAATATTTAAAAAATCGATGTCTCTAAAATGGTGAGACTGTGACTTATGTGCGGTTGCAGGATTATCCTGTCATTCCTGGACACGCTGTATAATTTTTTTTTCAACTGCTTAACGTCTCTTAACAGCGAGGTCTTTAGACACGGGAAAGAATGGGGGGGGCAAGTAATGGGAAGGAATTCGGCCATGGCCTTTTGAAAGAAGCATCCCGGCATTTGTCTGGAGTGATTTGAGGAAATCATGGAAAACCAAATCTGGATGCCCGCCGTCCTGCCGATTGCGAGGCCAGAACGCTAACCGTTACACCACCACGCTCGGTACGTTGTATAAAGCGGATAATTGAAGATGGAGGCTGTAAGGGGTATATTAGAATGAAGAGGTTAGCGCAAGACAGAAATAGATGGACGATTTCATTAGACCAGAAAATATTCATGTGGAAGTGCGGGTTGACGATTCGGAATTTATTTTAGGTTTGAGGGCGCGTTGATGTTGTAGAAGGTTCTGTGGTGTTGACTACTCCCGGCTGGCTGGTGTCGCTGACACGTGTCTGCACGCTCGACACGCTATCAGCGCTCAGCAGCTGCAGGATGTGAGACCTGAGTCCCAGGCGGCAGGAACTACTCCTGGCTGTCCTGAGCGACTGTGCTCAAGGCTGACACAACATTTCGTTGCAATTCGAGCGACGAGTTAGACTAAAGTGGGCTTCTGTTTGCAAATTCGGGATTTTTTTCTCCGCATTGGCGAGAGTTGCGTTTGGATGGTAATCACTCAGTTTGATCTGAATTATCATTCTCGGCACTCTGAAACATTTTTATCTTCATAACAGTGTCAGTCCGTCTTGGTGTTTGGTTGAACAACATGACGATGAGGCCGTTGGGCATTAGTTGTGGTTCAAGAGCTTTTCTTTCATTTTCATATTCGCACCAAACTTCATATACTTTTTTTAGACCACCTCCAAAACTTACCACACTGTACCCTGTTTTTTTTTTTTTTTTTTTTTTTTACTAGAACATCAGTTTAGTTCAATGATGTTACGTTTATTGTATTGTGGGTGGCCACTTGCAGTTATTCCTGAGCTGAGGCTACTTCACCACTACCATCTCCTGGAGAGATGTCGACTGGGCGAGAGAGCCTCTCCACGGGGTGTCTAGGGTCTGGCTCACTCGTGTTACTGTCACAGCTACTCACAGCTAGGCTCTCCTCCTCACTCGAAATCATGAAATAGATTTGATATTTGTTTTCCCCACTTTTGGATATGTGCAAACCAACCCCAAACACAGATGGTTAACCTGCACCAAATACGTTTTTATAACAAAGATGGCAGTTGTAGCCACTACCATACTGACAATGAATGTTTTAACGATGTGAAACATAGCCCTTAGCTCAATGATTCAAATGTACTACACGAGTTAAGCCTACACCGTGCAGCCTGTGGTACAAAAAACAAATGAGATACTTTAGAGAAATTACTGACTGAATGAACAATCGCACCTCCTTCGCTCACACTGTTGTTTATTTGGGAGTAGTTGAGGCTATGCAGGTCACGTGGTCAGCGGGTGGCGCCTCCACACACTATACGGAGGAAATTAGAAGCTGATGGGTGACGTGCCCCCGTCTCCCGTACCTCATTTCTGATACATGTAATAATCATGCACAAAAAACAACACTTTCTTACAAGCGGCCTTCCATCTTGTAACTAAACAGAATGTTTTCGTGGTAAACGCATTTCTTGTTTATTTAAAACACCGTCAGTGCTTGTTTTAGAGTATCGATTAAGACGTTGGAGTTCGCATTTCTATACCGCATACACGAGATTGTTAAAATGATCTTTTGTTAGTATTGATAAAATTCCGTAAACTAAGGAAATGAAGACAAAAAGAAAATCAAATACCCATTGTTTGAAAATAAAATTCAAAACCAACTCACAGAGCAAACTGGAAAGCGCGATAATAAAGAAACAGCAGCTCATAGGGATGGCTTCTGACCGGAACCACGTTACCATGTTACCATGCCGCCGCGCCCCGGGACGTACAATGCGACTGACGTCATCTAGCGGGTGCCTCATTAAGCACGCGTCATAATGATTGCTTACAGATTGGTTAGAGGCGGCGTGATAAATTTCATTGACACGTCGCATGCCTACCAGAATAGTAATAATGTTGAAGTACATAGTTTTTCTGTAGTAGTTAGTTCGTATGCTACAAGTATATTAATCGGTGATGTGCACTGGCCGTGTTACAAACTTCATCATAAGCTATTAAGTGGCTCTGCAGTGACATTGTTTTTTGAAGAACCGTACACCCTGCATACTAAGGCAGGAACAGAGAGTCTACATCATAAATATCATCTGAATCGGTTCAGCCGACTCGACCTGGTGGGGCGGGAAACAGTTGCTTTAGGTTTTTTATTCGTCCGTAACTATAATTATTTTATGAAATCGAAAAGTATGCTGCATCACTGGTGAATTTCAACGAATTCGACTAATGTGTTTCGTCCTGATTGAAGCATGAAGGATCGAGGTTTCGGAGCTGTGATGTTGCCTGCGAGACACCTTGTCGTCCCGTGGACGCGTATTCCCCGCAACCCATTCCATTTCTTCTTGATGTCACTGAATATAACAACAGAAAATACAACAATAATTCCTTAATACATATTTACTTAGTTTAAGAAAATAAACTTAAATTTATTTGTTTAGGCCCTAGATCGACAAAATTTCAATTCTCAGATCCTATCATTGGCGACACAGTCTACTTATTTAATTCATTTTAATCTTATACCGCATTAACTATTTAACTTTTTTGTGTTAATACAAAAATAATTGCTTCAAAATAGGACACAAAAAAGTAATTCGAAGGGGTGGCTGAAACAATTTCCAGCTAAATTCTAGTAAACTAGTGGCCTTATATAAACTACGTGAAATGAACTACGCCATAAATAATCTCTATAAATTGACGGTATTTAGTTCCTTATATTATGCAATATGCTGAGTACTTTTGTAATTTTATCTATACAATTAATATAGTCTTAATATATAACAGTATACGGACTGTTATGTATTAAAAATTAGTCGCCAGTAATTGCAAATCGCATAACAATTTGAATCTACGTTTGAGAGAGAAGCGAAGAAAATTATTGCAAATTTTATCATTATTCCATGGTGGTGTTATGTTTTGATGTATTAACATGGTTTAAATGAAGTGAATCACTGTTGTGAATGTATTAAAAATATTAGAGGGTCGTAATTAAAAAGGTTATGTGAGCCTTAATGTTTTGATTGAGATTTTTATTTTTTTTTTTTTAGAAATGTTTGGTTTCGTAAATATGTTGCTATGTGCTTGTATAAATTTTCTATTTTCTTTTTAAAACATTTCTTAGTGATTTTATGTACTTTCGTGTAAGTGCGTGCGTCGGACGGCATACGCGGAGGTCCCCCACTCCTGCAAGTGAAGGACAGAACAAGCCACCCCACTCGCGAGAGGGCGCCAGTTACGATCATACTGACGGTGTTCTTAAGTTTTGGTTTCGTAACTCGGGTCGTAGCACTCCAGTTGTAGTCGATGGTTCTGTATTTCTTGTATGAAACGAGAGCGAGGATAACTCACTCACATCACTGCACTGCACTTCATCTGAATGCATACAGGAATGAGAGGATAACCCTGCAGCCGCAGATAGCACACTTTATGATTCATTTTAGTAAAAGTCTCTCCATTTTCTAGATATTAGCGAAGATGGTTCATTTTCGGACACTTTGGACAAGATACTGTGGACGGACGAGTCTTCGTGCAAAAAGGACGGCTGCTTGAAGTAATACACAATCTGCATAGCTGGCAACTAGAACACAGTGTGGACTGGGATATTAAGCGAGCAGGTGATACGCCGCTGTGAGCTGTCACAACTTCAACCCGAGAAACCTATCTCGACTCTTTTGTAGGATGTGCCACCCGCAAATAGTGATGATCCGATACAAGTAAATACGAGTAAGTACTCGATACATTGTTTCGATACCGAGTACTTTTCGTATTCGAATTAATCCATTCGATACTTACTCGGTATCGGAAGAAAAGTACTTGTATCGAATCGAAAGTATCGAAACGCACCCGGTGTTAAATTCAAAATGTGTCATCCCTGCTGCGCCTCTCAGTCGCGCCTGCGAAATTAATTTCCCGCTGACGTCAAGTTGGTAGCATTGAAAATCAAACAAAATCAGTCTTAGAATAGGCAATGTAATTCTCAAAGAGTTTGTTTTAGGTCCCTATTTCATCGTAATAAAGTTGTACTTGGCGCGCATTTCGCTATACCTGGCCAATAGTCGCGCAGCCCCACACAAAAACTAAAAGATATGGTTCATAAGCAACTAAGTAGCCCATGTGAATCGGAAGAAGAAGCTGCTTCTGCTAGCGTTTCACAGGAATGTCACTTCTGGAAACATCACAAAGAAAAAGAAAACGCACGGTAGTGACAAAGTCTCTCTCCATTTGTCAAACACCGTAATGTCTCTATAAAGCAATCCATTTACAGAATGGGAAAAAACGAAACTGATATTTCCTTATTTGTATACATATGCACAACAATATCTTATTGTTGCAGCAACGTCAGTATCGAGTGAATGTTTGTTCTCTATTGTGGTTGAAACAATGGCAAACAAAAGAAACAACCTGTCGCCAAAATATTTGGAACAATTGCTTTTTGGGGGAAACCCTCCAAAAGTGGACTTTTATTGTTTAAAAGTGTTAAAACTATAATAAATAAATATTTAAAGATATGACAAAACCTTCAAAGTCTGTTTACAATGTGAGTTTTATTATTATTATTATTTTACTGCTTTACGTCTCTCAACAGCGAGATCTTTAGAGACGGGAAGGGATGGGGGCAAGGAATGGGAAGGAATTCGGCCATGGCCTTTGAAGGAAGCATCCCGGCATTTGCCTGGAGTGATTTGGGAAACCATGGAAAACCCAAATCTGGATGCCCAGACGGGGATTCGAACCGCCGTCCTCCCGAATGCGAGGCCAGAACGTTATCCGTTACACCACCACGCTCGGTAGTTTTATTATAATTTTAATAAATAAATTAAAAATTTTACTGAGTGTAATTTGATTTTATTACACTAGGGAAATAAAATAAATAATTTAGCAACATGTCAAGTATATTTTTTACATTTCGACATTAATTAAAAAAAGTATCGATATGAGTAAGTATCGATACTTTTGCAGTACTCATATGAGTAAGTATCGTAAGACAATTTGAGTACTACTCATTTAAGTAGGTATCGATACTTTGATGGTATCGGAACATCACTACCCGCAAAACAAGGGCTGCCCCGCACAGTACACCCGAGCGATCCCAGACCAGCCCCATCACCAAAATCGACGGACACCTAAATCCCTTGGATTTATTTTATTGGCGCTGCCTAAAAGATTTAGTTAACGCGACGGAGGTAACTTCGATTGCACAGCTGCGTGATAAAATAAAAAGAGCTGCGGAGTACGTTAACCGCAAAGCTTAAGATCGCCGAATAAAAAGATCATGTTTCAAAAGGTTTCGGGCGTGCGTAAAAATAAATGGCGGTCATTTTGAACAATCTCTATAATTACGAAATAAAAAATATTACTCACATTTGTTGTGTCTATTATTTGTCTGCACAACATAGTAAAATCCTTATTTAAAATCATTATCATAATTTTTTTACTACATGTTTAAAATGCTCAGTTTTTTTTATCTTTTTAAGAAAAAAAGAATATTGTTTTAGATGACTCAAATAAGTTAATTAAGAAAAACAGGGTTCAAAAAGTCTTAATTTGTTAATGCATGGAATAAACCGAACAAAGACATATTTTTCGAAAAAGTATTTAAAAAATCAATATCTCGAAAATGGAGAGACTTTTATCAAAATAAAATTTTGTCATATAGATGGACATGATGTGGTTGCAGGATTATCCTTTTTTAGTGGTAGGTCAAGAACTTCCTCTATATGATTAACTATTAGCGATGTATAACTTGAGAGGTCGTGTGATGTAGGCGCGATGTTGGAGCGGGCAGTGGAGGTGCCAGACGTGAGCCGTGCGGTCGCGCTGCAGTTATGTCACGCGCGTGATGTAACGCGAGGAATGCAAACACGCGGCTGGCTCGCCTCACCATTGCCATTGTGCTGCTCTGCTGACGGCTGACTCGCTCCCGGAAGCGTCCGTCAGCAGCTTCTGTCTGCCGTCTCCACTTCTCTAATACCAACAGCAAAAATAAATTAATTCACATCTGCCACCAGACACCATTCAATACACATGCTCTAGTTTCGGAAACACGAACCTGCAGACACAAATATTACATAAAACGCTTTCCTCACGTCTAGGGTTCGCATCTTTATCACAAGTCATATTTTGTTCGCTGCCTTCGTTTTGAGCTGTAATGCTGACTTAAACACTGATCAAACGATTCTGATTGAATTTAAACGTTTATAAATGCATATTCATTCCATTTTCCTAGTTTTGGTCGTATTAGGATAATGTATATGGTCATATCGTCACATTTTGAACAAAATCTTGTAATTTTTTAATAGTGCTGGGAATTCACTAGATATAGATGAGAAGAACTTAAAATAATTACTCACAAAACTATACTCCTCTTATACATCGGAGGAAAAAAAAAAAAACTATATTCTCACTGAATTATTCAGACTTCACCAGTCCAATAAAGTTATACATTATTGTCACTCTGTAATCGTTAATGTTCCGCCCGCCTTTTAATCTCGACAATGCAGCAGCAGCATGCCTGTGTCGAGCCGTGTCAATCAATGACTCAATTAAATTCTTTTGAAAATGCTTGGCCATATTTTGTGTTTTCCGGTGATGTTCACTCGTTTTTACGATCATACTTGCCTGCATGTTTCTCTATTTTTTTGGTTATAAAGATCCGAACCCATACTCATTACTGTTACCCGAAACTTGGCCAGGTGTACTGACTACATCAACATCAGCGTCTAATGAAGCTGAGTGTTACAGGAACAATGACGTTGCCACTGTTTGTTCGTAAAGCTTTGAGAAGACACCATATACCTTGAACACTGCTTCCTGCCACTTGATCCAAACAATCTATGATTCAGCAGTTATATAATGTTCCGCATGCTACAGCAAGTTACGTAACAGAGGTGAAAGGAAATTGCCAACGAAATGAATGGCTTCAGTTGGAAAAAAGCACGATTAGCATAAAGCAATTTCTTTTATTTATCCACTCATTACATCACCAAAAGAAAGCCGTTTTTCGGAAACATAAAGCTACATAAAAGGATCATAACGGTAGATGATTGTAAACAGTTGCAGGGTGATCTGGACAGGATATCTAGTTGGGTTTGTAAACATGGGATGAAGATAAATGCAAAGAAGAGTCAGCTTATTAGATACACAAACAAAAAAAACTAAGGGTCGAATATGATTGTAACGAAGGGAAAGAACTGCTTGCTGAAGACTTGAAAATTAAATATCTTGGCATAACACTTCATAAGAAGTTTTACTGCGCAGGACACGTTGCACAGGTGGTAGGAAAAGGTTTCAAAATTCTGCACTTGTTGGAGAGAGTGATGAGGGGATGAACGAGAGAAGTAGAGGAATTGGGTTACAATACTTTGGTCAGACCATTGCTTGAATATGGTAGTGTAGTATGGGACCCACATTTTGAGTATCAAATACAGGAGTTGGAGAGGGTGCAAAGAAGGGCTGCTAGATTTGTCTCTGGAAATTATCGCTGAATGCAATCAGCAACAGATATGATAAAAGAGCTGGAATGGGATTCATTGGAAGACAGAAGGAGGGTGAAGAGGCTCATGGGAGTGTACAACGCGTTTATTGGTGATGAGGCATGGAAAGATCTTGGTGAAGGTATGAAAAGTAGTGCATGGAAGGGAAGAGATGACCGTGACCACAAGCTGGCACTGGAGTTGAGGAACAAGGGTTTAAGAAAATTCTATTTTTTTTAGATAAGGGTGTGAAGTATTGGAATAGGTTACCAAAGGAAATGACGAATAATTTACCAAAAACGTTGAAAGAATTTATAGTTAAAATGTAGGTGGGTGCAGGAAAGGGGGATTATGGGTGCGTAGGGAGCGTGTACTCCATCGCAATTTAATTAAATGTTATTATTCCTATCATTAAGATACACTGAAGTGTTGAACGTGAAGGCCTTTGCGGAGCTGTCGTGTGAGTTTTGAATGATACTGATTGCCCGTATAACGCACTCGCTAGTATGGTGAAGGGGCTGGCCATCCCACTACCTCAGGGCCTCCTAACATAGTGAGTTAACTTTCCACTCCAGACAAGGTAAAAATCATCAAATATAAATTAAACAAATAATGGAAATTTTACTCAAGTTGTTTTATGATAATTTAAGATAATTTATAGCTGCAAGTACATTTAATTTTAGAATCTGTTTAATGACACAAGTGTATCCCATGAGACTTTCCAGTGGCTGTCCATGTGACGGACGTACAACACTGTGTCCTCTGAATAATAAGACTTCAGACTCTTCCCATTCCTCCGTGAAGACGGTTTCGTAGATTAAATTCCGCATCTGAACAGAGAAATGTAACCGCGCAAAATAGGCCGTCACTATCAGTTCTACTATGTTCTATTGCTACTACAACCATACGCATGCACTGAAAGTTATTAATGTAAAACTTATCTTAACACGTTACACTCTCAGTAATGCAGTTCTAGAATTGTTTACTTTAGAAAGCGAGGAAAATTTTTCAAATAGTCAAAGCAACACTCAAAAACTTTATGGACAATTGTTGATACTGAACGTCAAAAAACAACGAAGTATCAGCAGCATGTTTGGGGTGGTCGGGGGCTGGGCGAGGGTTGACTGCTCCTCCCTACTATACAACCCCAGCTCCAGGGCGGGCGAGACAACGACAGTAAACAAATCATCCCAGGCACGCGGAGATCAACAAAGACCAACTCAGCAAAACAGTTTTTTTAACTTATGGTTTTACGTCCCGTCCACGTCGAGGTCATTAGAGGTGGGATGGGACTTGGGACAAGGAACGGGAAGGAATTCAGCCATGCTCTTTTGAAGTAAGCATCCCGGCATTCGCCTGGAGTGATTTGAGAAACCACGGAAAAGCCAAATCTGGGTGCCCGGACGGGGATTCGAACGGACGTCTTTCCGAATGCGAGGCCAGAGCGCTAACCGTTCACCCACCACGCAGCCTATCAGTTTGAAGCTGATTTGCTGACTGCGCGCGTATTACTCTGTTATATAATATCCCGAGCTCACCCACTCACCTCGATAGCTATTGGCTGGAGAACGGTGTCACGTGTCAGCCTTCGCTCGCAAGTCAACAGCCACCAGAGAAATCATTAGAATAAATTTGAGGTTATGCTACTGCTACCAAAGTAATTTCCATCATACGTTCATTAAGTTTGCCTCTGGTAGCATTTCATAGTTAAAAAAAATATCGATAAGCTTTACGGTTCAAAAATCGTGGAACTTCTTTTGAGTAACATGTTGTTAATGAAAACAACATAAAAAAACTTTAAATAACTTAAATTAGTCATGGTCTCTGCTGGAATCACGAATGCCAATTGTCATTCCGGCATAGGTTAAAGTTCAATTTAATTAAAACTTTCACTAATGTTGTTGCTTGATCAAAGTTTATTTATTTGTTTTTTAGGTGTTTTACCGATCAGTGTCGTTAATGGTCTTTGTTCATTTTCACCGTATTTCTTCGGAGTTGCTCAACTGTTTAATAATCTGGAATCTGTATTAAGTTCTCTGCCCGTTACAGACACTATGACCAAAGATTACATTATGAGTGTCTGCCCAGTCTCAATAAAAACAACGTGACGCTTTCCAAGCGAACAGGAATTCTTCAAATTTTGTAAAGTGAAGTTTAAGGGTCAAATACAAGTTTGTGTTTAAGCAATTATACGATTACGCTATCGTCCCTGTTGTTGTTTCATATCTACCTCTATTAATGCTTCCGAGTTCTCCAAGCTCAAGAGATTTTATTCCCCCTGAATCACAGGTCAGTTTAATATTTGGTCAGATCAGGTCAACCTGTCATAATGTTTCTGGACCCGTGACGATACGCAGGAAATGGCCATGGGCTCACACTAGTTGTGTAATAAATTAGTTACAACTTAACACAAACTTACGTGCACAATGTAACAGCACCTGAAGCCATTTGCAGAAATAATTATCGAATATGGTTTATAAGATTTGCAAGGAAACTTGGAAATAAACTTTTATGAGAGAAATATGATGTTGTTGGATATGTTCCCCTCTGGTCTAAGCGTTGAGCACTACCGCAACATCTTTCCCTCTACCGAATCTAGAACACGGACTAAATTCAGGTGTCAGAATTCAATAAAATCAAAGGAACATTACTTGTATTTATGTTCAGTAGTTCTGTTAGACTCAGAAGAAACATTTTGTAATGCACCACTTTTTCTTCTAGATACTGAGATTAGAGGGTAATTGTTAATTCGCAATGGCCAGTCGTGCATTAGCAAACAGCGTTGTATTTCGTGTTTGGTACCTGTTATGTTTGTGTACGAAGATGAATGGCTCCGAAGCAGTTAAAACTTCACTGTCGTGGAGCAGGAGAGGTGAGGTGGATAGATTCTACTGCGCCACTGTTCGTGTGAAGACAGACTTTTAACAGATCAGGGAACTCAGTTCTGGGGGCAACATCAAAGGGAACAGAAGCGAAGTGGCGGTGTATGACAGTGACTTGCTGCTGTTGTTTATATGGCTGCGGCTTTGTTAATATTAACTGATAGCTCGTACCCCCGACTTCGTACGCGTGGATTAAGAATTTTTTTGCCAGAATGGAATATAGAAAGTTGTTGGTAACGAAGGATTGGTCCCAAACAACACCGAGTCGGCATAATATGAAAGGAAAGCTATCATTATATCATTCTACCGCCGAACCTGTCTCTTGAAGAGAATCGATTTCCAACATATTTCTGTCACCATTCGTTAAGGTCTCAAAATTTCGTGACTACAACTGTTAATCATACTGGAAAAAATGTACTGTACCCTTCATACAGATTTTCTTGTCAAATTCCATCAGTATCGATATAGCCATTTAGTCGTCAAAACGTAACAAAAAGACAGAGACTTACTTCCGTATTTTATTTATAGTATTATTACTGCGGTTCACACACACACACACACACACACACACACACACACACACACACACATACTGACTGCGAACAACCCATGAGAGATCATTATAACGTAAAAAGGTGTATACCTACAGCATTGCAAGACTACCTACGATTTGCCTCGCATTGCACCCCAAACTTTGTGATATCTACAGTTTAACATTCAATCCGAATAACCTACGGCCTGGGCGTGACTCTTATGATCAAAAACAATTTTTAAAAATCTTAGCCTCCACTGAGATTTGAACCGGAGACCACAACCCAAACATTAGTAAGCCAGCGCTTTAGCCACTGAGCTACTTGATCGCTACACGGAGAAACAGTACAGACCTCCATATCCAACGCGTCTGTCTATCGCCGTTCAGTAATGTTTCGAAATTATGATATGAGACAACATGTATTATTTATACAGATAATTTTTCAACCAAATGTAGACAGTATTTTTCTCCTTGTTTCAAAGGATAAGTGTGCAAAGTTTCATCGAGACCGGTTGAAAACTGTGGATTTGTATGAAGAACAAACAAACATACATACATTCATCTTTATATATATAGATATGTCGGATGGAGAAAACTAACAAATGTTCGACTGCGTTGCAATAATATCCGCCGACCGCTAAACACCTGAAATAAAGTCGACTGAAGTTGCATAAAAAATATGATTTGGTTATTTAAAGCAACCATTTTCAACACGAGGACCAATAAAGTGTCGAAAATAATACTTGCGTGTGCCTAATGTTTCACCTACGTATATGAAATTAACACCTGCGACATATGTTACATACATTTAAATGATGGAGCTGACGGTATTGTCATCCCATAACAAGTTTCTTAGCCATTGCCAAGGCTGTTGAATAAATAGATGATGTCTCCCTCTGCTGAGAGTAAATATTTATTATTATTATTACTTTTTACTTAATGCTTTACGCCTCGTCGACGGCTAAGGTCATCAGATGCGGGATGGGACTGGGGACAAGGAACGGGGAGGAATTCGGCCAAGGCCTTTTTAAAGGAAGCATCCCGGCATTCACCTGGAGTGCTTTTGGGAAACCCAAATCTGGATGCCCGGACGGGGATTCGAACCCGCGTCCTCCCGAATGCGAGGCCAGAGCGTTAACCACTCACCCACCAGGCTCGGTGACAGTCAAGAGATGGCACCGCACTGCCCCTTATGGTTACGTAATTTGCTGGTCGGTGTGGTGTTTGGACCACCCTGGCACGGCGATAGTTAATCAACACATGCCAGATTCTGTCGTCATACAGTAAACGACGTCACACACACATGTTGTTGTGTCTTTATATTGTTTCTACATTATTTTCTTTACCATACAAGCCACTGGTAGCTGTTTTCAGCTGGTGTGCAGAGGGTTCGGCTGATGGATGGGCCATGCCAGCGACCTGGCACGGGCTGAGTATAGCAGTCTCCGTGCCAGGCACTGCGCAGCTCCTGCATGTCAGGCTCTCTGTGGGTCGTGAAGTATGTTTGTCAGAGCCATTTGTCTTGAAGTTAAACGACTGCTCCTCACGAAACGCTGCCAGCCTATCACAAGCGACATCGTAGTGATCCTTGTTCCAGCGCAGGGATCCTGGTAGCGTGCGACCTGCACCGGAAGATCCGGAGTCGTCTCCTGGACAGGCAGTATAGTTCCTCTAGAAATGGCTGAAATTTAGTTCGCTGTTTTAAGCCACCGTACTGTTGTAGCAGTGCTCACAGAATTACACTAGCAGGCGAGGAAGTGTTTTTGAAGCTAACATCTCTTTATGTTTCGCTCTGTACAATGACGGAAATGAACAAAAAGAATTGTAAGGAAATAGAAGACAAGTCTCTCGCTGCAACTCGGAATTTATATTCGAATTGAGAAATCAAATTTTACCGCTGTCTGTGGAAGCGCGTAGCAGGGGATGGGAGAGGGTGTCTTTTCCCTCCTCGCCCCCACGGGGGGGGGGGGCGGGGGGGTATGGAGTTACTTCCACTTTGATTCGTCGAGAAACACGTATATGGGACGTGTGTGGTTACTTAAGTTACAACGCTGATTTAATTAAAGCACCGGTACCTCTAACTAGATATAAGTTCGTAGAATTTTTTCCTAGTTATTGAAGATAAAAGTTAGCTAACTTGCTCTTCCTTCCTTTTAAAAGCTGCCCTTACTTCTGTCATGTCTAGTAGTACAAAGTGTTTTCTGTATCCAATTCTCGATTTACTTGGCTGACATAACTAAGTTTCTCCTGACTGATTGGATGTGAAGCTCTACTGCGTCGCTGTGGGTTGTTAATTGCCTCTGGAGGCGCCTTAACGAGGCATTACCACTGACTCGCCTCCGGAAAATAATCAAAGTTTTCCACCAATCAAGGCCGCAGGAATAATACGAGATACACCCGACAAGACGCAACATTCCTGGTGGCGTCTTACCTACCAGCAGAGCTCTGTCAAACACCCGCCCTGGCGCGAACATACGAGGGGGTGAATCTGTCCCGCTATACTTTAGCCAAGCACTGCCTTAATGTATTCAGATCACGGTGCATCCAAATAAAGTAATCAAATGAGATGAACAAGGTCAGATCACATCCAGAGGTTAAGACAGTAAAATATTCCAAACATATTTAAATGCACACTTACTTGTGAAACTATACGTGTGTGCCTATTGTACCGTAGTTAGTACAGTACCAGAGCCAATGGATGACTTCACCGTCTTAGAAAACACGAGCGCTCCGTCACTTCTACACGTCTCACAGTACACTCCGAAAGCCCCTAATATGGCGGCAGACGCATCGTTCAGTTTGCTTCTGCTAGTGTGCGGTATTACCGACCCTCCTCGTCCCACACTTGTCCTCGTTATAATAATACAAATAGTGATACTCACGCACCAGCTGTCTGCAGTGGCGGTAATACAGTGGCTTTCTTTCCGAATTCCGTCGCCAGCGAATCGCTGTCGTTTCGCCGGAGACGAGCGTTCCAAACATCTCGTCTAATGTTGTATCGCCTCGTGCGTTGCTTCTGCCTTCCTGTTTTTTATATTCGTCCTATGTTACCATATTCCAATCGTTTCGGTAGGATACTTGTAAACTGTTCCATTATGAAGCGTGGTGCTCTGCCCTTTTCGTCCGTCCTCGTACGATCCCGTGTTGCGTTGGCCTCAGTCTCCTCCAGTGCTGCCAACTCTACGGATTTATCCGTAGATCTGCGGATTTTTTTTAAAAAAAGTTATAATTTTTAGATTTTGTTAAAATATCTATGGACTTTTTCTACGTTTTACTATTTATCGATTTTTCCTTACATTCGTGTTTTGTTAAACTTTGAGCGTATAGTGATAAATGATAATGCATTACAGAATTGTCAATATTTGTGAATCGTTTCCTTGC
>CM061914.1:199298310-199416013 GCA_031002005.1 Vandiemenella viatica | reverse complement strand
TGGTCACAGCCCTGGGGTGAGCCGTGTGGCACACCAGCAACTAGAGTCCACAGCCCTGGGGTGAGCCGTGTGGCACACCAGCACCTAGTGTCCACAGCCCTGGGGTGAGCCGTGTGGCGCCTCATCAAGCTCGGAATCTGCTTATCGGACATGCGTGTGCGCAGCTCACCCTGCCCTCACGAACGCCTGTCGAACTGTCCGTCCATCGGACTATGTGTAGCTACCCTCGTGGCGCGACATCCCCCAGGCTCTCGCACGTCGCAGGTAGTTCGCCACTTGCACTACTGAGCCCCGCTTCCACACGATCTTCATTACGTGACTGCTACTCTTCTATTCTGCTTCATGATGCTCACTGGTAGTGTTCGTTTCTTCAGCTCCGTGGATTCAGACTTGGTTGCGCCTTCTCTGCCCGAGGCTTGTCTTCCGGTCTTGCTCAGGATGCTGGTGTCTGAGTCCAGCTGTGTTCGGTTCGCCTCTTACGTTGTCTCCTTACAGTTGCAGTTCGATTCTTCCCCTCTCGACATCCCTGACGGCCATGGCAGTTCTTGTGAACTCCGTGAGCGCTTGGAACGATCTGTCATCCTGTAGTAGAAGCTCTCTCCAGTTGTCTGTTAAGCCCTGGAGACTCTGTCTGGCCCCTTGATTAGATGTACTGTAGTAGGTTTGACTGTTGTAAGTTCTTTTGATGCAGCAGCCACTGTAATCCATATAACCAACCACATACCATATGTGTTCCACACCTACAGCGAAACTAGACAATGTCCCGAACCAAAAGTCGTAACAACACGCGAATAATCCGAGATTTGGATGCCTCCTCCGCAGTGTTATCGGAGTCGTCCTTTAGCTACAATGGAATCCACTGCGATTAACTGCGTCTCTACCGGTGTCATGGCGACAGCTCCGTCCCAGCTACAACAGCTCACCTCAGGATATGCCAAACATTTAAATTTACTATACGTCAAAACATGCTCAATTACACATCATTTATTTTATCTGGTAGTGTCACTTTCATGCAGACAGTATAATTTGCTTTCGTGCGCTCACGGAAAATTACATTTTAAATCATTTTATAGAAGTCACTTTAATTTCACAACATTTACAGAAAAGAACTCTTTCTTAACTCTGTAGCTTCGCACTTTCAGAAAAGTTTCTTTTCGTCATGGTGGTACTCACTGATCCTCCACGGAATTACCACTGACTCAGGATTATTTTCAAAAGTATAATCTATTTCTAGTCAATTTCCGGTACTATTAAAAAATTACCAGATTTATCCTCAAAATATGACCATATGACCATACGTATTATCGTAATATGACCAAAACTAGGAAAATGGCCTAAATATGCATTTATATTGTATGTAAAATACATTTAAATACAATCACAAACGTTCATTCAGTGTTTTACTCAGGATTGTATCTCAATAGGAAGGCAGGAAAAAAATGACTTGTCCTAAAGCTGCCAATCCTAGTGACACGTGAACTGTTTCTGCCGAGTCTTATCGAGTTATCACACACCCTCCAAACCCCTCCATCCCTGCTGGCAGCTCCGCTTCTTCTGTCGTTCTTCGAAAGTTTCTGCTTTCGACTCATGTTTAATAACTTTATGATAATACTTTACCCTCGAATATTTCTTGCATTTTGGGGGTTAGATCTGAATGTCTTAATGCTGATAGCACCAAATAAAAAAATAAAAAATTCTCACTGAATTTGTAAATTGGGATAGATATTGTGTTTTTTAACTGAATATTTTTATTTTATTTCATATATCTCCTTTAACACATAAAATGATGAAAAATTACATTACATGAAGAAAACTAACAATTTCGAAGGTACCAATAATTTTATAAGTTTATAAGTGCAAAACACATGTTGTATGAATTATCGATAAGTTACCGTTAAAACGCAGAAAGCGTACCTATGAGGGACACCTCTGACTTCGAACGCTCGAAAGCGCACGAAAACAGACTCGAATAACAAGCGATCACAAACAAAACAGTGGTGTGTGTCATCTCCACACGAAACGCGGTATTCGAGCTAAAGCAACATACTACAATGTGCCAAACCACAAGTGAAGATACACGATCGTTATTTCATCATGAAACTTCACTCTGTGATTTACAGTCGATTTGCAGCACCTCGTATAAGTCTGTGTTGCAATATGCCTGGAAGGAGGCCAGGTTGTGACATTGAAATACCAACATCATCATTTGAAAATGTAATTAGTGTGGGTTTTCGCATTGGACTGCGTGAAAGTGGTTTGGAATGTGATGACGTGGCTTTAGTGAGGTCTCGTCGACTTTGTTTTAACCACTTCATCGATCGAAATCACACGTCTGCACTTTGAGGTGTGTGCACTATGAGGTGTGTGGTACTACTCTATTGTAACGTGTCGGTCTGGGTGCCTTGTTAATTCATAAAACATATGAATTTAATTTTAATCTCAGCTAAATGTTTACTAAAATTATTTCAAATGAGAAAGGGTTCATAATTAATTAAAATGTTTGACATCATGATTAGTCAAAAATTTCCATAACCTGGACAATTCATCAGGTTTTTAAAATGTACACACAAAGTGAACATATCATTTCGGCCAGCAACTAAAAATGTACCACATACAAAGCAATTGATTACTCAATAAAGGCAAAGGCAAGTCGTTGATTTTATTGTGAACAAACATGCTCCGGCTGAAACTCATTATAGTTGGGCAGGTTGAAACTCTTATCTGCAAGTTTCCTCGCCAATGTCGTTATTTGGGCAAGACAGCTAATTTGAACTGTAGTGTACTTTATAACGTGGGGTAGACACGCCAGCAGCTCAAGACACACTTGTGTCCGTGTGGACATAGACACTGGTCGCCTCGAGATGCATCGGCCGCTCGCCTTCCCGTGTCGGGGGATCCCCCACCACCAACGCAAGTCGATTCAGCCAATCCAATCTCGTCTCCGGCCCTGTCATCTCCGGGTACGTCGAGACATTAAAAAATGTTGTAGAAAACACTCTCGGGATTCTAGCCGCGTCAAATAAAAGTCGACTGGCGACGTTTCGAGAGCCGGCACTGCTCCCATTGTCAAGCCCTGCTTAACTAACTAAAACTGCCTAGCGGTAATCTCTTCTATAGGGCTACCGGACGGGAGAGGAGGGGAACTCGCGCGGAGGGCGGGTCTGCTTGGTGACGTCATCTTCCGGTTGTTGTTATGCCCAAATATGGTCCGCTCCCGTATGTTTCGTAATTGTCTAATAACTGGCCTCCATGTTTGACTTATGTTAAGTCCTTGATCTCGATTTATAACATTGTTATTAACTGTGATTTCAATCGCCTCTTTCACGACACTATCCCAAAAATTATTAGCATGGCAGAGGCGTGTCATCTTGTCAAAGCACGGCTCATGACAGTTTTCAAGGGCGTGCTCTACTATAGGCGATTTTTCTTTCTGCCCCAACTTAAAGAATCTTATATGCTCTTTGCGCCTTTCATCGATCGTTCTCAAAGTCTGTCCTATATAGGAAGAGCCACACTCACAAGGAATTTTATACACTCCAGGGGCCCGGAGATTTATACAATCTTTCGGAGATCGTAATAACTGACGGATCTTAGGCGGGGGCCGAAAGATGGAGCGGATGCCTTGCTTGTTGAGCAGCCTGGCTATTTTCGATGTCACCGCTCCGCAGATGGGCAAAAAGGCACGTGGGGTTTCTCGTTCCCTGTCATCCGTTTTGTTTTTGTTTCTTCTTCCGATAATCGCATGTCGAATTTCTTTGGAACTATAACCATTGGCCCTAAACACGCGTTCTAAGTGTCGTAGCTCTTCTTGTAGATGCTGATTGTCGGATACCGCCTTTGCCCTGTGGACCAACGTATTCAGTACGCCGCGCTTCTGAGATGGGTGATGAAAACTAAGGGCGTTTAGATAACGATCAGTGTGTGTGGGTTTTCTATACACACTGTGCCCCAACATTCCGTTCGGCTTTCGACGTACCAATACATCCAGAAAAGGAAGTGCGCCATCTTTTTCGATTTCCATCGTGAACTTGATATTGGGGTGAATGCCGTTGAGATAGTTCACAAATTCATATAGGGCTGGTATCCCATGAGGCCACACGAGGAATGTGTCGTCAACAAATCTATAAAAACATTTGGGCTTTAAAGGGGCCGCGTCAAGAGCTACATGCTCAAAATGTTCCATGTAAAAATCGGCAATCGCTGGGGATAACGGGGACCCCATGGCCACGCCGTCCGTTTGTTCGTAATATTTTTCTTGGTACACGAAATACGTCGACGTGAGCGTGTGTCTGAATAATTCCACGAGTTTTTGGTCAAAATGTTCACTAAGTAGTTCGATTGTTTCCCTTAACGGCACCCGCGTAAATAACGATGTGACATCCAAACTGACCATGATATCGTCACGCTCTAGTCTCATTGTTTTAACCACTTCCACAAACGCAGCAGAGTTCTTAACGTGGTGTGCACATTTACCCACAAACGGATTTAACTGACGTGTGAGGTATTTGGCCAACCTGTACGTCGGCGAATCTATGGCACTAACTATCGGCCGCATCGGAACATGCTCTTTGTGTATTTTTGGTAGGCCATACAATCTTGGTGGTCTTGGGGCTCGGACTGTCAAATTCTTCACTGTTTCTTCCGCCAATCCAGCTTCTTTTATTAAAATATTGGTTTTTCTGACTGTCCGTGCCGTGGGGTCGCGTGGAAGCACACGATATGCCTCATCATCTAAAACTTCACACATCTTCTGGTGGTAGTCAGTGTTGGTCAGAATTAGGGTCGAATTTCCCTTGTCAGCTGGTAAAACCACGATTTCGGTGTCTTCCCGTAAAACACGTAAGCCGGCTCGTTCAGCTGCGGTCATATTGGGCTTAGGTGGTCTGGCCCTCGTCAGGATGCGCGTTGTCTCCCGGCGTACCTCTTCCGCTGCGTCCGTTGGAATATTACGCACAGCTTGTTCCACTCCGCTGATGATGTTCATGATAGGCAAGGAACGTGGAGCCGGTGCGAAGTTCAATCCCTTCTTCAGGGCTGAGATAGCACCTTCGTCAATTTCTTTCCCCGATAGGTTAATCACGGTTCGTCTGTCTTCGGGTAGCTGGGTGTCGCGCATATCACGCGACAGGCGGTTGAATTTACAGCACTGCCTGCGCGTGGCCGTCCTTAATATAGAATTCTGTTGTCCGGTGGTGAAGTTGTCGACCCATTCCAATCCACCGGCGAGAGGGCTGCTGCTAACAGCAAATGGCGTCCCATTAGTTCTCTAGCATTTTTGTCGAGGTCACGGCTAGTTTGACGAATCCTCTCCCTTACAATCGCCAGGCTGGTGCGGCGTAAAATCTTCTTCATGGCAGTAGTGTTTGCCGGATGGTTTACAACTGCAAACCGTGGCACTGTTTCGGTGTCTCTACACCTTAACAGGAAGGCCAGCGAACTCAGTAGTTTGGCCTTCTTGCAGCGCAGCTTCTCCAGATGTTTAACGCTGCGCGACATATCCTCCCCGTAGAGGTATGTTAAATAACTGTGAACGTTTTCGCGGCTAGAATCCCGAGAGTGTTTTCTACAGTGCTGCCGCCGCGAAAACGTTCACAGTTATTAAAAAATGTTGTAAACAAAATAGTAACTAAATTTGTTATTTGAGGGTCGCAGTCGTGTCCACCTCTGTTCATTCAGACTCGTCCTGATTGGCTGCGAGTTTAAATTTCAAGGAATTGCATTTTATCGACACTTCCCTGGCTTCTCATTGTTCGCCGGGATAGTGGAACCTGTTGGTGAGAAAATACTTATGTGGCAAGTCTCCATAAATCCGCGCAAACTTTAAACTGTCACGACTGCACAATTATTGACGGTGAGCGCCGGAGGCACATAAATACCCCTCTTTGAGAGAGAGGTCTCTGTTGAGGCTTCTCTGGGTGACATTTGACGAGGATCGCTTCTTGTTAGGGGAACGATGCCACGCTGGTTTCCTGGAAGCTGGCTGGCTGAGGTGGTTGAAACGCCTGGTCACTTCTAACCCTGGCAGTTTATTCAGCATAGACAATAATTATTACCTGCTGCATATAACCACACTAAAAAAATAATGCAATTGTGACGTTGTCATACTATTACAGTATATGCGTGTTTTGCGCTGTATTAACGTACTTCAAGCAGAGAGGATTTGGCGCTGTTGACTGAAAATGTAATGATACTCTCACGTCATTGAATTACGTATAATTTCCTTGATATGGCACTGATATGTTGTTACTTTGTTTCTCTCTATTAGAATGTTGCTTGAGGTGAAATGACACACACCACTGTTCTGATCGCTTGTTTTCGTGCGGTGTCCGTAGTGAGTGCGACCTGGTATCCCTGCGCTCCAGCGTGCACTCAGCACTGTAGAGCATGGTAACTAGTGAGTGTGCTCAGGCCACAGCTGTCTTGGTCCCTTGCCACCACGAAACCGTAAATTTTGTGTTCCGTGCATGTGCTGTATTAACCCGCTACCGCGGCATAACCGACGTTCCCAGGGACAGAACATTGTGTGAACAGTGAAGAAGTGTTTTGTAGACTGTGTGTGTTGTTCTGAGAGATGTGATTTGCTGTAAACTGTTTACGGTGAACCGCTACGGTACTGTACCACGTCAATTGTTCAATGAATAATTACAGGGCTTATACTCACTATTTACAACCTTATTTATACTCGAAACTGCATTCTTTGGTGAACAAGATTAGCTTTAGTGTCTGGTGGCTTGCTTTTGGATTATGTAACTTCAGAAGAATAAAACTTAGTGAACTGTGAAAGCTGATACGTGTGTATGTGTTTCTCATTAGCTTATCGCATGTTCCCTTTGACTGTTATTCAACTAACTTATCCAATTACCAACGCTAACTAGACTGGCGACCGTACGGCATTCGAATCATTTAATTAGAAGTAATAAGTAGTAAATGAAAGCATTGAACATTGTGTTAAGCAACATAGCTACACAACTGCAACGACGAACATTATTATTTTAAAGCCAAAAGCACGCTTATACGGTTACAAGTTCCATGCAGGTCAGTGAATGAGCGTTGCCCCAACCTGCGTCATCTCTAATGAACTCGACAAACCTTGAAAAAATAAAGGAAAACATGTTGTCAGTCAGGATATGTCCTGCAGGGTGCATCTGAACCCAAGGCTGAGGATAATCGAGTGTGGGCTTGGTTTCGTCAGGTATATGCGAAACAACAAGCCATTAACGGACTCACGTGGCGCGAGGAAAGAGAACCAGCCAAGGGGGTCGCTCAGGTGACGACTCGCTGGCTAGAACTGTCACGCCGCTGCCAACAAACGTCGCTCGGTTCTTACTTTAATGCTCATGGCTCGTCGCCCTCGAGGTCGTTAGAGGTGGGAGAGGATTTGGAGCAAGGAACGGGAAGTAATTCGGCCATGGCCTTTTGGAGGAACCATCCCTGTTTTCCGCTGGAGTGAAACCGAATTCTTTTGGACGGGGATTCTAACCCGCAAGCGAGGCCGGAGTTTTACCACTCACCCACCCACCACGTTATAACAATACATTTCCTTCTTATTCTTTTTCGTTTTGTCCTCTATGGATCACGTGGTTGTTAACTCCGGTGATCTTTCTTTTTGGCCCAATATTCTTTCATTCTTTTACTGTCGTTGTTTTTTCTTTCTTGCGTCCACTTCGCCCCAGATCTGATGCTTTCTGTACTCATCCCTGTTGTAAACGTCATTGGGGTCTACTCCCAGTGCTCGAGATCTCATCCCTGTTGTAAACGTCATTGGGGTCTACTCCTAGTTGCTCGAGATCTCATCCCTGTTGTAAACGTCATTGGGGTCTACTCCCAGTGCTCGAGATCTCATCCCTGTTGTAAACGTCATTGGGGTCTACTCCCAGTGCTCGAGATCTCATCCCTGTTGTAAACGTCATTGGGGTCTACTCCTAGTTGCTCGAGATCTCATCCCTGTTGTAAACGTCATTGGGGTCTACTCCTAGTTGCTCGAGATCTCATCCCTGTTGTAAACGTCATTGGGGTCTACTCCCAGTGCTCGAGATCTCATCCCTGTTGTAACGTCATTGGGGTCTACTCCCAGTGTTCGAGATCTCATCCCTGTTGTAAACGTCATTGGGGTCTACTCCTAGTTGCTCGAGATCTCATCCCTGTTGTAAACGTCATTGGGGTCTACTCCCAGTGCTCGAGATCTCATCCCTGTTGTAAACGTCATTGGGGTCTACTCCCAGTGCTCGAGATCTCATCCCTGTTGTAAACGTCATTGGGGTCTACTCCTAGTTGCTCGAGATCTCATCCCTGTTGTAAACGTCATTGGGGTCTACTCCTAGTTGCTCGAGATCTCATCCCTGTTGTAAACGTCATTGGGGTCTACTCCTAGTTGCTCGAGATCTCATCCCTGTTGTAAACGTCATTGGGGTCTACTCCTAGTTGCTCGAGATCTTTTCTGACTAGCCTCGTCCATTTTGCGTTACTCGCTTTTCCTCTAGAGACGGTGTTGAAGATTTTGGAGGTGAGTCTATGATTCGTCATCTACACTTTGTATATTTCCTTCTATATAACAAGCCATTTACACTGAAGCGCTAAAGAAACTGGTATAGGCATGCGTATGCAAACACAGAGGTATGTAAACACTCAGAGTACGGCGCTGCCGTCGGCAACGCCTATATAAGACAACAGGTGTCAGGCGCAGACGTTAGATCGGTTACTGCTGCTATAATGGCAGGTTATCACGATTTAAGTGATTTATTATTTATTTATTTATTTATTTATCAATCTTGTTCCATGGATCCCTGCTGAGGAAGTATCTCTGGGATGTGAAACATGTCATTGTTGATACATATACACATAATATGAGTCATATCATAGTAAATATATATACATATTTTAAAAATACAAGAAATAATAATAAACATACATTTTTGCAACTGAGTTTTGCAAACGTCATAATGAGTACAATTAATTATTTTCTTCAAATTCTTGAATGGAGTAGAAGGAGTTGCCAATAAGATAATCTCTAAGTTTTTGTTTGAATACATCTTTATTATCTGAAAGCTGTTTTATACGATTAGGTAGTTTATTAAACAGATGTATCCTAGAATAATTAACTCCTCTTTGTACTAATGACAGTGTTATAGTCGGCGCATGAGAGATAGGACAGAGCAACTCAGAGGTAGCGATGAGGTGGAGATTTTCCCGTACGACCATTTCATGAGTGCATCGTAAATATTTGGAATCCAGTCTTCGACATCGCTGCGGCCGGAAAAACATCCTGCAAGAACGCGACCAACGACGACTGAAGAGAATCGTTCAACGTGACTGAAGGGCAACCCTTCCGGAAATTGCTGCGGATTTCAATGCTAGGCCATCAACAAGTGTCAGCGTGCGAACCATTCAACGAAACATCATCGGTATAGGCTTTCGGAGCCGAAGGCCCACTCGTGTACCCTTGCTGAGTGCACGACACAAAGCTTTACACCTTGTCTCGACCCGTTAACATCGACATTCATGATTGTAAACATGTTGCCTGGTCTGATGAGTCTCGTTTCCAATTGTATCAAGCGGATTGACGTGTACGGGTATGGAGACAACCTCCAGAATTCATGGATCCTGCATGTCAGCAGAGGAATGTTCAAGCTGGTGGAGGCTCTGTAATGGTGTGGGGCGCGTGCAGTTGGAGTGACATGGGATCCCTGATACGTCTAGATACGACTCTGACAGGTGACACGTACGTACGCATCCTGGCTGATCACCTGCATCCATTCATGTCCATTGTGTATTCCGACGGACTTCGGCAAATCCAGCAGGACAATGCGACACCACACACGTCCAGAATTGCTACAGAGTGGCTCCAGGAACACTCTTCTGAGTTTAAACACCTCCGCTGGCCACCAAATTCACCAGACATGAACATTATTGAGCATATCTGGGATGCCTTGCAACGTGCCGTTCAGAAGAGATCTCCACCCCCTCGTTCTCTTACGGATTTATGGATGAATGGTGTCAATTCCCTCCAGCACTACTTCAGACATTAGTCTAGTCCATGCCACGTCATTTTGCGACACTTGTGCGTGCTCGCGGGGGCCCTACTCGATAGTAGGCAGGTGCGTAGGTGTGAGAACGAAGGCTTTCCCGGCGTATCGACGATGTGAAGTCTTCACGGCTTCTCCGCCGGATGGGGTTGAAGAAAAACGACAACGAGCTTACGGCGGCTGACTCAGAAGAGTGTTCCTGGAGCCACTCTGGGCGTGTGGGGTGTCGCATTGTCCGGCTGGCATGTATGTATCGTGCGGTTCCGAGCGTTCGAGGGCAGGGGTGTCCCTTGTGAGGGTCTGAATACGCTAGGGGTTATTGTGCTTCATTGCAGGAAATCGTATCCGCAAGTTGTGGCTTCGTTAGTTTCCCTGCTCAGTAGTGTGAGTAGACCACATCCCCGGGTCGAGGAGAAGGCCGTGCGACTTGGCCGGATGTGTTGTTAATTTAATCGCTCGGGCGCCTTGTTTCTGCTGCAGCACTGGTTGCTGGCCCACACAAGTCATCGTGCAGGAGAGAGGAACAACATGAGGATTATACGGTACCCGTGACGCCGCAATTTGATGATGAATTCTTATGTGACTTGAGGAGACAAATCGAAAATAAAGTATAAATTGTTTTGATATCTCGCTTAGTTCTCGAGATATTGTATCTCGAAAGTGAGGAGGTTAGAACCAGAAAAAAAACCACCAAAACCACCATATCTACACGACAGGAATTCTTCACGGGTCTTCTGCCGGATAAGATCTTCTAAACACGACGTTTCGGCAGTCACCTCCGCTGCCTTCATCTGGTGAGCTGTCATCGCGAAGTAGCTGCCGAACCGTCGCGGCAGTTACTTCGCGATGACAGCTCACCAGATGAAGGCAGCGGAGGTGACTGCCGAAACGTCGTGTTTAGAAGATCTTATCCGGCAGAAGACCCGTGAAGAATTCCTGTCTACCATACGCCGGGAAAAACTTAATTGTCATATCTACACGGTGGAAGTGGACTACAGGTGTTTTATTTTCTCCCCAGTGGTTGTTGTTAGGTTGAAATACAGCCTGGACCAGAAGAAACGTCACGAAAGGCACAAAGAACTGATTTTTGGCTTGCTTTGTCTCGAAAACCATGCGAGACATCAAAAAAAAAATTATTCTTCATTTTCGATTTGTTTCGCCGAGTTCTACAAGATATTCATGAACTCATTTTGCGCCACGGTAATGATAGAACTGCCAACAACATGATTATTCACTACAGTATTTGCGGGGGAGAGTATATCATTCCAAAATAATTTATTATTTCTTGTTTTCATGTCTCTGAGAAGCATGCAGGAAGAAAGATGGAGAGGACAGTTGTGTTGGTCATCACTTCTAGACGTGTCTGATTGTCGCCAAACTTGGGCGATATGTATTCAGAACGAAACTAACCATTTTAGTGTTCTGAATTTCTTTGTTTTACACGAGGTTCTAATCCAACCACTCACAAAGTATGATACTGGGAAATTGTCTTTTTGTCAGCTACGGTACGACTGTTATTAACGCGAGGTATTGCGCTTCGACAAAGGGAATGCTTACTGCCGCCTAACCAGATTAAACCAGAAGCGCTCAGCGGCCAAGTCCAGCAGCATGTTAGGATCGTCTCAAACCATCACTCAAACGGTAAAACTACCAAAAAGCAGAGATCAAAATACAAGTATACGTCAGCTAATTGCAAGAAACTCACTGAATCACAGAAAATGATGCGAATATACCGGATAATACGCAGAAAATCAAAGCTTAACCTACGGTATATATATATATATATATATATATATATTTGCTGTCGTCAGTCTCTCGACTGGTTTGATGTAATCCTCCATCCCTTCCTATCTTGTGCTAGCCTTTTCATCTCAACATACCCTATTTAAATAAATAAAAAAAATACCCTTTACAACCTACGTCGTCAATTATGTGTTTCATATATTCTAATATCTGTCTTCCTCTGTAGTTCATACCTTTGACTGTTCTCTCAACTACCATTCCAGCATGTTTCAAAATATGACCTACCATCCTGTCTTTTCTTTATTTAATACTCCTCCACAAACTTTTTTCCTCCTACATCATTTCCAAAACTCGTTCATTTCGTACTTTGTCTGTCCACTTAATTTTTAGCATCCTTCATTAGCACCATATTTCAAATGCTTCAATTTTCCTTCTGTTTGGTATTCCTAAAATCCATGCTTGGCTATCATAAATTGCTGTGCTCCACACATACAGTTTTAAAAAATTCTTTCTGAGTTCTCGATCAATATTTGAAATTAAAAAGAGTTCTCTTTTTCATGAAGGCTCTTTTCGTTACTGTTATTCTGCGTTTATCATCATTCCTGCTTCGGCCATCGGTTTACTTCATAAGTAGGAAAATTCACTCTGTTATCGCATGTGACCATACTTTTATATTTAATCTACTATTATTGGTATAATTTCTACTACATGTCATCACTTTTGTCTTGCTTTGGTTTATATTTAGTCAAAATCTTCCTTCAGTATTTTGTTCATGATATTCAGTAACTTCTCAATATCCTGAACCTGTTCTTCTAACAAGACAATGCCTTCAGCAAATCGTATTCTACTTTTATTATAGTTTCTTGATTCCTATAAAGATTATACGGTAATATATTGATTACTTAAAATGTAAAAACAGGTTATTTTCACTTAAAAAATAAAGTGATTTACATTTACTTTCTCTGTTGTGTATGTGCAAACAAATGAAGCGAGAGGGTTAAAATAAATAAATTGCACAATTTGTTTCTAAACAAATTTTTAATGCTACAAAATCCAATAGCGATCCAAAAAAAAAAAAAAGGAAACAAAATATTACGCGGGCCGTGGGGTCGAACTTAACACTACATTAAGGAAGAAAAAAGACTGCAAGTGTCGCTTGCTGGTCCAATTCCTTGTAGATTTCGAGCAAAACTTGAAATCCTTCTTTCGCAATTTGCGGTTTATGTAGTTTTTGTTGTGTTTGACCCACATTTGGAGCATATTATTACAATTTTCGAAAATATTCGTCCATGCCTCTTTATCTCTAGACTCACACGACTAATGGCACGAAACGCACTCGCTCCCTCCTCCAAGCAGACTCAGCAGAAATTGTCCCAATCGCGCTACGCACGTCTGTCTGCAGGGAAAATCCGTAACTTCTTTGTCGGGTTCTGCCAATCTCCCGATATTTGGCCACTTACGTGGCAATCTGCAGGGTCCACATTGGGACCGAAATTGGGTCGTCTCTAACCCCTCTATTTCAGAATAAAGTACAACAAACGCTTACACGGAATTTCAGACGGAGTGAAAATTTTTTTTTTTTTTTTACTATTCGATATCGATCTCAGGAGAAAGCGAGGGAGTCAGAAACGGGAAGGAAATCAGTCACGGAGTGATTTATGTACGAGGGCTGCGGGGCTGTGGCGTGGTGGGGGCCGCGTGGTGGGGGGGCGTTGATAATCGCGCGGCGGCGGCTCGCCGGCCAGTCAGTCGGCCGCACTCCTCGCTGCCGCGTGTGTCGCCTGCGGAGAGCCTGAGTGTCGCGCGTGCCGTGTGTTCACACGCTGGATTACCCGTGCTCACCTCGTCCTCGCACGAGCCGACCCCCCACACCAGTGACGACAGGGTGAGTGCACTTGCTTCGCTTACGACACGGTACGATCGAGCCTCAGCAGCTGACGGCGCCACTTGATTGTCCAGTGACCGTTACGTGTTGTAGTGAAAGTCGGGCTAAGTATAGAGCCGAGCGGCCGTCGGTCACGGGGTCGTTTAACGGTCGCCACACCACTCTGCCGCACGCTCCAACCACCAAACTCCATCTGCGCACCGCGACCTTGCCCTTCGCCCTGTCGCCGTTGTAGCTTCACTTTACCAGTGTATGGTACATGGTTAAAATATTATTCATTCGGGAGGACGTGGGTTCGAATCCCCTTCCGGTCATCCAGATTTGAGTTTTCCGTGGTTTCCTCAAATCACCCCAGGCGAATGTCGCGATGCTTCCTTCAAAGGTACGTGGCCTAATTCCTTTCAGTTCCTCGTCTCCCATCCTTTTCCGCCTCTAATGACCTCGATGTCGACGAGGCGTAAAGCCATAATAATAAAAAAAAAAATTGCTACCGGAACTTTCTCCTTTATCTGCTGGACAAAGCGAAGGAAAATTCACGTCCTTGACCATTCGATGTCTTATTTCTGTAATATACAAAACACAAATTTACGCTTTATTTCGTCAAAGTGAAAATACATAAATGTTGCAGAAAATTTAGTTTTTACGTTTTTTAGTGATTACATTGTCAGATTTTCATATCACTTTCGTTATACGGTGAACAGAGTAACAATGACGTCTTTCGGCCGTATAATTCTTTCTTTTGGCGATGTTTAATATTTGTAAGAATATAAAACGCAACATACCAGCTTTTCGAAATAAGCGTTTATTGCATGTTGACAATAGAGATAACGTTTCTTCAAAAAATCACGACACAAAGTTCTACGAATAATTTCAGCCACTGAGACTGCAGTGGACACCTGTCTGAATCATATAACTCGTTTGTTCTTGCCAGTGGCCGGGATTCTGCACACAGTTCTCTAAGTTCAGCCCTGTAGAGAATAATCTGTATATCGGCGTGTGTGCTGGCATGCTGTGAGTTCTACACACACCACAGGGTGTGCAGAGATCTGTCCGACATCCAGAATTGAGTTCAAAAAATTAACAGCGGAAAATAAATTTGTCTAAACTCTTTTAGACAGGGCCGGCGTTAGAGGGGGGTGAGCGGATCAAATGTCCCCGGGCCCACCGGCTGATGGGGGGCCCCGATCACCGGCTGCAGGGGCCCCCAGGCCTCGTAGCCAAAAAAAAAAAGGGCGCCAATTTTACCCCGGGCCCGAAATTCCTAGCGCCGGCCCTGCTTTTAGATAAAACTATTCGAATGTTTCATCTTGAAGTAGACATTTATTCGATTTATTTGTTGTGTCTTAGCAGGGGAAAGTATTTTTTTATTACCGTAAAGTGGGTGATATTTTTTTAAATGTATTCGCGAGTTGGCGATTTCGGCTCTACTTCTTTCGAAGTAGTGGTACCGTTTGCTTTTAGCAGCGGTGGTTAGGATGAAATGCAGCCTACACTTCGAAAGCTAAAAATTAATTCACAGTTGGATTATTTTGTTTCTTATAATCTTAACCGGTTTTTACTTCGCAGTCTTTACGCTATATTTACTACGTTTGCGAATCGCGTAGTAGAATTTAGTGGGTAGGTTACGTTGGAAATAACGGATGGGAGGGGATACTCTCCACCTGCCCAATACTGGTGCTGGCTGACCTGCTTCCTTATAATGTCCTATACACGTTTTGAACTCCTCTTCGGAAAAGTCGCAATATATTAAATATTGTAGCTATTTTTGCTTCAATACGTCTAGATTTTTTTCTGATGAGCTATAAGTTTTTATTTTTTATTTTTCGGAATTTGTTTTTACAGCCGACATGTAGTTTGTAGGTATTAAATGTGCTATTTGATGATTATTTTCTTAAGTAATTCGTACAGTTGGTACCTACTGCACGCGCCGTCATAGGTAGACTGTTATTAGACTAAATAATTTCTCGCTGCGACCGCATTCGCGTATCACCTGATGTAGTCTGTCTTGGGCTCTGTAGTTGTTCTAAGTATTTCTCTAGTAGTTATCGATACTTTCGAGAGCGTAAGAACTTGCCAGAATGTTTTGCAACTCTTTTTATCTATGCTGACGCCTTGAATACGAAATAACGGGTCAGTTCCCCCTCCCTTCGAAGTATTATCAAACCTTGGAGGGAAAACAGTAAGTGTTGCGATGGTGAATAGACCTGCAAGCAGACGTGGGTTGTTGATAAACTAAGTCCCCTGTAGACAGACCGTCCCGCGCGGCCTGTTACGGTGGAACCAGTCGGACTGGTTGGTTGGTACGCGTGCTCGGGGAAACCCACCAGCTGGTCTGGGCCCCTCCAGATGAATAAGCATCTTACAACCTTTCCATCAGCAAGCAGGTCAAGTTCTTTTCCACGCGTTCCAGGCGATGGTAACGACGTACGATACTCGAACCTCTAGCAGCATCGCAGTTCCACGCATCAGCGAACCTGGAAGACGAGAAGCCACTGATTACTGTATTACCAGATCGGGGAACATACAGGATGTGCAGCAACGAAAAGAGAACCCTGCATCATGTCCTACTATATGAGAACATTTTATTTTATTAAGTCTCTCCATTTTCGAGATACTGATTTTTAATATTGTTTCGAAACGTGTGACCTTTTTCAGTTTAATCCATGCTATTTCTAACCCCGTTTTCTTTTTAATTTACTCAAAGGTATTTGAGTAATCTAAAACAACATTCATTTTTCTGAAAACGTCAAAAAATACTTATAAAAACCCTTAAATGGTGTAATTATTTTATACTTGTTTTAGAACGATTGTTTTATGGTAGTTCAATCTGCTAGAGACCATTGTGCATTTTAAACATGTAGTAAAAAAATGACCGTAATAATTTAAAAAAACTTATAAGCTTTTTTAACGTTTAGATGACTTAAATATCCTTGAGTAAACTAAAAAGAAAAACTGGGTTCAAAAAGTCATAATTTGTAGAAATGACTTGGAATAAACTTAAAGTCAAAGGTTCAAAAAAAGAAATAAAAAATCAGTATTTTGAAAATGGTGAGACTTAAACTAAAATAAAATTTTGTCGTATAGTAGGACATGTGACCTAAATGCGGTTGCAGCATTGTCCTGGGCAGCCTGTACGAGCTTATAGTACAGTTTTCGATCAACTTCCGTTTTACTGTTTTCAAGAAACACGCCTTGCCATCGTCTACGCAGTTAAAAGCGTTACCGCCGCTATCGTAAGTAAGCGAATAGTCTGTCCACTCCGTCGACCCTTGTTCTGAGAACTTCGCATTAGCTGCTAACTTGATACATCTCAAAATCCCGACCGAGCCTCGAGTATGAGCGGTATCGCCTCCTGGGGCTCCTGGGTTCGCATCCAGTTTTCGGCTTCCGACGCTTTCCACCGTTTCCGGAAATCACTTCATGCGAGTGCCGCTATGGTTGCTCACAAAGGCCATGGCCGAATTCCGTTCCTTACTCTTCCCTCATCCGATCCTTTTCCGGCTTTAATAACGTCGACGTTCTGTCCGTAAAGTCGGAAGCAAAACAATTGGAAGCTTTGTTATAACATGTGTTATTAAAACCTGCTATTTCATCATGACAGATCTTGATTTTAGTTGTGTTTGCTTTTGTTCGTTACTCGCAGCGATGAACTTGCTACTGTAGTAAATCTGTTTAACGAGTTTCAAGGAATCATAACTGTCAGAGTAACGTCAACAGCTAAACGTGTTTAACGAGCTTCTGCGTTAGTTCTTTGAGAGTGCAGATTGTTGAGTAGTCGCGTCAGAACACCGGTGGTTTTATATCTCTCTGGTTGTCTGATCTGGAGCATTGAGGAGACCTTGTCCAGGTGATGTCTTCGCACCAGCCCTCCGTGTTGTCCACCGCTCACTGCTCCGAGTCTCTTTGTTGTGAGTCCTTGCGGACTGCTGACCTTTCTTTGTCCACTGCCGGAACCTTCGAGGTCGCGCTCTCTGCTAGCTGGCATTTTCTAAAATAAATACTCGAGTTTAATTCTGTCGCACACGTCCAACGAATGTAGCCGATGTTACGGTGCAGACCAGTTCAAACTGCGGACGTAGTTTGTTCAGCATCAGATCCTCTGGGTTAAAACAATTCAGACGACGCCAGCAGCACTCTAACAGAAACGTTCTATAAGAGTGGAAGTGCTAGAATATTGATGACAAGAAAATGCAACTCTAATGATAGGAATGTTGGCAGTAATGCAGTAAGGGTCCTAATATTAGGGCGCGTCCACGCGGAGGTCGTCAGGTTCAGCCGACGGACAGATCAGCTGACGTCACTAGCGACCGTGTCCAGAGACCGCACACTCTTGCAAAACTCTTATCTGGCTGATAGCTTCTGTAACTGCGTCACTAGCCGATACTAATAGTACCAAGTATCTCAGATTCATAACAACTGTTTTCATTCTTAAAGCTGAGTACTGTAGGAGCTGTAATCGGCAGATCACTAGTTCGCTCGCGGGTTCCTCATCCAGCTGTCAGTTCTGCGATTTTCTCGACATCGTAACAGGAAAATGCCCGTACAGCTTGTTGCGCGAACACCACCAAAGATCTTCCGTTTCTTGCCCAGCAGTCGAATGACGTCGATAAAACGTAACGCCAGTTACTTTTATTGTCTAAAAAAAAAAAACTTTTTAAACTCTACGATTATCGCCCAGTAAACGCAAAATTTTGTTAAACGACAATACTTCTCGTTGCATGTATTTGTGATTACAAAATCTAACCACTCCGAACTACGTACAAGGGAACGAGATGGAGCAATAGCAATACTCCATCACTTTAACAGCCGACACCAGAGCTGCGGAGTCCTGCGCTATGCACTCTGGGACTGATGCTGCGTAGGGGGCTCCACTGCCCTTCAATACAATACAATACATTCATTTTCCATTGATCCCAATATAAGAGACTGGCTCTGTGGGATGTGGAAAGTTGTCAATTTACAGATAAACAGTTGCAGAACAAAATAATAAGTACACCACTAGATGTACAGTCATAGTATACATGGTACATAAAACACTTCCATTACAAAATAATACATACACCACAAGATGTACATAACATATATGGTACCATAAACAATTACGTAACAAACTAAATACATACACCAGGAGATGTACAGTCATAGCATACATGGTAAATTAATTACGTGAACTATATTTACACAAGATACTGGCAGTTATTTTTTAGATACCTTAGAAATAAATTCTTCGAAAGACTAGAAGGAGTTGTCAATTAAAAATTCTTTCAATTTTTTCCTGAATTTATTCTTATCATCTGCTAGACATTTAATATGTGTTGGGAGCATATTGAAGATATGTATCCCTGAATATCGGACCCCTTTTTGAACAAATGACAATGACTTGTAAGTCTTGTGAAGATCATTTTTACTTCTAGTGCCATAATTGTGTATTTTACTATTTGTTTCAAACAAAGTATAATTTGTGACTACAAAGGACATTAATGTGTATATATACTCAGATGCTAATGTTAAAATCCCTACCTTCTTGAACAGGTCTCTACATGAAGTTCTATTGCTAACCCCACACATAATTCTTATTACACGCTTTTGGGCTCTGAACACTTTGTCTCTATGGGTAGAATTGCCCCAGAATATTATTCCATATGACAATAAGGAGTGAAAATAAGCAAAATAAACTAGCTGTCTCATACGGAGATCACCTAAAGCTGAAATTGTACGAATTGCAAATGTGGCTGCTCCCAATCGCTTTAGTAAGTCAGAAACATGTACTTTCCAATTTAAATTATGATCAATATACAAACCTAGAATTTTCACACTATCTACCTCTTGAATGGACTGGCCTGCAAATTTTATGTCTATGTCAGTTGTTAATCTGTGTGATCTACTGAATTGCATATACTGAGTTTTATCAAAGTTTAAAGACAAGCCATTAGCTGTAAACCATTTATTAATCAGTTCAAAGACATAATTTGAAATATATTCTGTAGATAAATGTGGAGTGTTTTTAATTCCTATGTTTGTGTCATCTGCAAATTGGACAAATTTTGAGTTTTTAGATGAAACACAGGGTAGATCATTTATATATATTAAAAACAATAGTGGCCCCAATATAGAACCCTGAGGTACTCCACATCTGATTAATTTCCACTCAGAAAACAGTGGACCTCTTAAGGCAGCCTTAAAATTCTCCATTGACACTTTCTGTTTTCTATTTAGAAGGTAAGAACTAAGACATTTATTAACAATGCCATCTATACCATAATACTCAAGTTTCTGTATCAGAATTTTATGATCTACACAGTCAAATGCTTTAGATAAGTCACAAAAAATTCCCACAGGGATTAATTTATCATTCAAGAATTTCAATTCAAAAGCTCGCGTGATATCTCGCCTGAAACTCCATACAGATTTCGATTAGGTTTTCACCGCTTTAAATATTAGAATCTCAATTGTTTTGTTTCGTATGTCTTATGTTTCGACGTTACGCAACGCCGCAGCATTAAATGAAATTCTGAAGGTACGGTGAGTGATACCAAAGGTGAAGCCACTAGATGCTGCATACAACTACAATGTCTCTGACCATAGCCTTTAATGAAAACAAATAAAGCAGTTTACAAAAATAGCTACATTGCATACTCCACACTACACAAAACTTGAACTATTCTTTCCTTTAATTCGTGGTATTCGGTTCAGTTTTTTAGATGGCCGCATTGAATGAGAGAAACTAATAACGAAAAAAACAGCTGTTTTTCTTTGATCACGAAATCTGGCAGCACAATTACAATGTCTCCAGCTATCATGTTTAGTGTTCTGTTCACAATAAAAGCATTAATTTATTTGTGATAGTATTATTCTGGATATATGATATTCAATCATACAGGTAACACTAATAGTACAATATCCCCGGCATTTGAGATAGTACTGTAGATCACGACTAATATAGCTTTCATTGTTTTTACTATCTATTATGTTTTTTAGTAATTCATTTTCGATTTTGCATAAAAGGCTGAATCAGCGCAGCTAAAATATCTGTCGTTTGAGCAGATAGGACATTCATTCACTTCAGCGATTAATAGGACCTTGCATCTAGCCTTTGGTGTCTGAAGTATACACAATTTAACACATGTTAGTTTCTGGTACAATCCAACTTTTCCGTGGTTCGGATTCCACGTTAAACTGTAGGTCCCAGAGGAAAGGAACTGGCCATCCTACCTCTGACACAATGGCTTAGTATGCCTCCTTCGGGAGGATCCAACCAACCTTCGGGTTGTGGACTAAGTTAAGTTTAATCTATTCAGGTTTTGGAGATATCGAATGTCAGCTAAAATACATGTACACTCATTGCATTCACAGTACGAATGCGTAGGCTGATGGTTTGTAACATCAGTAGAACTTTGTATCGAGCCTTTAGTGTTGGGAATAAAAAGTTTACGACCACTGAACGTTTTTGGTATCACGGTCTCCGCTATACTCCTCACTTTCTCAGAATCTAGCTCTTATTCATGTTACGTAATTTATTGCGTTGTTTAGTGATGCACTTTATACGATACGTGACGCCGCAATTTGTAACTCGATGAGACAAATCGAAAGTAAAGATTTTTTTTCTCTCTCTCTCACTTCGACATCCTATGTTAAAAATTAGTTATAGGTATAGTTCCTTGTGCTTTTGGCGACGATTTTAGGTCAAGTTTACATCGCGATACGGTGAATGATTAATGGCGAGTTCATCATTGTGATAATTTATGCTACCTGAACTAGGAACCCTGATGTAAACAACGGAATTTATTTTGCGATGCATTTCATATGTTTAAGCGTTTCTGCATAGTTTGATTTTTTAGAGGCAATATTAGTTGAGGTTTTGGTTCGGTCGAAATACAACCCGTACCCGAATGTTCTCGTTATAGAACAAGGCACGAGGAACCTCGTTACTGTTTGTAAGTAGTATTAGTAATTTCACGAGCGCCATGTTAATGACGACGTGTAAACTACTCCCTGATTTTATTCTGGTCCAGGCCACCCACTACGCATGTCCAACGTGGAGGTCGCTGGGACTTTGTCGACATTTTTTTTCTCGTCCAGGTTGAATTTCAAACTACCAACCTCAATTTAGCGATACAATTTCGCATCATTCAAGAACCCATCGTCTAAATGAAATTGTTTCACGTTTAGGTCGCATTTCAGCCTAACTATCTGAGCTGTGAGACGATTCGATTTATAGAGAAGTGAAATGTATATATAAAATTCAATTTCGATTTTTTTTATGGAGTTATGAAAGAATCCATGATTAAATCGAGGAGTCTCGTTTTTCGTAAAGTCCCCTATATTTGTGTACGCGGGAGAGCTTTTTGCCCTTGATGGAATAGATGCACTTACTGTTGAATGATTTTTCTTAAAATTTTATACACGTTTGTGACTGGACGATTAAAGTTATTGTAAAAATCGACGGAGAATTTCAATTCCTGAGCAGAAAACTGAAATGTGTTCTGAAGATGTAGGTATTAGGGTAACTTCGAAAGTTTTGAGATACAGAAAATTAAAATTCAGTCAAAATAGATTAAAGAGTTTTCAGGTAATGATAGAGTATTCGTAAAATAAACTTGTCGTTACGTCTTAAATTTTAACTATGTCCGCTAGCTTTCAAATTCTTAAAATCTATTTAAATTCTGTATTTTCTGCGTGATGCCGGACATATTCTTATGTATGCGGTTTGTATTAATGCGCATGCGGTACCGGTACATGTTTCAATTTTTGAACAGCAACGTTAGCAGATGTTTAAATGTAGCCTGGACTAAAGTGTAGCAGACATTCCGTATCAAAGTATTCGATCCGTCACATTTTTAGAACTGTGTGGCGAAGTATCGCCAGCTAGAAATGGCTAGCAAATTTATGATATGCTTGGTACACACGAATCTTTTTCGTACGAATAAAAATAATGTACGGGTAAATCAATTTGAATCCACCCTATTGGTAGAGGGAGGGTGAATCTAGGTTTGTTTAGTTACGGAAATGGATGGCGCTAATTCTATGAAACTTGGTATACATGTTGCTCATTGCGTCAATAAGAATATTTTAAGGGTAAATCTACGCCAACTGTACGGGTAACGCCAGGAAGTCACGTGACACTAAGACGCACGCGCATTGGCTCCCTCTGGACGATGCAGGCGACACGTCGAGGCCTCATAGCGTCCACCTTGCAAGGCAGCAAACATCTGCACGTGCTACACACACGCAGTTCAGACGAGGTCGCTGCAGGGTTCGAACGAAACTATCAGTCAAGGAGGTGAATACAAAAATTTATTTGAAACTGATAATCAGGGTTCGGATCTTTATAACCATAAAAATAGAGAAATATGCATGGAAATTTGACCTTAATGATGGTAAATATGTCATAAAATGACAAAATTTGACCAAAGATTTAAATTTACTATACACCAAAACATGCTCAATTATGCATCGTTTATTTTATGTAGTAGTAACACATTCACGAAGACAGCATAATTTGCTCCCGTGTACTCACAGCACAATTCAGATATTAAATTTTAAATCGCTTTGTTGAAGTCGCTTTAATTTCACAGATTTGTCTTTGGAAATTACCGCAGAAGACAATCGGTAACTAATATGTTAAAGGAGCTGGAGTGGGATTCATTGGAGGATAGAAGGAGGGTGAAGAGAGTCATGGGAGTGTACAAGGCACATATTGGTGATGAAGCATGGGAAGATATTGGTGGGAATATTAAGAGAGGTGCATGGAAGGGTAAGGTTGACCATGACCACAATCTGGCACTTGATTTCAGGCATAAGGGTGTAGGAAAAATTTCTTTCGAAGGAAAGGGTATAAGGGACTGGAATAAATTGCCAAGAAAAATGATGAATAATGTACCGAAAACACTGAAAGAATTTAAAGTAAAAATTAGTCGAGTGAGGGCAAAAGTAGGTTGGAAGAGGAAAGGAGAAAGACGGGTGTGTAGGGAATGGTCCATCGCAATTTTATCAATTATCTGTAAGAACATGGAAGACGTCGAACAGAAGGGACGTGCGCTGGCGGGCTCTGGAGGCTGCGTCAGCCACACTAGCACACAGCGGGGAACCAGTCGTACGCTCAGCAAGCAGACTGCGATCCACGAGAGCCCAAAGAAAAGAATCGGCGAAGCAGGATAAATAACTGAGCAGCTGCCCGCTCGTGAAGGTCACTGAGGACATCGGAACCGCATGTCAGACCATCACAACTGTCTCCATCTACATGTATACTACGCAATTCACAAACATTGTGGGTGGCAGAGGGTGCTAAGCACCTATCCTAATTCTGTGCATTCAAATCCCGAACAGAACCAGGAAAAAAAAAGAATATACAAAAGCATCAATACGGCATCTTATTTCTCTAATCTTATCCCTCCTGTCATTGGGACCTAAATATGTTAACGGAAGAAGTATTTTATTTCACTCGTAAATTAAATATTTTTCCCATATTCTCAAATAAATTCAAACTAAAACGACGTCGTCTGTCTGCCAAACAATCCCAGCCCAATCAATGTGTCAATTCTTTGACACTTACGTAACGACTGTAACTAGCAGTCACGAATCGAGCGGCTCTCCTCTGTACTTTCTCTAACGTGTCAATCAATCCCTTGTGATACGGATCCCAAACTCCACAACAGTAATTCAAATGCGGACGCACTAGTGTTCTGTACGCTATTTCCTTTGTGCGAACATTGCAACTTTTCAAAAGGCGAGCAATGAATCGTAATCTAGAATTAGCTTTGTGTACTACGGAAGTTATGTGCAAGTTCCATTTCATGTTGCTTTGTACTATTACGCCCAGATACTTCAGGTTCGCAGATTAACGCCGCGTGTCGACGTGAGTGTTGTGTGCTCTGAGCTGCGCTTCGTTGGAGGCCAGCGATCACGATACAAGCGACAGTGATGGAATGCTGGTGTGTGTAGCCAAAAGGAACAGACTGCTCAATAGTCTCCTGGCAGCAGCAAACTGCGGGAGGAAGTCCGTGAAATCAGGGGGAAAGGTCTGTTCCTCTACTATAAGCGGCTGCCTGCGGAGGATAATGTAATATTGTTTCGGCTACAGAACACTTTAATTTGTAACTTCAATATTTATTCGTAACGGTACTATTTTAAAAGTTGCAACTTTTACGTACCCATATTCTATTAAAGTTTTGCGTTCTTGCAAGATCATTCATTTTTCTTATCACACCATTCCGGCAGCTCTAGAAATCCGTGAATACTGAATGAAATAAGTTTCATTAGTGTTTGCTATAAAACATGGACTATTTCATGATGAAGCTTTAAGGAAAGAGAACGGATAGTGAGCTATTACTAATGATGCTGCGGGGACCGACGTTTGTTCAGCAAACATTGATAATCTTCCAGTCGAATTATGCATAAAGTTTCCGAAGAACCTCGGAACGAGAAAAGTTAAAAATCTTTCCACACTTTCTTATGCTTTGTAGAAAATTCTTTATAAATGTTAATACCCGATTTTCGGGGGCAAAATATTTTGATGGAAGGTTGTGATCTGTCCACGTGAAAAAGATAACAGAACAAAATGTGGTGACAAAAATTACAAGGAAAGAGTCTATATGGACAGCGAAGTGGCAGGCAGATGAAAAGAGACAATGAGTGGCGTCGGAGGAACACTGGTCAGGAGAATGACTGAGCACTGTCGGAATCAGAATAAACACGCGACAGTGCACAAGAGAAGAGCTGGCTGCTACAAATACTAGTTCATATCTGCGAACGGGGGGCTTCGTATGGGAAACGAGTGATGTACGACTCGCGTTAAAGCGAATATCAACACGAGCAGCTGGGCGTTCACCATACGAGACGTTCTAGATCTGAGATCGGACAGAAATGAGATAAAGTACGTGTATGGATGCTGGCAGGAAGCGCTTCAGCGGCTTCTCCTGCTTCTATTACTGCTATACCAACAGATTTCACAGCAGTTTTTTTTCCCCTTGTGACTGTACTTTGTACGCCTGGGCGAGCGCTTTCGGGGGGCGTACATTAACCACGCGAGGTGTTTCTCCGGAATTCCTGATTTCCCCTCCCCCGTGGTTAGATCTGGTCGGAATCTCCCCCCCCCCTATTTTATCCCACTAATTAATGGTCGCCCCCTTAGAGGCAGGGAAGGATGGGGACAGGGAACGGGAAGGAGTTCGGTCGTGGCCTTTTGAAGGAGCCAGGATGCAGACTAGCGCTTCTTAAGTACTTTCTGAGGTACCTAATGTGTAATGAACTTCATTCGCCTGGAGTGACCAGGGAAAACCCAAATCCGGATGGGTAAACGGGAATCCGAACTAGGGTCCTCCCAAATGCTAAGCCAGAGCGTTACCGCTCGCCCACCTCGCTCGGAAAACTGGTTTCATTTTCTGCAGTGATGGCGCAGGTATTCACGTCTCAGCCGTCTTCCATTGAGGGAAACTACGCAAATTTTCAACTTGGAATTTGACGTCAAAGAAGGAAAGCGGTGACTGGAGATGCAGGTTGTCTACTGTAAGCGGGTGGTTAGCATAACCAGTACGCGGCGGCGTCGCTCAGAGCGAGGGGAAAGCATGACTCGGAGTGACGCGAGGAGCATAGGAAAACCAAGGCTCCACGCAGCACGTGTAACAGCGCATGCTCGGGGTGGGGGACCTCTCTCACCTCAAGCCCTCGTGCCTCGCCTTGCCCAGTCACTTACAACTAGGGTTCCCATCATTATAACCAAATGAATAGACAAATATGCATGCAAATATCAACTTAAAAGAAGGTAAATATGACCCAAAACTCACAAAATAACACCAAACATTTAAATTTACCATACGCCAAAATATGCTCAATTATACATAATTTATTTTACCTAGTAGTGTCGCTTTCACGTAGACAGCATAATTTGCTTTCGTGCACTCACGCCCCCGTTGGGAAATTAAGTTTTAAATTGCTCTGTTGAAGTCACTTTAATTTCACATAATTTACAGGAAATAACTGTTTCGTCTGTACTAAAATACTCCTCTCCAAATTCCTTTAGGTAACTCCGTGACTTCGCACTTTCAGCAAATTTTGTTTTGCGCATGACGGTACTCGCTGATCCACTGCAGATTTAACACTGACTGGGGATTATTTTCAGTGAGTCATTGATTGACGCGGCTCGACACAGGCATGCTGCTGCTGCGTTGTCCAGATTAAAAGGAGGGCGGAACATTAAAGTTTACAGAATTACTATCACAGCTGGGCAGAAAACCGTTAATCCGTTAATCGTTAATTAACGAAGTTAACAAAATCGTAAAAATTTAACTTTTAAGTTAACCTAAAAAATCGTTAACGTTCTTCTTAACTTCCGTTAAACTTAACTACCGTTACATTGGTAGTTAATGTATTTGTTTGAACTGCGCGCCACTCCACGCTCGACCGTTCGGCGAGTCGTATGGCGAATGAATTAGGTAATAAGTGCGAGTGTGGTGCATGTACAACTTATATGCCAGGCATGGCGTGGATGTGAGCAGGAAAGCTAGAGTTTTGGTGCGTTTCTATTTTACGTCTGCAAACCGGAGCTCACTACTCGTTTCTAATTCGACCGGTGATTGATTTTGTTATTTTTATAATCTAACTTTCTTTGTTGCCAGGAAAATGTCACTTTTTAGTTGCTACTGGTTTGGTGTTCGTTAGTGAAATAAATTAAACTGACATTCGTTATATGATTACGTCATGAAAACTGAACTCTTGAATCCGTTAGTGAAAGCAACAACGCTAACAATAACAACGAGGAGATTAAAAATCCTTGGCCACATTTATGCGACTATGTTGCGTTTAAATAAAGACTGGGAGAACAATTGATATATGAATGCAAACTGTGTTTACCTAAACATTCTACAATCAAATCTCAGGTGTATATCCTTAATAATCTTAAACAACATATGAAGAGGATGCATATATTCAAACATGAACAATTTGAAGAAAAAGTAAAAGCAGGGCCAACTTGTGGGAAAGAAGAAAAATAATTCAAAGCCTTCTTCAAATGCGGTAGCTTCTTCTGATGTAGATAGCAGCAGAATTGATTTGATTTCACCTCCATCTGCTAATAAAAGTTTACGTCAGTAAAATTTTTGACATCTTAGCCACGGGCACCGTCATATTCCAGGCTGGTGTGGAACGATGTATCATAAACCCTTTCGTTGCCAACATGATTCTACTGCATGTTGAAGAATCTGATACGTTTAAGAAACTGGTAAAATATTGAAGAAAAACTCAATTTCCAAAACGACATTTGGTAGACGTATTATTGATTCACATCACTATGCATAGCACCTTGGTAATGCTTGCAGTAATACTTATTGCAAATTATAAACATCAGTTCCACTTTTGGATGGTTAACTTTTAACGGTTAACTTTAACTTGCGTTAAACTTGCAAACATGTAACGCTTTAACGATTATCGAAGTTAATTTTTTGAGTAGTGGATTAACGATTAACGAAGTTAACTTTTTGGTTAACTGTGCCCACCTATGATTACTATAATGTGTAACTTTAATTCATCACTGGCGAATTCTGACCAATTCAGTGGCAATTAGTTTCGTTTTTTTCTCCAATGTATAACAGGAGTAGAGTTCTGTGAATAAATATCTTAATTTTGTTATCATGTATAACTTCTAGTGAGTTACCGGTATTATTAAAAATTAGATATTTCCTCAAATATAAACAAATGACCGTAAACATCATCGTAATGTGACCAAAACAAGGAAAATTTCTTGAATATGCATTTATAGTCTGTATAAAATACCTGTAAATACACTCAGAAACGTTAAATCAACGTTTACTTCAGTAATACAGCTCAAAACGAAGGCAGGCTAATATGAGTTGTGCTTGTGACTCGTGTTTAGCCCGTCTCCTCGCCCCGTCAGACCGCCGACTGTTTTCCTGGTCGCGGGACGTCGCGCACATACTGGCACCGAGTCGCCCATTCCAGGCTCAACAGACTCAACACGCCAAACAACTGCTCCATGTACTCTAATCTGTGTCCGTCAAAGTTTAACGAATAGTTTGTCCTCGCACTTAGCATACTGAACATTTCTATCAATAAGAATCACCTCGATGAAGGATAGCACCGAATACAATTCAGATTAGCAGAATTCTGTGAATTCTTGAATTTTTAGTGTTCTTTAAATAATGTCATTTAGTAAAAAAGTCACTTGTGTTGGTCCGTGTGGGTTGAACACAGAGATCGAGTAGCTACGAGGTTATCAGGGCAAATCGTTCTGTTTATGGAAGATGACATCTTTCCCGCTAAAACTGTAAGTGATGACGAAAGAAAAAAAATGAATCCTGGGTAAAATGCAATATGAATTTTTCTTCTACGTTGTTTAGGAGAACACATTGTGGTATTGTGGACTGGTGTAGCGACTGTTTGTTGAGACACCCGCGAGATGGCTCCAATATTAGAAGGTGAGTAACGGCAGGGCGTCGACGTTTGCGTCACTGGCTCTGACAGGTTAAGTTGCCAGTGTAACAATACGACTGACAGCGCGGTATAACAAAGACCGCTGCCTCGGCAAGTCGCCAGACACAAAGGCGCAGCCAACTACAAAAAAAAAAAACTGCTCGAATAATACGGCGAACATAGTACGCAACTGCGATCAAACGCAAGATACAGGGCAGAGATTTTATCAGCTACAAAATAACTCGTGTTCACAATTACGTTATAACAGGATAAAACTGTATATAACTCTGTATACAAAAACTGTAACGCAGGTTCCTCGCTGATGATGCCTGGATGAGAGGTGAAACGCGTACGACGCAACAGTAAATAAATTAAACAGTTGCATTGGCGTTATCTTTCAACTGGTGATTATTTAAGCAACTGCGGAAACATGGCCTGCAACAACATTGCTTTATAAAATAAGCATTGAAAAACTGCTGGCGCCAATCCCGCGGGATGTGAGACTCCCTGGAGCCAGTCGTCTCCCCTGGAATGCGGTTCCAGTCGCCCCAGCTGGCCCGCCTTTGATGTCTCCGCCCTCAGAAATAAAAAAGCAGTGCCAGCTGCAGCGGGGGGGTGCAACGGAAAGCGTTCAGCTGCAACGGTCTGAAGCTCTGCACATCACGGACGTCTAACATCATCACGTTACCTAACAACAATTAGTGAAAAACTTTTGCACTTGTTGCTACAGTCAAAATTTATTTATAAAAACAGATTGTTTTTATTACTATCACTCCTACACCAAAATCTAAACTTCATAACAATCTGGAAATTGTAGTTTGTGTTATAAATATTTTCGTACATGTTACTAATGGGACTTCACTGAACAGTAAAGATAAGCCCTCCTTACACGCATCGCGCTGGTATTAGCTCCACTTTCTAGTTTTTGTTAAATTTATAAGTAAAACTGCAAATTAACGATACGAAATCTGTTTAATATGCGTAAGGTAAAAATGGAAAGCGAATGAGATTTGGGGGGGGGGGGTGTTTATCTCTGAGGATGTGTTGCGTAGGACACGACCCTGGAAGAGTGGTTTGTCTTCGCCCTTTTCTCCTTGCCGCCGTTCTGACCCAGATGGGAGAGAGCGTGTGACAACATGGCTGCCTGCACTTGGTAGCTCCTGTTCAAAACAGCGCTTGCAAAACCGCGTTCTTGCTGAACGTTTAGTCGCTGGTTATGTAAGGGTGGACACGACTCGTCTAAGGTAAATGAAATCTTATAACTTCGTAATCTGTAAATGGTACAGTAAGTGCTGGAGGGAGGAAACAAATCAACCAGTAAGGGGCCTGTCTACAACTGCAGACGATGATTAGCGCTGTACTCTGAAACCTGAACTCCCTTTATTCCGTTTTATGGGGCAGATAAAGGTCAGATAGTTATGTAATGGCTTGTTTCACCTTTTATTTAGCTTACGCTTATAGTCAGCATACAAGGCGTCTAGAAATGAAAGGTTAATATTGCAACCGCAGACAGGTCAGATCATGTCCTACTATGACAAAATTGTATTTTAGTAAAAGACTCACCATTTTTAAAATTTTTCTTCGATACATGTGACGTTCAGTTTATTCCACGCCATTTCTACGAATTAATACTTTTTGAACCTTTTTTTGTAAACTTACTCAAGTATGTTTGAGTCATCTAAAACAATCTTTTTTAAAAAGTTAAATAAAAAACTTTAAAATCTTTCTTTACTACTTGTTTAAAATGCATAGTGGTCTCTTTAGCAGATTGAACTACCATAAAACAATCATTTTAAAAGAAGTATAAAATAATTATACTATTTAAGATTTTGATAAGGTTTTTTTAACGTTTAAAAAAATAACTTTGTTTTAGAAGACTCGAATATGATTAAATTAAAAAAAAAAAATTCAGAAAGTTTTAATTTGTAGAAATGGTATGGAATAAACTGAACAAATTGAGATGTTTTGAAAAAAAAAAAACAAATTAAAAAATCGATATCTCGAAAATGGTGAAGCTCTTACTAAAATAAAGTATTGGCATTTAGTAGGGCATGATCTACGGTTACAGGATTATCCTTTGATTCCTGTATAGTGCGTTTTATGCGTTATAGTAGCCTGTGACACAATTGCTTGAGGTGGACGTTTTATTGAAAATTGGTGGAAACCAAGTTGATCCGCCTTTTGAGTGTGAGAGTGAGTGATTGTTTTCGTCGCCCCTGCACGCTGTAGTTCCTCTTCCGGTGTCTGCCCTGTCAGAACGAAGCACTCCCATCTTCGATGGCTCCTCTTCGTTGTTATTGCGTTGTCAAGCTTGCGTCTATAGCAACAACAGTAATAAGCAGGAAAATGTTTTAAGGTAATGAAAGTTGGGGGGGGGGGGGATAGAGGAATGAAGGCAGGCACTGAGCCTTTACTCCTGCGAGAAGACGAGGCATGACTAGCGAGGGCGGGCGATAGAGGGGGACATCACCAGACTAATTACAGTGAGGCGACGAGCTGCAAAGATCTTATTCCAGATGTCTGGTGTTGAGGGTATGTTGAGCCATCAGCGGAGTTCAGCGTTGGTTGTGAAAACTCTGACAGCGCTCACTGTAAAACATTTGTTCAGTTTGTGGATAGCGGCGTGTTTAGCCACAGATGGGAGAAGTTACAGGTATATAATGCCCGGCAACAAGACACTCCCAGTAAGCCCAGAAGGTATTTGTTACAGATATTTTATTCAATACTGCTATTGAAAGGATTTTTCCTTTTGTTATAATTGTATTAATTAGTTCCGTGTTATCCCCACCACCTGTGTATCTGCCCCCCCTCCCTGCGCCGAGTCACGTGACCTGGGATCCCCATTCACCAAGCGTCGAGAACGACGTCCAGCAACTGAGTATCGCCAGACTCGTGTTTGCACCCGCAGTCACGTGTGGCCGGTGTAGTTCTGCCTGCCTTAGTGCCGTCTGTCAGTGTGACTTTAGTTGGTTCGCCGCTGGAGTAGTGAGATGCGTGACATCGTATTCTTCAGCTGCAGACCGACAAGCTGGATCCGCTGCCTGAAACACGGTATTTCAACTGGCCGCGCAGTCCGCTTCCCAACCCAGCCCTGTAAAGGACACCTAGATCTTAGCAAGTAATCTAGGCACGGGCGTCGTAGAATGCTAAAATATCTCTCCGCAGTTGGATTTGAACCGCACGCCTACGCTCTCTCAAACACGGACTTTCGTTCCGTCGCCGATGTACGCTCAGGAATGGCGTGTGCTGGGAAGAGCGTCTGTCTTTGTCGGACACTCGAAATTCTTGCCAGCGTCGGTTTCGGACACTTGGCAAGCTTTTTGGATGGCAAATTATTTTGGGACTCTATGCGCTTCTTGTCTGAAACTTGTGTTCACCGTGACGGCGCACGAAAGTGTTCAGTTTGTACCACTGAGCTGACTAGCGGAGGTCGTCTACGCCTGTAACACTGTTGCTACCTAGGCTTCCTGCAGTTTCTGACGCAGTGTCTATCAACAAGAAACACATTTTATTCACTTGCCGTCGATTCTCTATGCGACTTTAGAATAAAGGAGTAAATAGTTAAATGTTAAACTTTTTTAAAATGAATCTGGCTGTAGGCTAGAGAGATGACTTATGTACTGGGTAAAGCGAGGGAGATAAGGAACGAGGCAATAGGAATAAAATAAAAAATCACGCTTTCAAGATGGGGCCCTTGTTTCCCGCAGTGGGTCCGTAGAGATGGGAAGATGACAGTTTCCTGTGGCCACCATTCTGTCTGTGAAGACTTTGACGGCGCCCCTGAACCAGTGATACTTGACAAGCGACGCACAGTGGTTCAGGATTAGAATATAGTTCATATTCTAACTAAACTCGTCATAGCGAGCCAAACAAAACAAAAATTACTTTAGACAGCATTTGCTGTGCTTATCAAAAATTATGTTCAATTTTTGATAAAAATGAGTCTTTCACACTTAAGAAAAAATATATAAAAATGTGTAGACGAAAATATATATATTTTTTTTCACGACACTATATTAAAGTGTCAATGTCAAACCTTATGCAGTCGTGAGTAACTATTCTACTTAATATTACCACATAAAAATTTCTTGCCGCTTTGACTACAGAGTGAAACTGAATTTCAGGGTTAGAATATAGTCGACATTGGAACTACAGTGATGATATCGATAAAAAAAAAATGCATTGGGTATGCTGATCAAAAAATATTGTGTTCAGTTTTTAATAAAAATGAGTCCTACAGATTTTTTAAAAAATAGAAAAACATTGCGATGTTGTTGCAGGCCATGTTTCCACAGTTGCTTAATTAATTACTAGTTGAAAGAACACGCCAATTCAACTGTTTAGTTTATTTATTGCTGCGTTGTACGCGTTTCACCTCTCATCGAGGCATCATCAGCGACGAATCTGTGTTACAGTTTTTATATACAGTTTTATCCAATTATTAAATATCTCATGCCCATAATTATGTAATAATTGGATAAAACTGTATATAAAAACTGTAACTGTAACTGATGAAACGCGTACGACGCAGCAATAAATAAACTAAACAGTTGCATTGGCGTGTTCTTTCAACTAGTAAGAAAAACATTGTATGGGAGAAAATCAATTTTTTAAGTGTGTGGGATTCTTTTTTTTAAATCCAAAATTGAACATAAGTTTTAATCAGTGCAGGAAATCCTATCTAAAGCAATTTGTTTTGGATGGACGTTATGACTTGTCTGTCGACTATATTCTAACCACTGTGCGACGTGGGGGTCCGCTGAGAGAGTGGGGAATCGCAACGCCGTTTCGTCTTGGGCTGAGAACTGGTCGCCTTGCGCCGAAGTACGTGTTTTCGTGTCCGCAAGGACATTTCCTCCAGAACTGTCTGGAAGGAATTCCTAGTGGAAGGTCTGTCCAAGGTTGCTGCACGTTCAGCCTAGTAACGAGTGGATGCAGCCATCTGGTGGACGAGTCGATATTGGGGCGGTGGTCGGCTCTGAGCTGACTAATGCAAAGGGCCTGATTAGGCTCGTCCTCCTGTTAAACTCGTTTCATCTCGTGCACATCCCTGAGAAACGTGACCTCGCAAGCTACATCCCACTGTCAGTGTAAGTTCATAACATCTCACCGTTGCCCTGCAGGTTGGGTCTGGTGACGATACAGCCCTGCACCCTGCTTCATGACGTGGGCACTTCCATTGATCCCCTCGGTATAGATTCAGTGATCATGGAGTGCTGACTGTCGCTTTCGTTCGGTCACAGCAAAGCAACTCACTCCTCGTCAAACTGACTTCTCTTTATTCTTAAGGCCCCATCGACGTCATTAGAGGCGGGAAGGAATTCGTCCATGCTTATGCCTGGAGTGATTTTGGGAAACCTAAACCTGGACGACCACTTGGGATTCTAAAGCGCGTCCTCCAAAACGCGAGGACCACTCTGTCGGTAGTTGGCATAATTTCCAAAATTTGCAAAGACAGTTCATCATTTTGTTGCGTTGATTGAAATTTGCGTAATCTACTTTAACAAAATATGTTCGTAGTATATCGTTCGTAAAATTGGAGACATTCTGTAAGACACCTTTCCAAAAATGTTAGCTCAGATATGAAATGTAAGGACCATCATTGGATGAAGCAAACGACAGAATCCCTTACACGCACCGTGTCATCAAGGCGTTACCAATTTCAAAAAATCAAAGATGGATAGTGGCAGTGATGGCAACGGAACGCGGTGTACCTACGCCAAATTTAAAGTGATTTAGCGCTGGAATGACCGTCATTTCGGATTGCAAATCGTGACTCTGCTGGACTGTTGAACAGCAGGTAAAGTACGAGCGAGACTCAAATGGAAACCTTTACTATTTTTTAGAAAATATACGTATTGTGCACACATACTGGTCACCTCCCCTCTGAATGCATGTCAGCAAGCGTTTGCGAATTCCCGACAGCCACTCGTGCGCTCGTCCCAGACAGTGCTTACATCACGGGTCCAAGCACGTGGAAACAACTCGGGGCAAGGTCGGGCGAGTATGGAGGACGAGGCAGACATTCAGACCGCATGTGTGCGATTGTAGCAACCGCTGCACGAGCCGTATGGGCCGTGCATTGTCATGTTGCAGAACACCTGTCGACAGCAGTCCACGTAGTTCTATTCTAGTGGCAGGCCGAAGATGTTTTTTGAGTTGGTCTGAGTGTGTGTTACTGGTAAGTGGTCCCTCGCGGATTGTAGTGCTCCAGGAGGACGCCTTTTTGGTCGCGAAAGAGGGCCAGCATAACCTTTCCTGCGGATGGCTGCGTTCGAAACTTCTTTGGTTTTGGCGATGTCGGATGGCGCCCGCCATTCTTTGCTCGCTCTCTTCGTTCCAGGCTGATGAATAACCTGGGCAGCAGCAGACGATTCTCTCATCTCCATTTTTCACGATGCAGCGACGGATGGGATGTGCTTGTAATGTGAGCGCCTGCACACATGTTCGTTGCCATCGCTCTCTGCGTCCTCTCGTCTTCCATCCTGTTCAGTTATCGCCCGATTCCCATCACTCATCTTTGCGCTATATCTTGGTTTCCCTTGTATAAAACACTTGAATGGCCGCCGTTTCGAGTTGGTAGTTCTGGAGCGAGTGAGGTGATTAGGGGGCTGACTCGCGAGGTGGCTGAGGCACATCCGCCAGCTGCCGCTACGTGTGCGCCATCACTGTCAACAAGTAGAGTCAACCATTCCCCGTACTGCTGCCGATACCACAGGCGTTGGTTTTATAGAGCTGTAATAGTTTCCCTGTTGGATGTATGTTGGATCTGTGTACTCTGCAGCTCACGGTGTTCAGTATCGTGAAGGGTGAGTCACGCACCACACGCAGACCGTGGCAGCTAAGCAAGGGATTATATTGAGACTCGTTCATCCCTTATACATTACAGATATTTCTACCAGGTTGAACAGGGTTGGTGATAACCCATCCTGTTGTCTTACACCAATTATAATTTCAAAAGATTCAAGAAATTTCGGCCATAAATTTCTCTTTTGGTGTTGTATTTCTCAAAGTTTGTTGAATTAACAGTGGTTTTGTTATCTACTCCATATTACATTTATCTGCTCAGCTACCAATTTAGAAACAAATTAAGAAAAAAAAATTTTAAGAAGGGAGAAACCGGCGGAGAAAGCAACCTGTAATATACTCGTCATGTGCAGAATAAACAGCGGAAATAGCTCTAATTTTCCGTCTATCGTGAGTTGGTTATCTAGTGTGTAAGGTCTTTGGCAGTTTCCTTTGAAAGAGTCCAGTATTTCTCTCACTGCGCTAACTTAAGTTTTTCTGCGTCTGTGCTTTGTGTCTGCCTAAGAGTTTACACACTAGATAACCAGCTCACTATAGACGGAAAATTAGAGGTATTTCCGCGGTTTATTTTGCACATGACGAGTATATTATAGGTTGTTTCCTCTATTGGTTTTTATCCTTCTTAAATTCCTTTTCTTCACTTCTTTCTTAATCAGTACCTGAACAGATGAACGTAATATGGAGTAAATAATAAAACCACTATGTTAATTCAACAAACTTTGACAAATACAACACCAAAAGAGAAATTTATGGACGAAATCTCTGAATCTTTTGAAATTAAAATTGGTGTAAGACAAGAGGATGGGTTATCACCACCCCTGTTCAACCTGGTAGAAATATCTGTAAGGGATGAACGAATCGCCATAGAATTCCTTGGTTAGCTGCCACGGTCTCTATGTGTGTGTGTGTGTGTGTGTGTGTGTGTGTGTGTGTGTGTGTGTGTGCAGTCATGTAACACCCTTCACGACAGTGAACACCGTGAGTTGCAGAGTACATAGAGAAACACAGATCGAACACGGACACTGTAATAGCTCTATAAAAGAAACGCCCGTGGTGCATTACATCAGAATCGGCAGCAGTGCGGGGAGTGGTTGACGGCGATGCTGCAGGGATGCAGTTGTAGGAGAGGATGTGCAAGCAGCACAGCTGGCGGATGTTCCCGGCGCCTCACTGCCTCCCTCGTGGCCGTACCTTCCAGTACAGACTGACTACAAGAAACAAGGTCAGGGGTCAGCCGGTATATATATACCTCCCGGTATAACGTGTTCCATAGGTTGATAGAGTTAGGAGTTGACGAAATTGTCACTTGCTCAGATGAGCACATGAAATCATCAATTTAAAGTTTCTAGTTTTGCTAATTATTTTTAAAAATTACTCTATCTGAAAAATAACATATGCTAAATATAATATCGACCACGGAATCATAATACCATTCTACGTATTGTACACATATTGTCATTAACCACCTAGTTGAATACACTTCTTCAAATTATCGCACTATCTCATTTGAACACAGGCCGTGTGTTATATTTTAGAATAATATACCTTCATCACTTCTCTTCAGTTGGTGTTAAATGCTTACACCTTTCTGATTCCCAGTCTATCGGAAGACCGTCAAATACATAAGTCACCGAGAGTGGTGGGTGAGTGGTTATCGCTCTGGCCTCGCACTCGGGAGGAAGTGGCTTCAGATCCCCGTCCGCACATTCAGATTTGGGATTTCCATGGTTTCCCCAAATCACTCCAGGCGAATGTCGGGATGCTTCGTACAAAAGGCCTTGGCCGAATACCTTCCCGTTCCATGTCACCAGTCTCATCCCGCCTCTAATGACCTCGACGAGGCGTAACGCCATAAGAAAAAGAAATTGTCACCGTGATGTACTCTGTCAGGAACGAGCCGAGAGCCGAGAGCCGTGCGCACACACGACGGACGGCAGCTGGTTGCTGGAGACTCTCGCTCACCAGTGCTTCCCTCGACGACATCGCGAGTCCACGGCAGAAGAGCCGCACTCCTGCACACCATACAGTGTGTTGCTTGCTGCCTCTGCCACTAATACGACCTGAATTGTGATAGAAACTGCAATGTGGTGTCGATTAATTACAACTAAAAGCATGTCGCGGAGGGTGCACTGCAGGGTAATAGTTTGGAAGGGATATACGGGATATGGCAGGAGGCGCCCATGCGCTATTGTGAGGAACCATCCCGCTATTCGCCTGGAGTGATCCGGGAAAACTGTGTAAAATTCAGATCGGGATGGCCGATGTGATTTATTGAGAACTACATCTGTCGGATTTCAAGCTCATTCGCCCGGTAAATCCTTTCTATTCCATTCCCCAATCGCTCGTGGCAAAAATTAGTACAGAAATGAATGTTGTGGCCCTGAATCCTCTTGTATTATTTACGCGGTCATTCCTACATACGAATGTTGCTGTAGTATTTGTTTTCTGTCATTGTGAAATACGTGACTCGTGAGTTTTTCAATCAGCTTGCGCAGAGAGCAACGCCTTCGGTGCTCCAGGTCTTCCCAACCTAACTCCTTCAACATCGCACTTACGCTTTCCCTCCAACTATATATACCTGTCACGAATCGAGTGACTCTTCTTTGTACCGTCTCCAAAGCCTCCATTAACCCCTTTTGATGGGGACCCCTGACAGAACAACAATATTCTAAGTGAGGACGCACTAGCGCCTTGTAAACAACCGATTTATCTTCCGGATTGCACTGTTTTCAATTACTACCAAGAAATTGGAGCATACTAATTGCTTTCCCAATTACATTCTCAATAGGCTCACTCCATGACAAATTATTAAGAATTGTTACTCATAGGTATTTAGCGGAATCTACCGTTGTAAGGATAGTGCCATTAATTGTATATTCAGAGCTAAATATACTTACACGTATGACTTGGCACTTTTTAGCGTTTAACTCCAACTGCCAGTCTTTACACCACGCAATTATTTTCATAATATCTTCTCTTAACAAAGCTCAGTCGTCCTGGATTTTGATTTTACGATAAACAATAGCATCATCCGCTAACAGTCTTTTCTTCCCCCTTATTACGTCGCACAAATCATTATTAATGTGTATGAGAAACAACAGAGGCCCTATCACGCTTCCCTGGGGTACCCCAGACCTCACCTTGGTAAATGATGAACTCTCACCGTCGAGAACTACACACTGTGTTCTGTCCTTCAGAAACTCTGCAACCCCATCGTATATTTGTCTAGATATGCCGTAACCACGAAGTTTCCTAATTAACCTAGTGTGAGGCACAGTGTCAAAAGCTTTTTTAAATTCTAATAGAACTGAGTCAACCTGGGATTGCTTATCTATAATACGGCACAACTCGTGAATTAAAAGTGCAAGTCATGTTTCGCAGCATCGGCCTTTCCTGAATCGATGTTGATTTTGGTTTAAAAGCTTCCAGTCATCCAAAAACATCGACCGCAATACTAGCTTATAAATCTACGGCAGCATACATCCGTATTGCGCTTTATTTGACTTTGATGTCAACGTCCGTCGCGTGTTGAATCCTCGGCACTGTCGCGAGCTCTCGTGGTCTCTGCTGCTGCCCCAGGTGGCTCCTCAGGTAGACCGGATGCTCTCCGCTCGCCTGATAAGGGCGCCGCGTGGCTCACTCGCCCCAGGGCTGTGACCACTCTCACCGCACTGACTTCATTTGCGCTTCTGCTGTTAAAAGGAAGTGTATAATTTCAAATAAAAAATTGAATTTGTTGTGGAAGTAACAGCACAAACATATGAAGAGCAGCAATTAATATATATATATATAATTCGAGGCAATCATACATTTCAAAGTTTTAATCGTATGTTCGTTTAAATTTAGATGTTGCTTTTTGTTTATTTACGACAGCCAGATCCAGAAATTCGTCTAAGGAGAAGGGCATCGATGTTGTGCTATATTTTCTGTATCAATTGTAAGAACTGGGTTAAAGCATAACCTATGAATTATTTTGCAGAAGATAAACAATGATATAAACAATAAAATTTACTAAAAACTCGGAGAAAGTTTACACGAAACATACGTAATCGCGAAATGTATCAATCAAATAAATATCAGTTATCCATTGTAAAACAAGGTTTTGCTGGGTTTATTAATTAGCAGTTAGTGAGATAATTACGACACTATATTTCGACCCACCTCACGGAGGCATCGAGACTTATAATTTTCTTTTGGTCGCCACCAGTTGTGTGGTGAACGTACTAAAATTACTTACAATTCTCTGTGATTTTAAGTGTTCACAAGTTCACAGGAATAAGCAATATGTAAAACACACACACGTCGGAAGTATGAAGTTGAACACCTTTTATTCCAACAGTTTGTGTGTTACATTAGTACACCGACCACCAACGGCTATTAGACATCACTTGTCTGAAGATCACAAGTCCTTATGAGTGGAAAGTTTAATCCCAAACCACTTTCGTTCAATTAGCAATACCTTAAAAGCCTGTACAACAATTACTAGTCCACAGTAGCACATTATCAGCTCTCCAGCAACGTCTGTGTGTATTTTCACAGTCTGGCTCGTCTTGCGTTAACGACGTTAAGCCCGTCGTATCCACATGCCCGGATAAGTCGTCAAAACACATCACTTCACTTCTGAGCGACCACCACTTTCCCGCGCTACTGCTACGAGAGCTGACACATGACTGACTGCGAGTCTAGCATAAAGCAGTGCTTCTCGCTCTGTGTCGATTATCGATACATGCACAGATACTCTTTAACTGCTGATCGCTAAGTTATTGTAGTGTCGCACCGTTCTGAAGTTATACGCTCCGTCATTTAAAGGAAAATTTATTTATTTTTAAAAATCCTAGCCAAGTACTGCGATAATCTAACCAGAGTTAAGTACTGATATCACGAGAAGTATCGTTAAAAGAATCGTTATTTCTTCCAAGCTTTTCCAGAATAAGTTCTTCGTACCATCCTAGACGATATCAGTCCTTTTCGGCGGGCGTGATGCCGCGTGGTGGGTGCGTTGACCTCTCTCCCGGAACAGCCACTCGTCTCGCTCACGTTAAGCAAACAAGAGTCAGCTTATCAGATACACAAATAAAAAACTAAACGTTCATTATGAATATAAGGCGGGGAAAAAGTTGCTTGTTCAAGACTTGAAATGTAAATATCTTGGTATTACATTTGATAACAAGCTTAACTGGGCAGGACACATTGGACATATTGGTGTAAGAATTTAAAGTAATGCATCGAAGGGGAAAAGATGACCATGACCACAAGCTGGCACTCGATTTCAGGCACAAGAGTGTAGGAAGATCCTCTTTTTTTAGATAAGTGTGTCAGGGATAAGTTACCAAGGGAAATGATGAATAATTTACCAAAAATGTTGAAGGAATTTAAAGTTAAAATTTGCAGAGGGCAAGTGTAGGCGGGTGCAGGAAAGGGGGAAGATGGGTGTGTACGCTCCATTGCAATTTCAATTAAAATATATGTAATCACTGAGTGTCCCACATCTGACTTTGCTGTGCGGAGTACGCAATATCTTTCTTGGCACACGTAAACTCGCCATCATTAGATTTAGCGAAAGAATTGGTCTAAACTTATTCGGTGTATTTTCGGAATTGCAGCTAGCATATTTTTGTCTACACAGCTATCCGACCGGTAAAGGTTAACTGCACAAAAAAGGCTCAGGTGTTGTATAATTTTGGTTTAGTTAGATGTTTCATGTATAAATTTTTGATTCTTAAGCCCTTTTCCCCCTCTTCTCAAATTAGCTGCCGTGTAGCAGCTACATTGCTTTCAGTTTCGGATTAACTGGCATAAGCTGCTCACTAACGACCACCACACAATTCTCCTGTTCATTTTCAACTACTGATGAGTTTTTTTTTCGCCTAAACTTTTGCAACTTTTCCAACAGTATTAAACTTGGCAACACATCTGCTTCGTGGTGTGAACTGCTGGAGGAATTTTTTCGCTTTGCTCCGCAACCGCGTTTCCATTGCTATTAAACGGTGTGCGCGTGAAGCACATGGGATGATAAAATATTATCTCTGGGCTTAATAAGCTCTACCAGCGATTGTAAGTTGGTAAATTTGATCATTTCATCATATTGTACACAATTACGCAGGGTAGTTTGATATTTAGTCGTCTTATTAATGACGGGTTCTTTTTGGAAACTGGTTTTGGTCTACTGGGCAGCTTTCTATGAGCACTATTGGTGAGTGCCAGACAATCTAAGAGAAATATTACAAACAAAATGGACGAGTAATTGGCTGAAGCATTGAGAATTTAGTGTTGTATCTGCTCTGGTGAATTACGACTGTCCGGATGTACTTTGCATGTGTGTTGAGACAAAGCCTCCCACTGGTCTGCCGTCAAGGCCGCTCTGCCCACCTAGGACTCCAGTCCTCACATCAAGAAGGAAACTTCTAGCTTCTCAAATCTGTCAATTCCATCTAAACGACTACGAGAGTTCTCATCGAAGCTTCTGATATTGGCATCGAATGTTTCTAAGAAATAACATAAATTTCACAGTGTCAGCTTTGGTATTAACTACTCTTGAGAAGAAAAATAGGTAAAAAAAACATGTATTTTAATTTTATCCATAATTCACTGTCTGACGTGACTATTGATCAAACAAAAGGTAGAATAAAAACCAGCCTTCGGTCACTAGAACACATGTACACACTTTGACAGTAAATTTGGCCACCGCTAAATACTTCTATCACTCTTATTTTGCACAATCTGACATCAATGTCATCCTAAGAAACAGTAATGCAATACTGGCTTACCAGTATTGCATTACTGTTTCCTGGGATGACATTGATGTCATATTTTGCAAAATAAGAGTGATAGAAGTTTTCAGCGGCGGCCAAATTTATTGTCAAAGTGTGTACATTGCAAAACACATGTATGACAAAACATGTTACTAACGACACTCAAAATAATTTAACAGTACCACATATGCAGTCCAATGCCAAGAAAACTGTTCTAAAAGAACAGTTAGAAATATTCCTTCACAAGATAAAAAGCCCAGAACACTTGTTAAATGAACAAGTAGATTTTACTAGCCACTATTACTTTAATAATTTTTAAAGATTTATTTAGAGAGAAAAGATCACCAACCCAATATACTCTGACAACGAATAATAATTTTCATCTTTGAGTAACTTGTAATACACATCATCTTTAAACTGTTTTGTTCCAATTGTTCTGTTTATATAAATATGTGCACCTTAAACCACATCGTGTGTAGTACAGAGCTCCGCAGTAAAATATGCATATGAAACTGATTATGCATGATCTCGTCAATCCTGGTAAGTTTTGCACAATATTTTCATATTTACTCTTTTTCTCTCATGATAAAACGTGTTCACGACACTTAGTTGAAATCATTTTTCAGTACAGGAACAAACTTTACGAGGCACGAATCTCGTTTGAGGAAAATGTAAAACCAATGTAAATACTAGACACCTGAAGATGGATCCGCAGGGTCCGAAATGCATTTTTTTTTTTTAAATTCTAGTGACTGAAGCCCTGTAGTTGTGTGCGAGTGCTGTGAGCTTGCTTGTGGCGACTGCTGAGGTTAGGATGTAGCATCAGTCTCTGAGGTTCCTGTATCAGACCTCGGCGCTGTCGACTCCTCAGCAGAAACCGAAATTTCATGTAGGCTAAACTTTTTACGATAGGATTATGGAAAGCAACCAGTCGGCTATTTTGTTTTTTGATGCTTAGAAAACGATATTGACAATTTTTCCTTTTGACTGACTTCACTTCGATAACGTCTAAGCAGCTATAAGAACAGCAAGGTCAGTTTTATTGAACTGCGATTTTAATTGCGATTGACGTCTGAGAATTTTTTGTATCTTCTTAAAAAAATTCTGTTGTTTGCTTTGCTGTTTGACTTACTGCGCATCTAGAGGCAATTCGAAGCAATAGTAATGTAATGCGTGTGGCCTCGCCAGTGGCGTAGCTAGCTCAACAGGGGCCGCGGTGCAAAAAGTTTATTTTTACTTTGTGTTGCTGGTAGGGGCCCCCTGAGCTGAGGATGGGGGCCCAAAAAAAATGTCACGAGTTTGCCGTGAAGGCTCGTGGGCCCCCTGAGCGTAGGGGCCCCGGTGCACTGCACCGCCTAGCCCCATAGTAGCTACGCCCCTGCGCCTGGCCTCCCCCTGGTCGTCGACGTCTTCATTCTCACTTCCCGTTGTCTGACTCTGGGGCCCGTGTGGCAGCAGTCCGTCTGTAGGAGTCGGTTCGGGCCTCGAACCTGCGTCCCCTGGCTAGACCTGCTCTCTTGCAGCGCGATCAGCAGTCAGCAGGAAACTACGCTCACTACTACCTGCAGGTTGCTGACATGTGATTTTGCTCGTTTTGTAAGATGGTTGTGCAGAAACACGAATTATTACACAGGGTTTGCGAGGTCATGGGGGGGGGGGAGGGGTTATAGTGTTGTAAGGATAAGAAATGGGAAGACAGTTGGCTGTTGTCTTTAATGAAGGATTTGTCTCGAGATTTCATGAGGAATCATGACAAAGCGAAATCTGGGTGGACCGATCCGGAATCGAACCACAGTCCCCACAGTATCAGATTCCAACGTAAATGTTTGTACTACAACTTCCGAACAGGCCCTCTGGAGTTATTCCATTAAATACTCTGCAGAAATTTAGCCTAAACCTGACGTACACGGCGTCCAGGAATGAAAGGATAATCCTGCAACCACACACAGGTCACATCATGTCCACTATACGACAAAAGTTTATTTTAGTAAAAGTCTCACTATTTTCGAGATATTGATTTTCTTAATATTTTTCGAAACGTGTGGCTTTGTTCAGTTTATTCCACGCCAGTTCTACAAATTAAGAGTTTTTGAGCCCTGTTTCTTTAAAATTTACTCAACGATATTTGAGTCATCTAAAACAATATTCCTTTTTTCTCAAACCTAAAAAAAAAAAAAATTATACATTTTTAAAAAAATCATCATTTTTCTACTACATGTTTAAAATGCAAAAAGGTCTCTTAAGCAGATTGAACTACCATAAAACAATCATTTTAAAAGAAGTATAAAATAATTATACTATCTAAGATTTTTATAAGGTTTTTTAACGTTTTAAGAAAAAACATTTTTAGGTAACTCAAATAGTTTGTGTAAATTAAAAATAAATCTTAATTTGTTAAAATGGCATGGAATAAACTGAAAAAAGTAACATGTTTCGAAAAAATATTTTAAAAAATGGTGAAACTTTTACAACAATAAAATTTGTGTTATAGTAGTAAGTGATGTGGCCTATCCTTTCATTCCTGCATACTTTGTATGAATGGTACTCGTATTTGGTTGGAATGTACACTTACGTTCTTATTTGAGCCCTTTCTATAATCGCGAGGCAATCGGTTTTTCAATACAAAAGGAAATTGACTAAAGACGTCGATTTCCAACGATACTTAGCAGACTACGTAAGCGAGAGCAACGAGTGTTTGGTTTGCGTTCGCAGTGGACGCGGCGAGAGTGGGAGTATCCTGACCCCCGTCCACCGGCGCGACTGATGTGACGGCCAGTCGCCATTGCGAGCAGACATTCCTGAGGACGGGTTCCGCAGAGCTGCCAACCTGCTGCCCAGCCACCGCGCAAGGTTTGCCAACCAAACACCGCGAGATCTGTGCCAATAACTTGAACAACAAAAAGTGTTTGCGGATTCGTACATGTTCGCACTTCCGTTCAAGAAACAGCGTATTACAAAGAGCGCAACACGTAGGAAGTATTCCCCTCTCGTTTATCCAGTCTGTTCGATGCAAAGCGACAGGTTGTCCTCAGGAATGTTTGCGCAGCCTTATTTTCAATCTGATCTGGCCCGTCGTTGGCGTCCATGCTAGTTCTAGCAACAAGGACTTCATTTCGTTGAGCAGTCAAACTAGATGGCTCCATATTATATTATTCCAGCCTTCATATCCTGAAGTTATGAGCTGTTTCTCTTCACTGTACTGGTTCAGATTTATTATCGGCTGTGCGGTCCGAATACTATTTTATACGCTAACTTGACCACGTTGCACTGTCCGATTTTTTTCTCTCCCCGAAACATTACTCCCGACTTGAAACCTTCACTATAATCAAAAAACTTTGGAGACTACAATAATTTTGACGTGCATTTGCCGTTCTATTAATTTGTTTCGTTTCAGTGTCGAATTTAATGAATCAGGAACTCGCATTTGTTTTGTGGCTGCCAGACCATTTCGTTTTCTTGGCACTGCGTGTAATTGTTTTGTGTCGTGGCTACGGATTGTTTGCTCTGATTTATTCGGGTACTTATAAAAAGAAACACGCCAGCATACAGTCTTGGCTACGCTGGCATATGTTTAACAGGAAAGCAATAAACCAGCGCAATTAACTCCAAGCGCTTCTAAAATACCTCCGTCCGCAATAACATGTTTTATCACCATGCACACTCTAAAATGCATTCAAAGGATGATCGCACGACATGTCGTCTAGATTCTCTGGCTGCAGGAAAAGAAAGTATTTTTAAGCCGCGTCCGACCAAAATGTGACCAGCTGCCAACAAGGGAGCGTCCACAAACCACGTGACTCCATCGTGTCCTCCCGTGAAACCCCCCCCCCTCCTTCCATCCACGTAGCTCGACGTGGCTTTTACCTCTACCACTCCCCCCCCCCCCAACCCACGTAGCACGTAGCTACCCGCCCCCCCCCCCAATTGATTCCAGAAGATAATTTCTCTTGTCAGACGATCGTAAATTACAAAACGAGATAGTTAATTAACAGAAATAAATGTTCACTTGCTGTTGTGTATTCTGTACCTCATTTTAACTATGAAAAATAATATAAGAAGCTACGTGGATTGGAACCCCCCCCCCCCCATCCTATACTGAGCCACGTAGTTTACTCACGCCCCCCAATGGGCTGGTGCCTCCCTCGCAGTCACATTCAGCACTAAACACTTCACCAGCTTGTACTTGCTCGCTTTCTGCACTCTCGGGCCTTCTGCACTGCAGTTGTTTCGCAGCGCGTGTGTTCCTGTTGGTCGCTCGCTCTCCTAGAGCAGGATAAGGAGACCAGCAGACTGAGTTAAGAAACTGTCTTAGCCTTCCAGCTAGTGGTCAGTATGGCAAATGTTAGTGTGCTGCCTCTATGGATTCGGTCTCCCGTTCCAGAGATTATTCCTCACAGCCGAAACTAATATTAGTTATGGCATTATATGAGGGATCTTCGAGAGATCAGCAATATAACTTTTTTGATACATTCCTGAAGCAGTTATCGGTAAAATTTTGTGTGAGAAAATTCACTATAATTTTTTAATATCTTTCTTTATCCGAATACCTTACCGACAATATAAGTTTTCTAGTCTCAAGCATATAATTACAGATCATCAATTAATTTGATTTAATTGGAATGTAGCAAACTGCACATTCTGATCAATTATACCATTACGCTTGGGCCAAATGTACGCAGAATAATTAGCGAGGAGGTAGCTGTCAGATGTTAAGACCTGCACAGGAGTACGAAAACTAGGGTTTATGCAGCAGAAACCTGCGGAGACTACACGTGGTAAATTGTACATCCGTCCGCAGTTGCTTGTTAAACACTTGTAAACACCGTCTATTAATTCATTTATATACCCACACGCGTTTCGCCCTTATGGAACGGGGCATCGTCAGCGAGAACTATGGTTAAGACAGTTGCATGGTGGGCGGGAGCAGCTCTGTCTGCACTTTTTTGCGGTTATGGAGACTGAATAGCTGCTCCTGACCACCATGTAACTGTCTTAACCATAATTCTCACTGACGATGCCCCGTTCCATAAGGGCGAAACGCATCAGAGTATATAGGAATTAAAAACCAGTTGCTAATAGACGGTGTTTTCATTCACAACTGCGAGGACTGATTCAGTATACGGAGAAAAAGGAAGACTACGTCAAACGGAATAAGAGATACGACTAGAACAGTTTGGTTCCACTACGGAACCGCTAGATATACTACATAATCACTAAAATAGTGACAACCAACGAGGTAACTGTAGTTAACGTACAGGCATCGCCTGCATCCCGAAAGCGTTAAAAATAAAGTGGAAAAAAAAAGTTGAAAGTGAGGGAACCACATTTACTTAAATGTTCCTAAATTGTCGGATCGTGTGCGAGAGGATATGTTTTCATTGTGGCTCGTCGTGGTTGTTGCAGAGACCGCCAGAGGCCCTCGGCGAATGGCGTCGGGGGCGGCAGGGGGCGCGGAGGCGGCGGTGCTGCTGCTGTGTGACGTCATCCTGCTGGTGCTGCTCCTGGCGGGCACCGTCGCCAACGCGGCGGTGCTGTTTGTGTTCTACCGCCGGCCCGGGCTCCGCACGCTGTCCAACAGGTGGGCGCTCAAGCAGCATCTCTGGCCATTTATACTGCTGCGATTGAGTATCGTCTTTGTTTTTGGAAGCAGCAGTGAACAATACCAGTGAAATTTCCCATCAAATTTACTGCTTAGCATTATTATCGAAAAACGGATAGTATTCGAAGATTAGAGATGCTTGCAATAAAGTATCTTGACAGTTTTTTTTCTTTACCTTATGAGTGGAACTACTTTCTTGCTTGGCAGTTTTCTGAGAGTGATATAATTCCACACGCCAGCCAACATGGACACCTCATGTGGTTACTGTTAAGGATTAGTGCAATGCAGCCTCCGCCATCCACTTTTAGACAATCGCGGAGCAGTAATAAGAATAATGGATGACGAGATTTGTCTAAGCACTGCCGTTCTAGGTCAATTACAACTCGGACCAGTTTTTGGTGAATTTGCCAATGATCTGTACGTAACTTCGAGCAAGAATAGAAGTGTTTACTAGAAATTGCGTAGAGGCCGTAATAGTTCAGACTAATAAAACGTGAGTAGGGATTTCCGTCGGAGCCGACTGCATCTGTTTTGGTGTCGGTGCGGTCATTCCGGTTTGTGTTCAAGGCCCCTGCTCGCTGGGGCACAGCCAAACGAGTCATGTGTTAAAACAAAACGCGATCACTCGCAAGCACGTTGCAAACACGAGGCATACTTAGAAGACACGCCGTGGTTGGACTTGTACGGTTTCCGAGGTGGCTTCTGAGCTCTACTGTATATTACTTTTAATGATAGCCCGACTATCCACTACTAAGGTAAAGCTAAGACATTGGATGGAGGTGGTCACAGTGTTTTCGGCTGAACGTCTCGCCACGGAAAGCCAGCGAAGTTACCGTGATTCAGTCGCCTGACGTAGCAGGGAATGCCGGGTAATTTCACTGTATCGAGTTACAAACTACCAGGTGGAAACTTTGGACAGGTTGTGGTTTCTGTTATTAGGAGTAAATTGGATTGTCGGATCTTTGGTTGCGACTAGGATAGATGTATTATAGAATCGGCAATATTTCAAGGCTAGACTCGTTGACGGGGTAGCACTCGAAACTAAATGGATCACTTACCGTTCTTCTTGGGAATACATTGAGACGATTCGAGAGTACTCGATAACATGAATGACTGTACCATAATATGGAAAGCTCTGGATACCAACTTTATCTCAAATGATCGCTACCTGAGTTTGTAACTTCGCTTGGTGATCGCGAGACGCCGCGATAAGCACGGGCTGGTGCGCCATTTCCGAGGTTTGGATGTTGCTCCGTTGTGTTGAAACAGCTTCTCGGTTCCTGCGGGATGTAAGCAGTCAGTATGAGTAAATCTGTGGCTCATACGGAAGACTTTTTAAAGCAACCGTGATTGGCCGGTAGTCACATGAATCATGCAAATGAAAAACTTTGTCTGATGGATTTTTCATGAGATGGATGAGGGTAAACTCTTACGCCATTCCATGTGCAATCAAACTGTTTTAGGATTTCATAAAGTTTCGCGTTTTTGCTTTGCCGATTCATCTTCTCAGTCAATGTTAAGGATCGGTTGAGGTTTTTTAAAAAAAAATTTTTTTTTAAATTTCGTATGGCCTGTCAAGTAATGTGATACATATAAATATATATTTACAACAAGAACATTGGTAGCATTCACAAACTGATGTACAGTTGTTGCAGTCATTCAGTGAAGGAAATTGTAGCACTGAAAACGTCTTGAAATGGTCCATCGTACTTCCTTAGAGGGCATTCCTCGATGTGCTCCACACTCTGGGAAGGAGCTTCGCAGGCTGGAGAATCCTGAAGTCCTCACTTATACAGCATGGCATTGCATTTGGCCTGTTCCCAGGCGATTTAGGTTGACCCACTGGTCTCTATTTAGGTGGAATCCCGGAAGTCCAGTTGTGGGATCTTAAATATCTGGATGTTTCGCGGATGCAGAGTTCAAGCTTTGTCGCCATTTTTCCTTGACATCAAAGTCGAACACGTCTTGCATACTGGATTTAAGACGATTTAGGACCTCGTGGATTGGGAGATCCTGTAGATGGTCGGGATGGTGTAGTTTTATCTGCTAGTGTGCCGTTGCTTCTTGGCGTCTTACCGCTGGAGGTGGTATGTTGTTGATCAGATGTAACCAGGGGACTGGGATGGATTGTAGTGTGTCGCAGTGTTTTGAATGTTCTCCAGAGTTCCAAAATGACGCCCTTTTAATACATTTTTTAATTGCGGGAAAAGGAAAAAGTCACAAGGACTTAAATCAGGTCAATTGGGGGTTGAGGAACAAGAAGAATGGGTTTTGAGATAAAAAATTCGCTGATGGAAAAAGCCGTGTGACACGGTGCATTGTCATAATGAAGCATCCACTTGTGTGCAGTGTCTGGTCTCACACGAACCACTCTTTTCCTGAGTGTTTCAAGGACACATTTGTAAAACACTTGGTAGACAGTTTTTCCTCACGGTATGATCTGACGAGCCCCCACACGCTCAACGTTTTCGTCAGTTTTTGAAGTTGGTCTCCCTGAGCGAGGTTGATCTTGAACGTGTTCCTGGTCTTCCAAAAATGATTTGTACCAGCGGAAAACTTGTTCTCTTGATGAGCAATGTTCCCCATAGGCTTGTATCAACTTTTCAAAGGTCACACTCGTGGATTCCACAAGCTTAACACAAAACTTGATTGCAGAACGTTGGTCTAAATTCCGATGCTCCATTTTCGTAATGCACAACAAAAACACCACTGGCGGCGTTGTCAAGAATTATGTGTTGGCTGAACGGAGTTGTAACTCGGACTGAGCATGTGATCTGTCGATCTCGTTACACCTCGTATCGCCTCGTGTGCAGGTTCGTGGTGAACCTGGTGGCGACGAACCTGGCGGCGTGCGTGCTGTTCCTGCCGCTGGCCGCGGCCGACAACGTGCTGGCGCGGCCCGAGCGCGCGCTGTGCGCGGCGGGGCGCGCCGCGGCCGCCGCCACCTGCGCCGCGTCCGTGCTGGGCGTGCTGCTCATCGCCGTCGACCAGTACTGCGCCGTGGTCGACCCGCTGCGCTACCACGCGCGCATCAACACGCCGCGCGCCGCAGGTCAGTACACTCAGTCTCTGACAGTAGCAATCATATCACTTCAAAATAATAACTAACAAAACCTGAAATATTATTTCCTTTAATTCGGGATATTCAGTTTTTAAATGCCACCAGAGGGCCGTAATGAATGCGAGAAAGTAATAACGAAAATACAACGGATTTGCTTTGATCACAAGCTCTGTCAGCACAACCACCATGTCTCTGTCTATCTTCTTTAGCGTTGTGTTCACAATAAAATGGCGCTACAGTTTGTAACTCCCTGAAACAAATCTAAAGAATCTTCGCTTAGTTCTGAATATTTGGTATACAATTCCGAATACCTGATATTCAACTGTATACTTACCGAATGTATTTTAATTTTGTACTGCCGTGCCCGATGAAGTAACATAATTCTAAATTTTTTAGCTTCCACTGGCAAACGAGTCAGCATAATCAGACACACCAGTGTCAAGCTAGATCAGTTCAGCAGTGTCAAGCTAGATCAGACCACCAGTGTCAAGCTAGATCAGTTCAGCAGTGTCAAGCTAGATCAGTTCAGCAGTGTCAAGCTAGATCAGTTCAGCAGTGTCAAGCTAGATCAGTTCAGCAGTGTCAAGCTAGATCAGACCACCAGTGTCAAGCTAGATCAGTTCAGCAGTGTCAAGCTAGATCAGTTCAGCAGTGTCAAGCTAGATCAGTTCAGCAGTGTCAAGCTAGATCAGACACACCAGTGTCAAGCTAGATCAGTTCAGCAGTGTCAAGCTAGATCAGACACACCAGTGTCAAGCTAGATCAGTTCAGCAGTGTCAAGCTAGATCAGTTCAGCAGTGTCAAGCTAGATCAGTTCAGCAGTGTCAAGCTAGATCAGTTCAGCAGTGTCAAGCTAGATCAGACACACCAGTGTCAAGCTAGATCAGTTCAGCAGTGTCAAGCTAGATCAGTTCAGCAGTGTCAAGCTAGATCAGTTCAGAAGAGTCAAGCTAGATCAGACACACCAGTGTCAAGCTAGATCAGTTCAGCAGTGTCAAGCTAGATCAGTTCAGCAGTGTCAAGCTAGATCAGTTCAGCAGTGTCAAGCTAGATCAGTTCAGCAGTGTCAAGCTAGATCAGTTCAGCAGTGTCAAGCTAGATCAGTTCAGCAGTGTCAAGCTAGATCAGACACACCAGTGTCAAGCTAGATCAGTTCAGCAGTGTCAAGCTAGATCAGTTCAGCAGTGTCAAGCTAGATCAGACACACCAGTGTCAAGCTAGATCAGTTCAGCAGTGTTAAGCTAGATCAGTTCAGCAGTGTCAAGCTAGATCAGTTCAGCAGTGTCAAGCTAGATCAGACACACCAGTGTCAAGCTAGATCAGTTCAGCAGTGTCAAGCTAGATCAGTTCAGCAGTGTCAAGCTAGATCAGTTCAGCAGTGTCAAGCTAGATCAGACACACCAGTGTCAAGCTAGATCAGTTCAGCAGTGTCAAGCTAGATCAGTTCAGCAGTGTCAATCTAGATCAGTTCAGCAGTGTCAAGCTAGATCAGTTCAGCAGTGTCAAGCTAGATCAGACACACCAGTGTCAAGCTAGATCAGTTCAGCAGTGTCAAGCTAGATCAGTTCAGCAGTGTCAAGCTAGATCAGTTCAGCAGTGTCAAGCTAGATCAGACACACCAGTGTCAAGCTAGATCAGTTCAGCAGTGTCAAGCTAGATCAGTTCAGCAGTGTCAAGCTAGATCAGTTCAGCAGTGTCAAGGTAGATCAGTTCAGCAGTGTCAAGCTAGATCAGACACACCAGTGTCAAGCTAGATCAGTTCAGCAGTGTCAAGCTAGATCAGTTCAGCAGTGTCAAGCTAGATCAGACACACCAGTGTCAAGCTAGATCAGTTCAGCAGTGTCAAGCTAGATCAGTTCAGCAGTGTCAAGCTAGATCAGTTCAGCAGTGTCAAGCTAGATCAGTTCAGCAGTGTCAAGCTAGATCAGTTCAGCAGTGTCAAGCTAGATCAGACACACCAGTGTCAAGCTAGATCAGTTCAGCAGTGTCAAGCTAGATCAGTTCAGCAGTGTCAAGCTAGATCAGTTCAGCAGTGTCAAGCTAGATCAGTTCAGCAGTGTCAAGCTAGATCAGTTCAGCAGTGTCAAGCTAGATCAGTTCAGCAGTGTCAAGCTAGATCAGTTCAGCAGTGTCAAGCTAGATCAGACACACCAGTGTCAAGCTAGATCAGTTCAGCAGTGTCAAGCTAGATCAGTTCAGCAGTGTCAAGCTAGATCAGACACACCAGTGTCAAGCTAGATCAGTTCAGCAGTGTCAAGCTAGATCAGTTCAGCAGTGTCAAGCTAGATCAGACACACCAGTGTCAAGCTAGATCAGTTCAGCAGTGTCAAGCTAGATCAGTTCAGCAGTGTCAAGCTAGATCAGTTCAGCAGTGTCAAGCTAGATCAGTTCAGCAGTGTCAAGCTAGATCAGTTCAGCAGTGTCAAGCTAGATCAGTTCAGCAGTGTCAAGCATAATCAGACACACCAGTGTCAAGCTAGATCAGTTCAGCAGTGTCAAGCTAGATCAGTTCAGCAGTGTCAAGCTAGATCAGTTCAGCAGTGTCAAGCTAGATCAGTTCAGCAGTGTCAAGCATAATCAGACACACCAGTGTCAAGCTAGATCAGTTCAGCAGTGTCAAGCTAGATCAGTTCAGCAGTGTCAAGCTAGATCAGTTCAGCAGTGTCAAGCTAGATCAGTTCAGCAGTGTCAAGCTAGATCAGTTCAGCAGTGTCAAGCTAGATCAGTTCAGCAGTTTTCAGGTATAGCTAGATTATTCGTAAAATAAATTTGTCATAAGATTTCTCTTAAGCTATATGTTAAATTTTAACTTTGACTTCAAGCTTTCAAATTCTGAAAATCAATTGAAAATCTGTATTTTCTGCGCGCTACTAGAATAAACAGACACATTACAGATACATTTTTATATAGGTATCTATTAATGCGGTCAATGTTTCGATTTTAGAGCAGATGTAATTACTTTGAAATATGACCTGTTCTAAAATGGAAACTGACATTCAGTCTCAAAGTATAAAAACCGCCCATTCTTAGAACTGTGCTCTTAAATCGCAGTTTAGTTTAGTACGCATGAATCTTTTCGGACGGATAAAAATAGTATACGGGTAAATCAGCACCAACCGTCTCCTTTCTTGGCAGGGTGCGGTTAATCTAGGTTTGCTTTAACTCTGGAAATGGATGGCGCGAATTTTATGAAACTTGGTACACGTTTCTCATTGCGAGAATAGTGTTTGGGTAAATCAACAGCAACTAGACCGGGAACTCTGCTCCAGGCATGATGGCGGCCACGTGGGCGCTGGCGCTGCTGTTTGGCGTCCTGGCGGGGCTGGCGCCGGCCGACGACGGCTCCAGCCTGTGGCAGGCGTGTCTCCAGCACCCGCCGCCAGAGGCGCGCTACTCGCTCTACACCGCCGTCTTCGCCGTCGTGTACGCCGTCGTCATCCTGCTGGTGCCCTTCGTCAGCATCTCCTGGATCTACGTCTGCATCTACCTGGCGGCGCACCACAACAGCAAGCGCACGCGGGAGACTGGTGAGTCTATCACAGGGTGCGGGTCACTCGCCTGTTGAAATTTGTTTCAGCTGCTTCGTTATAATGTCCTCTTCATGTGTCGCACTCTCCTTTTTCGGAAAAGTTGCCACCAATTAAATAGAAAATGCAGAACTATGAGTGTGATCGGCAGCTGCTAGATGCCCCCGGTTTCCAAAAGCAATGACAATCTTTTGAAATGTTGGTTGAATCCTTTGTTGCCGTTTTAGCTAAACTCAGTCGTAAAACGTCGCACGAAATTAACAGATAGAAAATATTTTTTCCGAGTTGCAGTACAGCAAGGCTCGCCATCTTAGAGTCGGACACATCGATTGCTTCTGTTGTAAACAAATCCACCGTTTCTGAGATGGATGCGCCACAGAACGAATTTCACCTAAACTTTTTTCTCTTAGTCCAGACCGAATTTCAACCTAACCACGACCACCATAACAAAACGAACCTGTTTATGTTGGTATGATCCCTGTACCGATAATTTTTGCAGTGCTGCTAACATTTCGTGGTTGCAGAGAGTCTCATATTATGGCATTTTTAATTTAATTCGCGGCGACTTTTTCGGAATAGGTGAGTGCAAAACGTGAAGAGGACATTATAATGAAGCAATTAAAACAAATTTCAACACGTCCATACCAGTTTCGGACTGGTGGGGAATGTCCCCTTCCACCCCTACCACCCACTAACGTAAATAAACTAGAAAATGTATATCGAAAACGACCCAAGAAGTTTTCCCTGTTGTACTTCTTAGCGGGGTGACTTAGTTTGTGATGGCCGTTTGTTCGACAGTAATTCTACTACTGTCACGCTTTTCTAAAGGAAGCATCTCGCCATTCACTGGCTGTCATTTGGAGAAACGCCCTCTGGAATGCCAAACCCAAATCTTAATGGCCCATCCTCCAGGCATAGTCACTCTAAGCTATCAGTGCTTTAACTGTGTTTAATATATTTCACCTGAGTTGAGACGCGTCGTCCTGTCTGTTGCAGGCTCTGGGCCGCTGCCCCCCAGCCCCCTGGTGGTGGTCGTGGACTCTGCAGACAGCCAGCCACTGGCCCCGGTGGTCGAGGAGCAGCCCCCCACCACCATCACCTTCTCCGTGTCCGCGACCTCTGAGGACAGCGCGTCGCTGCTGCACCAAGTGGTAAGCACACGGCCTCCAAGTCTCCTGCCAGGCATAGTAAAGACCTTTCATTCTAAACTCCCAACTTTCGTAGTCTTTTTGGATGTCTTCTATATTTGGAATATCGCTACACATTATCCAATCGAAAAATGAAATGATTCTTACCCAAAATGCTAGACTGTTTTGATCCTTCAAGTAGTCGTGCTCCATTATAAATATGAAAAGTCAGCAAACGCTTTTGGACATGTTCAGTGCTGTCTGCCACAGCTTCTGATTTACTCCAGTTTCTAACTAATTTGAGCGAAAGTCGACTTAGTTGTGGTAATCTAACTCTACGCAGTACCTAGAATTCTGGAACAACTTGAATGATATGTTGATTACAAGCTTGGAAAGGTAAAATTGAGTAATTATTCCAGGTAGCTTTCACTATAATTTAGAAAGGGCTGCATTGCTGGATTCTGTCTTTATGCTGCAGCCTAACTAACCTCGATAATACTCCAGTTGTCGAGCATTTCCTTTTTAAAGAGACGAGTTGTATTGTTTTCACATTGCTACCCTCGTGGGCCTAGTTACAGTTGCTTTCTATACGTTAGTAGCTTCAGAGTCCTCTTATATTGGATACAGTCAAGATGTACATCACTAGTTTGTATGCAATATGATTAACTGGATTAGAAGTTCAACAGTTCAATGTGCAATGTGTCCCCATTGCTGGACAAAGGCTGTTCAGATTCGATGCACCTATGTGCTGCCCCATCAGCTCTTTGTGTCATCTTTTGCTGTAGTCTTCCTCTCTCTTCTTATAAAAGTGTCCTTTCCTCACTTAGTTTGCACTCCTGCAGTGGACTGGCTGTTTTTCCCTCTACAACCCCCGAGATTACTTTAATATGTGTGTAAAACGTCTTCGTCATGTGAGAAGTAGAACAAATTGATAACACTCCAGTAGGGTATATACAATATTTACATTTATTAACAGCAGTTCATAACAACTCTGTAATAAGCCATTTTGCTCTTGCGCCAGAGACTAACAGCCGTTCCTTAACTTGTGATGAGGCTGTGGCTACCGACGCCAATGCACGTTCGCCGTGTGGACGCCGTGTGGACGCCGTGTCTAGCCGTCTGTTACTGCCCGCCAGACAGACCTCCTCGCTCTCTGCAGTCCAGTTCTGATCATTACTCCCCCACTCCATTGTACCTGGTGGGGAGATTTATTAGCCAACCACCGATCCCTTGGTGAGGTGATCGCTCGCGGAATGACGTGATGGGCTAGCAATTGCTTACTCGTGAGTGTATCGAATCCTGCTAGTGATTACCTCTGCTGCCTGCCGGAACTGACGTAGCTGAAATCTTATGTATACGCTCACCAGCTATCATGTCCTCTCGTGATATGCCCCGTTCGCTTGAATCTCGTCGTTTATTTCTGTTTATTCTGTACCACTCTGAGTCTGACGTCTGACGCCTCGAGGCCGTATCTGTGTGTTGACGGTTGTTGACGGTTGCAGGTGACGGTGACGGTGACGCCGCCGACCAGCCCGGAGCGCGGGGCGCCGTCGACGCCCGCGCCGTCGCGGCCGGTGTCGCGCTCGCCGAGCGTGCGCAGCGTGTCGAGCAGCCTGGTGACGTCGCTCAAGCACCGCATCTCGAACGCGAGCGCGTTCCGCTACCGCGAGGAGACGCGCGCGGCGCGCGTGTCGGCGCTGGTGGTGGGCATGGCGCTGCTGTGCTGGTTCCCGTACGTGGCGGCGCTGCTGCTGCACGCGGGGCTCGTGCCGGCGCCCGCGCGCGTGCCGCACTACGTGGACGCGCTCAGCCTCGCGCTGCTCGGCGCGGGCACCGTCGCGTCGCCCTGCCTGTTCGCGCTGCGCTCGCGGCGCGTGCAGCGCGAGCTGAGGCGCGCGCTCGGGCTGCCTCGCGCGGCGTCCGACTCGGCGCCCGCGTCCTGCAGGAGACTGGCTCCGCCACGGCGACACGCGCTGCTCACGCCCAACCTGAGCCACGCGTCGCTCGACACCATGGTGGAGCGGCCGCCCTCGCCCGCAGACGTCGACGACGCGTCCTCCTCGGTGCTGCAGGCGCTGCTGGGTAGGGCCAGGTGGGGCGCGCGGCCCGCCAAGGCGGGCACCGCGCTCTGCGACTTCGTGCCCGTGCCCGAGGCCGCGCTGTCCGCGGACACCTGCCGCAGCTCCTTCTCGAGCGGCGCCAGCACGCAGTACACCTCCTCCACCGTCGACACAGCCGTCGACGACTGAGCTCTCTGCGACTCCTCGACAGTGCTACAGTGGTGCCACGGCCCTGCACGAGCTCTTTCCTCTGGGCACCGTACAACAATATTGACATTAATGGAGAAGAGTTCCAAACTAATATTTACTCCATGGTTCTACATGGATATAATGTGTAATTGTATAATCTAGTCTTTTGATACAGCCAGTCTCCGTTACACTTGGGTACCGGCAAGATTGTCTCGCCTGCACAGTGCTCGGCGAGTGGTATAGCTGTCGGGCGACGTATTCGGTCACAGGTGCTGCAAACCAGTATAACTCTTTATTAGTGGTTCAGCAATTAGTTATTTTTCCCCCCCCCCCTGATATCTCACATCAGTTCGATTAATGCCAAAGATTTCTTCCACCTTCAAGTTTCTATTGTCTTGAATAGACTCAAAATAAATGAGGCTCTTTTCTTATTTTCCTTCATTTGCTTGACAGAGCAAGTGAATTGCTTTAAATTTTGTTTTTTTTTTGCCATCAATGCCAATGATGATCGCACGAGTCCGTGTGTTTTTATCAAAATAAACAATAGAGTAGTTGATATTGAACAAGACACAATTATACTGAACCTAACATTTAAATTCCAACTAGCACTTGTGTTTACATATCCACACATGTTGAATAGCTTCACGTCTCTGTGTTGCCTCAACACCACACCGAGCACTTTCTGAATCACGGTGACGCTCTGTCGAACAGCACCGTGGCGTAGCAGTGGGAAGAGAGAGAGAGAGATAGAGGGGGGCATGCAGGCTTTACTTTTGCTGTGATTATCTTATTCTCTGTAGACACACAGACTATATGTAAAATGTTGCTGTTTGCAACTCGCTATGTGAGATTTGTCATTATTTTGCTATAAGTTTATGCTCTCTTATATTTTTTGTATAGTGAATCTTGGAAATACTAGTTTGCCGTAGAAGGCTTACTTTATTAAACGATTGTTATAACAGAGTTTGTAGGAGATTAGATGCTCGGCGACAGTAGTGTTGCCGAGATGTGTGTTGTTATGTCATTACCGAGTAATGTTTGTCTTGCTGCAATGTGGCATTGAACCCTTATTGATAATGAACTCCCAAGTCCATTCAACTTACAATCTCAGATATTTGTTATTGTTGTGCACAATCTCTGTTGTAAGAGTTTTAGTTAAAACAGTTGGAATCAACAAATCTGTAACGCTTATATATGATTTTTGAAGGTTCCTTGTCTGATTGTTAATCATATTGGGAGTTAAGATTTAGATATTTCGACTGGTTATTTATTTGGCAAAAAATGTTCAAATCCTACAAAAAGCAGAATTTTACTTGGTTACTTTGAAAAACTAAGAGACTTTGTATCAAACTCGGAGCCCGTAATGATTATGTACTGATTTCAGAATACTCGTGTACCATTTTTACCTTATTTTCACATAACTGAACAGTAAACCCTCACCTGTGTTCACGTTTGATCCCCACAAAGTACAAACGGGGTATTAGGAGCTGTCATCAGTTTAGTAACTTTTCAGATAGGTCTCCTGTTTATTAATGTTACTCATTTTCTCAACTTTAAGATAAGCAATTTATTAAAAGACTGATCTAAGAGCAGTGTTGTCAGTAACAGTTTTTATGATAACATAAACATCATTACTTATATTAATGGAATGACTTTTTTATTGTTTGATGTTAGGAAATACCAGAACACCAAAACTGGTAGTTTTATTATTTTTTTTTAAAAAAAATGTATTTTAGATATTTGGAAATATCATACAATAGTTTGTTGGGAAAATTATGTTAAAATTATTTCTGCCTTTTAAAAATGTGAATAAAGTTGTGTTTCTGTAGATTCTGAAATTTATTTTAGTTCAATTTCCTTTATCATTCATCTCCTTTTACCCATATACATTACAACTGGTTCAGTGTACAAAGGAATTGAGAAATTCTTTGATATTTTACAGATTTATATTACAAGGTAAAGTAGTTTACACAACAAACTTTAATGCAATCCTTCAGAAAATATGCTCGTGCCAAAGGCAACAGTAGAAACCAAACAAATTATTCTGCCCCATTTATTGTAATGTATGGAATTGTTAGAAACAATTGCCTCTACTATTCTGATGTGGGAATGGGAACTGATATGGGGAAGTGTACTCTTCTGAATGATTTTGGTGCCTGTTTGTGTTTTTAATTCTCTAAAAATATTGACTTTTTTTTAACAAAGAAACTGTTATACATCAAAGAAACTTAACCTTAAAGGAGTGTATTAAATAAATCAACGTTTTCACAGTTAAAATTGCTATTTTATCATTTGTGCTATACATCATGTGATTTCATTTTGGTTCATATTGCCTATTATATTTTGTTAATGCCTTAAACATATTTCCTTACTATTCGAGATTTAAAAGTTAAGAAGATGGGAAAACTGGGAAATGCTGTAGTTCTCTCTTTTTGATTCTTAAAACCTGAAGAACAGAGATTAAAAACAATAGTTTGCCTCCTCCTACACAATTTTTAACTAGATTCTCGCTTTTTTATTGTATCTAAAATTACAAAATAATTATAGTTTACTATTCTACATCACAGATCAAAGTTCTGAACAAATTATAACAGTTTAATATTTAATAGCATTTTTTTCTACATCTACTAGTTGGTTACTGAATTCCAAATTTGGTTTCATCTAATATTGCCTACATGTAGCTTCCTGTTAATGCAAATGTTATCCTAGTTTACGATACTCAAAAATCTTATCTATAACTTGGAACAGTGGTAGGTAAACTAATGGAGAGATTAATATATGCAACCACATCAGAAATATATGTGAGGAGTGTAAGTGGTTTTCAAGCTGGCAACATGGCTTTAGCCAAGGATATTCATGTGAATCTCTGTTGGTGGGATACATGCAAGATATTATGGATGAAATGGACAAAGGAGGGCAAATTGATAGTGTAGCACTAGATCGGGGGTCCCCAAACTTTTTACCCCGTCGACTCCTTGACAGGATATTTGCCTTCTTATCGACCCCCACAAGTATTTAATAAAAACATTAAATCATTTTTGGCATTTCTGATGCTAAGGAATAAGGAGGCCTGCATAACAACTCAGTGAAATAATTTATAAAATCCACCCAATAACATTAACAGAAAAATGAGGTACTTTCCATTATTATTACAATGTCAAAAAATAGGAACAAAATTATGGACAGATGGAATAAATTTCAAATAAAGACCTGCCAAAAATAACAGATGGTTGTTGAAATATGTGACCAGTTAAAGCAGTACATCATTTACTTCACATGACTTCGCAAGCAGACGATAATTGAGAGGACGAGCTTTAATTTATTGACCTGATTTTTAGTAGAGCATTCCTATTATTTTTCCCGTACAGTTTAATTGATTCTCTTTAGTATTAATCGACCCCCTTTCGACCCCTGGAGATCTCTTATCGACCCCAAGGGGTCGGTATCGACCACTTTTGGGGACCCCTGCACCAGATCTTTCAAATACTTTTGACAGAGTGAGCCATGAAATGGAAGTAAATAAGGTAAAAACTATTGGAGTGGATAAGAAAGTGATTTTCTAGTTAGAAGAATTTTTAAAAAGTAATAATAAAAAGTTGGTGTTGGAAATGCAATATCAAAAGAAGTAAGAGTGAACATGGGGGTTTCATAGGGAAGTGTATTGAGACCATTGTTATTCAGTATTCTAATGTTGATTGTTTACTATTGGAAATTAGATTGTTTGCAGATGACATAATGCTTCATAAAATAATCAAAACGGTTGAGGATTGTAAACAGTTGCAGGGTGATCTGGACAGGATATCTAATTGGGTTGGTAAACATGGGATGAAGATAAATGCAAAGAAGAGTCAGCTTATTAGATACACAAATAAAAAACAAAAGGTTGATTATGATTATGAGGTGAGGAAAGAATTTCTCAAATATCTTGGCGTTACATTTGATAACAAGCTTAACTGGGCAGGACACATTGGACAGGTGGTAGGAAAAGGTTTCAAAATTCTGCACTTGTTGGAGTGAGTGATGAGGGAACGTGCGATAGAGGTAAAGGAATTGGGTTACAAAACTTTGGTCAGACCATTGCTTGATATAGTACTGTAGTATGGGACCCACATTTTGAGTATCAAAAACAGGAGTTGGAGAAGGTGCAAGGAAGGGCTGCTAGATTTGTTTCTGGAAATTATCGCAGAATGCAATCAGTGACAGATATGGTAAAAGAGCTGGAATGAGATTCGTTGGAAGTCAGGAGGAGGATGAAGAGGGTCATGGGAGTGTACAAGGTGTATATTGGTGAGGAGGCGTGGAAAGATATAGTTGTAAGAATTAAAAGTAATGCATGGAAGGGAAAAGATGACCACAACCACAAGTTGCCATGCAATTTCAGGCACAAGTAAGTTTCTCTTTTTTAGGTTAGGGTGTCGGGTATTGAAATAAGTGACCAAGAGAAATGATGAATAATTTGCCAAAAACATCGAAAGAATTTAAAGTTAAAATATGTAGGTGGGCGCAGGAAAGGGGGAAGATGGGTGTGAAGGAAAATGGCTTCTGGAGAGAGTGCTCCATTGCAACTTAATTAAGTATAATTATTACATGAGAATTCTCTTTCAACATCTCATTTGTATCTTCAGGGATTTGAAGGGGATGATACATTTATTAATCGTCTCAGTTTAACTTTAGTCTTCCAAGACAATTTAATAATCTTTTACTGACTGCAACAAAGGTTTTTGCATTATAGATGGGAATCTCTTCTGGCCAGAACACCTTACATTAACACTGTTTTAAAAGCTCCTCTCAAATACAATCATTAAAACTCTTTTTCTTGTACCATCAGTATATTACTACACTTATTAGTTCAGTGAGGAATGCATTATTTAGAGTTCAATGGTTAAGGCACTGCTCCAGTCCCAGGTTCAAATCCTGGTAGGTGCAGGAATTTTGAGAGCCGTTTTTGATCATATCAGTTCCGTGGTTCAGAGTCCACGTTAAACTGTAGGTCCCTCTAGGGCTACCAACCCTAGTAGTAACACGATGGTCACACATGCACGGCAAAATTCAAGCGAAACAAAGTGGTCAGACATATTTAGTGGCTTTCCACAGCACAGGATAAAGGTCTGGATGTTTCAAATAACGTAAATAATAAACTCTTATCGGGCTTCCAGCCACGTATAAATTTCGCATTTGTGGGACGTTTCAAAGGCATCTATCTCATCCCTCAGTTTCAACCAAACGTCAACAATTAACTGTTTGTTTACCCACTGCCACGGAAACGGTGGAAGACAAAAGCCAGCACAGCGCGATGACTTTGGCTGCTTCTACGTAGGCAGCTCTCCTCGATTTTAATCGTGTGTGAGGCAGGTGAAGGAGGTCACTAAGCGGAGGAATCAAGTTGTTTCCTCCACTCCTACCAATTCTGCAAGCAATATGGATTTTCTTCTCAAATGTGGTGGAGGAATATTGGAAAGTACAGGCAGCCAGGATGCTTTGGTATGCCTAATGACACCACTCACTGTTCTCGTAGCAGCATTAAGCTGGGTGTCGACTTTGGCAGTATGAGCACTACCAGGCCATGTAGAGCAACAGTGTTCTGCTGGGGAGAACGCCAAGCCAAGGACTGCTCCTCGAAGAACTTGGGCACCTGCACCCCATGACGTACCAGCCAGTTTCTTTACAAGGCTCAAGCGGGTCTTCACCTTGTCTGCAGTGTTAGATAAATGCTGACGAAAAGTGAGGACTCGATCCGAGATAAGTCCCAGATATTTGGGATGGTTTTTGTGTTCTACTCTCCCAAGGGGTCAGAAGATTGGTCTTATTCTGATGCAGGCGAGCTGGTTTGAAAGGTGGAAGCAACAAGACTCTGTCTTTGTCAGATTAGGTTTTAGTCTGCACTTGGAGAAGAATGTGTAGAGCTGGTTAAGTCTTGAAGTTTCTATCCTGGAAAGTAATAGCAAGATCATCGGCATACTGAAATATCCTGCAATTTTGTTGAGGCTATCGACAATATATAAATTAAAAAGCACAGGTGCTAGCCCCAAACCCTGAGGCAGTCCGATGTTGAAAAGATGCCAGCGACTCTTGCGGGCCCCACAGTGGACCTGGATTTTGAGATTATTCAGCACGTTGTTCAAGAGTTCAGCTATTTGTTTTTACACGGTACAGGAGGAGATCTTAACACCAGACGGTATCATAGGCTGCCGACAGCTCCCGTTTTGAGTTTCTTTTGGAATCGAGTCTCAAAGCAGGTTACAAGAGTCAGAATCCGCTCGTCACAGCTACGCTCTGGCCTGAATCCGGCCCGCTCTGGGGAAGTAATTTTATTAGCGGCGTCGCGAATCCGAGCCGGCAGCGGGTATACGTAGGGCTCGACTGTGAAGCGGACGCCACGAGAACACGGAAGCGAGGCGTCGGGAAGGCTCCGTCCCGGTGGACTGGAACCTCTGGATAGAATGAGCTCACGATTGTAATGGTTATACTCAGGTACTTGGAGACCAAACAAAAGTGGACTTTTCCAAGAAGACAATGCAACATTCAAGACTGGTTTGAAAAACATTGTGGACAGTTTTAGCGAATGCATATCTAAATTACCTGATGTGAATTCAACCGAACATGCCCAGAATACGACTTAAAGATCAGAGTTCGCAACATCCTTCACAGGTAACACTTTTGTAACACTGGGCGCCTGTAAATTAGGTGCGGTAGGTACTTCCGGCGACTCGTCGAGTCTAGCTGTGATGGGGCCACTGACGTTATTAGGACGTGTTCCGTGAGTTTTGGCACTCCAATCACCGAGAAGTCCAGTTGACGTGATTAGTCAAGCTCTCTATTATCTTGAACAGAATAAAGTTATCAAAATCCATTTCAAAGCATTTCATGCCTGGAGATGATCCTTAGGGTTCTTAATGCAGACCAACACCAGCATTACACCTAAGACATTCTAAAAAGAATAAAGATGGACGTGAGTGCCATAATGGGGGGAGTGTCGAGTTAATGTTGCATTATTGGTTTATTTAAAAAATCCATCATAAAGATAAATTTAATTTAATTGCAGTAGAGTGACAATTACCCAACACACCCATTTTTCACCTTTGTTGTGACCAACCTAATTTTTCCACTTTACATTCCTTCGGCATTTTTTGTAAATTATTCATAATTTCTCCTGGTAATCTATTCAAATATTTTCACCGGTGTATGCCCTATACACTCCCACAATTTTCTTTGCCATCCTCCTGTCTTCCAAAGAGTTCAATTCCAGCTCCTTTATTATATCATTTACTGATAGTGTTCTGCGGTAATATCCAGAGACAAAACAAGTAGCCCTTCTTTGTATCCCCTCAATTGTATCAGATACCCATAATGTGGGTCCCATACTACACAACCATATTCAAACCATGGTCTGACTAATGAAGCCTTTTCTTACTACCCATCCAACATGTCCTGCCAAGCTGACTTCATTATCAAATGCTATGCCAATGTAGTTACATTTCAAGTTTTCAACAAACAATTCTTTACGCACCTTCCAATTATAATCAATCTTTAATTTTTTATCTGTATGTATAATAAGCTGACTCTTTTTTGCATTTACCTTCGTCCCATGTTGACTTATCCAGTTAAATATTCCATCCAGGTCACCATGCAAATTGCCAGTCTCCTACCGTATTTATCCTATTATCTAGCATTATATCATCACAAACAACCTAAATGGTGAAAATACACCATCGACACAATAATTCGTTAGAATAACAAATAGCAATGGTCCAAATATCCTACCCATTGGCCATTGGCCAGGGCCGGCGTTTCGTGTTAGGCCCGGGTGGGTAGTCAGGCACGAAAGGAGGGGGGGGGGGGGTAGTTCCCTGCAAAAATCTTATCCTAAAATAATAATAGTGATAACTATTGAATCTAATTCTTAAGGGAAATTTATAGGAGAAAAACTAGAAAATGAATTTAAAAAATTCATCATATAATTTATTCATTAATATATTTATTAATTATATTTTAGCTATGTACGAAACATTGTTATTTTTTTAAATTTACTATTAATCAGTATCAATTGCGCAATGCAAAAACTGTAATGCGCTTCTCGCATTCGAGAGGACGCGGGTTCGAATCCCCGTCCGGAGCATCCAGATTTGGGTTTTCCATGGTTTCCCCAAATCACTTCCAGGCGAATGCCGGGATGCTTCCTTCAAAAAAAAAAAAAAAAAAGCCAGTGACCGTATTCCCTTCCGTTCCTTGTCCCCAGTCCCATCCCGCCTCTAATGACCTTAGCCGTCGACGAGGTGTAAGGCCCTAAGTAAAAACAAAATGTAATGCGCTTTGCTTCTTTGGAAATGAAACGATTCAATAATTTTTCCAAATCAAGTTCTTCAGTAAGGTTGCTACATACATGTAAAATAGCAATGTTATTTAATAGATCTTGCAACATTGTCGATCTTATGTAACTCTTGAGTCGGCGTAAGGCCGAAAAACTTCGTTCATTTGAACAGGACGACCCAAGAATTGTGATGAGTAGTCGAACGAAGCGTACAAACTCTGGTATGAGTCCTCTAGTCCATTTGTACTTCTGTAAAAAATCTACAACCTCTCTTAAATTTTTTGCCTCCTCATCTTGCCTTTTCAAAAGTTGCAAAAACATGTCTCTATCACTGAGCAATCTTTCTTGGTCAAAATCATGATTGTAGAAATTTATAATTTTTGCTACATTTGTGAGCTGTCCCAAAGCGAATCGTTCTAACGATTTGAAGAAGTGGGTGGAAACGTTGTCGAATCGACTCTTTAACTGGTCATAAAAATAAGATTTGCGGAGAAAATCTTGAGGTGTTTCGAATCGGAGATTTTCACTCTTACCTTGATCGAAATTTTGCGTTGATGTGGGATTTGAGGTTCGCTGGTTTCAAAGTTAGTACCTGACTGCACACTTTCCCGCAAAATTTCTTCGAATTTTGACTATCTTCGCATACGATTCAATAACAGATAGATTAGATTTCTGTAGATCTGCATTCAAAATTTCCACACGATCAAAAATTTCTATCATCATTGTTAAATATAAAACACACGCAAATGATTCCATGTCGGAGTAAAATCCAGAAGCCTTAGCAGCGACAGCGTTGTCTACTTCTCTGGTTACAGAATGTTCGTACAAAAATTGAAGAATAAATATGTTTATACATACAAAACCAAAAAAATTGATTTAAACTTATAATTTTTTATAAATACCTTGTCGGACAATAGGCTGCAAGAGAAGGCAAATCATCATTAGTTTCTTTTTGTATTCCAATTTGTAGTTTCTTAAACTGTCCAAGCCGTTTCGGCGAGTCTCGCACGACGTTATCAAATCTTTTACTGTTCCAATAAATTTTCTCTGCTACTATAATTTTCTCAATTCCATCTTGTACTACAAGATTGAGGTTATGAGCATTACAGTGCACAAATAATGTTCGAGGCTCTTCTTTGCGTATTCGTGACTGTAATCCCGTTATTTTTCCAGAAACGTTAGAAGCCCCATCGTAGCACTGACCCCTGAGTAGTGAGAGTTCTCACTTGTGCTTGGCGAAAATGTTAGTGACCAAAACAAATAAGGCTTATTAAGTTGAGGCCATGGATTGTCTTTCGCCCAGTTTTTAAAAATAATGGTACTGGAGAACTACTCGAAGTAGTTTCTAGGGGAAAAAGTGAATTCATACGAGGGGCAGTCAAAAACTTCCCGGAATTTCATTGTAACTCTTTATTAACAAGAGATAAGTACACATTTACCTAATCTCCTTCAAAGAAGGCTCCTTCTGAACACACACACTTGCTACACCGCTCCTGCCATTGCTGGAAACAACGATGAAAATCATGCTTTGGTATCTTCCAAAGTTCAGCTGTCGCTTTGGTTTTGATGTCTTCTACGTTGGCAAAACGGTTACCTTTGAGGCCCATTTTCATCTTGGGAAAGAGCCAGAAATCCGATGGCGCTAAATCCGGTGAGTAGGGAGGCTGGTGGAGGACTGGAATGTTCTTTCTGCAAGCCATGTCTGCACAACAATCGATGTGTGGGAGGGAGCATTGTCGTGATGCAGTAACCATCCTCCTTTCCATTTTCCCGGACGCCATCGGATTCTAGTGTTAGGTCAAGTGACAAATATATTAGCGGAAAATGGATACCACGAAAAAAAAAAAATCGTAAATCAGGAAAAACGAAAGTAACACTGCTACGTTTGTTTATTAGTCCATGCGCATTATTACAATTTCAAGAATTAATTCAGTCAAAGATATTTTTACTAAATAATTGGTTAAAAAAAAAAACCTTGTAAATTCATTTAAAAAACAAACCCAACAGTTTTTATCCAACTTCTATATTTAAATGTGGAAACTGTACAGAAAAAAAACGAAAATAATTAGCTATGAGTCATGGCAATTAATGCAATCGCTTATTTATATAGTCCTGTAATCTTATGTATTTCAGTATATTGCTGCTGTACTATGTCGTTGTGGAACAAAGCCATGGGGTCGGTGCAGCTACAGCTAATAACACGGGGTGGTATATCTATACACAGAAGATGACAGCATTACACTATACAAACTCGTATATATAGATATAATACCATGTGTTACCACCTGTAAGTGTGGCTGAAACTTTTGCGTGTTATGGGTCTATTGGCCCTTGCGCATAACTACACAAACAAGTGTAAGTAGTGTAATATAATATATATATGTGTGTGTGCGCGCGCTAGCGTACCCAACGTACTTTCTTACTGGTAATGTAACGGAGTTCTGCTTTTGCTTCTGCTTCCTCAAGTCCCGATGTTCCACAAGATTTGGGGCTTCAGCTTCTGTTTCCGCTTCTGCACATTTTGTAGCGAAACCAAAAAGTAAATCAGATTAAATAGAACTGATGTCACTGGGTACTGCGGTGCTGTTTGAGCTAACTTCGTATGAGTGAGCGCCGACAATAGGTCGGAGTGGTGACGTATCGGTGAGGGTTCCTTTTTTATAATTATTACACGCATTTTAAAGGAGTCCCCTAACGATCAACTTGGTTTCCAACTTTGATGCCGTGTTGAAGTCAATGTTGAACGTCTATAAGTAGGTTGATGGTTGACATGTTGAGATCCGGTTAGAACTGGGATCAAAAACTTTCGTATTTGGTGGGCGACCTTTTTGTAGCGTCTGTGGGGAAGTTTACAACACAGTTTTCAGCATCAGTCGTTAACTTCGAACTGTTCTGTCAATGTTATTGTTTTCGATTACTGTACGTTTTCGTTTATTTGCAATACTAGACTACTGTTTGAGGTCAAATATTGTTTTTCGAATTATGGCAAGAATACCAAACATTTTAATCTGGGTGAATTTTTTGATGCGCTAAGAGAACTGCCCAAGTTTTTGAACGTCAAAGTTCCAAGGATCGCAACAAAAAGAAGAATGCGTGAAAAAATTCATTGTTCTTTTCCAAAAAATTGGGCTAAATACGAATATTGATAGTTTTAAGAAAAGAATCAGAAATATTAGAACTGGCTACCGGAGACAATTGAAAAACATAGGACTGAGCTAAAGGTTTGGAGCCGAGTAAGAGAGTACATGGCATGTTACTTCCACTCACTTTTCGCTACGTTACCAGGTGATTAAAATTTCTAATAAAACTTTGTTCATAACACTACAAGTCTCTTTGTTCCAAGAATTTGTGGCGATATAGCGGTGAAAAATTTTAAATCCTCGACGCTCTGACCACTAGCTAAAAGTATGGGGGTTGCGAAAGACCATTCGTTCACAGCAATAAAATCCTCATGTTGGTGTCCTTTTAAATAAACTTGCGCAATTTGTCCTCCAATTCATAATAGGTTTTATTGGCCAGTCAGGTTTAGTGACGTGTATCTCCCTCACTAAAAATTTAACGGAGAAATCTGTGCAGTTTTGATACCATTCCTCTGAGACCAGCAGGATCACCTCATCTTCACACAACTCTCTTAAAACCAAAAACTGCAATGCTCAGTCACTCATTTTTCACAAACTACGCTCTATTATAGCCAAAATTTTTAAATCCGCCATACAAAATAATAGAGAGTGGCAAGAGAAAACATCCAGCAAATAAACCTGATGACACGTACTCGGACCGCGGACGTGATGTTTATATGTTCAACTTGGTTGCCAATTAAGTTCACTACAAAGTTGGCAATCAAGTTGGTCGTCTGTGGGGCCTCTTAGGTATATGTTTTATTATATGATAGTAGCGTGTCTCAAAATGAAACCAAAACTAAGTTCCTATTTAGATATTTGTGTACAAAAACTGAATCTGGGGCAAAATGTACATTAGGTAAAAAATAATGTTCTATGAAAGAACGTACCACCATTGCTTTAAAAAGCAATTTGAAATCCATCCATCCAGAAGAATTTAAATCAGTCTGAAAAATTAAATGTAGATCTTAAGTTACATGAAAAAAAAAATTACCAATATCACTCTAGTCAAGTAGTAAAAGCAAACAGGACTGCCATTAAAAGTAGATCCTCTTAAGTGATGGCAAATGAACGATCACAAATATTCTATGTTGTTTCCATTAGTCCCCAGGTTTTTGTAAGCCCCGCCTAGCAGTGTCTTGCGAAAAATTGTTCAGCGAAAGAAGGTTTAATTTGTGTGCATGGGGGGAGGGGGGGGGGGAAAGGAAAAATTAAAAATGAGAAAAGGCTGCTAAGCGTTTGTATTTTAAAAACAAATAGCTTTCGAATATTAATTATAGTAATTAGAAAACTACTACTTCAAAGTCAGTTACTGTTTGATTTGATTATTAAAATAAACATTATTCCACTTGTCATTTTTATTAAATAGAAGTAACTAGACACTAAATCATATTTTCATACAACTTAGGCTTCTGTTTCCACTTCCATAATGTCGCTTCCGTTACATCTCTAGTACATGCACGTGAATATTCATTACATGAGCACGTATTTATGTATAGAGTAAAGAACAAGAATAAGAATTTTACTTTTACTTACTTTCACGATTTTGACTGTCAGCTGACTGAACAAGGCCATCTTTTAAGGTTCCAGTGGATCAATCATCTAAGGGCGATGCAAATTTATCCCCCCTTTCTGCTGTCTTCTAGCATTATCTAGACTCAATTCGTTTCTCCTGTTCAGCCTCACTACGAATTTATCTATTTGATTTTTTTTTTTTTTTTTTTTTTTTTTTTAGAATTAGCCGAAACGCCTTCGAAATACACTAATGCAGCTTTCACACACGACTGCTTTGGACGTGCACTATTTTCTTGCATTCACTCACAAGATTGTTTGCTAGTAGGCGACATCTGGGGTGGCGGTCTCTATTGAAACATCAAAGGGATTTAGCGCCTCGCTAATGGTGTTGTGGGCACGCATTTTGAAGAATGAAACTAACATGCTTAGCTGCTGTGCTCTCTATTTCTTTCTTTCTCTCAATTCTTTCGCCTATAAACTCTCAAATTCCGGGAGGGTATTTCACCCACCCGGAATTTCCCGGGTGGCTACTGCTACCCACCATAACCACATTATCCGCCGGCCCTGCCATTGGCAGTCCCATTTTCACTTATATTTATTTTGATACTCAATTTCCTACCTGAAATTTTTTCTTTCTACCTTTTCAGAATTCTTCTACCCAGAAAATCAATGTTTCGTCCACTTGAACAGTGTTTACTTTATTTCACATCATTTTATGACATGTTCTGTTAAAAGGATTTAAAGGATCTAGTGCTATACTATCCATTTGGCCTCCCTTGTCCATTTCATATAAAATATTTTGCATACCGGTATATCATACTGAGATTGACATGAATATACTGGCCTAAAGTCAAATTGTTAACTTGAACTTCTCCATTAGTTTACCTACCACTGATGTCAAAGTGACAGACCTGTAATTTTCAACACTATTTCTCACCTCTCCTTTATGAACCGGTACTACTATCGCACTTTTCTAGTCCTCAGGTAAGCAGCAAGTATCCAGACCCAACGTTAATAGCATTTCAAGATTAGGTACAATGTCCATCCTGCTATCTTTAGGTCATCTGTAGTAATATTATCTACACCAGCCCCTTAGTTCCTTCATTATACCCTTAGGATGAGTTTAAGATTTATACGTCTAACCCATTGGTACCTAATGGTCTCACTAAACCAGATACTTAAAATCTCTGCCTTTTTCAAATCCTTGGTCACTTCTTCTCCATCTTGATCTATCTATGATTTTTTCAAAATGCTGCATTCCCCTCAGTTTTCTAACAAATCCAGAGGACCACTGATGGGTGCCAATCAGTGGTCCCGCACTGACAATACTCTTCATAAACGCACCTTCTTAGCTGTTATTAAGTGCCTATTTAATTGTTTCAAATATTCCCTGCTACCCTGCTGTCTCTTAAGTCTATTATGTTCTCTTCTAACCAACCTCTTTAACCTCCTCACCCCCCCCCCCCTATTATAGCACTTTTCTTTTTTGGAATGTATATTTCTATACCCCATTTTTTATTATTTCCTTGAACTGTTTCCCCTTCAATGATGGGCACATCAAGCAAGGAGCAGGGGGGGGAGGGGACAAAAGAAAAATCAAGTTGCCTTCAGTACGCTTCGGCGGGTGAAGAACTGGCTCAGGAGCGCTATGGGAAAGGAAAGGGTGACTGGATTATGCCTGATGAGTGTGCACTGAAATTTCATGCAAGATCACTGTGATATATCGACCAAAAAAAAAAAAATTATAAAATTTTCTGAGAATGTTTACATAAAAAAACTATTACAGAGTTACAATCTTAATTAACTATTTAGTAGGCCCTTAGATTAAGTGGTTGGATTACCATGTTAATCAATAATAAAAATAGTTTCATCAATAAATTTAAGTTTCATTTTGTAAGAAATAATCATACTTCAGTCTCCCATCCCACTTTCTCGAAACCAATACAAGCCCCCCCCCCCCCCAGTTCAAATCTTGCCCACCCCTAGTACTGATCCTGGCTTCACCCTTCCCTTCAACTCCAGTGTAGTTGTGCCATCCTTCCATTTACTGAAATTTTCCATGAAATATCTCTTCAGTTTCAAAATCTGTGCCTTTTTATAATCATACCTGTTTCCCAAGGGCAGAACTGGGGCAGAGGGGGGGGGCAACATCTGAATTAGGGGGGGGGGCAACTCATATTTTTTCGAGTAAGTGGGGTGGGGGACTGAAACATGACAATTTGTTCTTACGAAATAAAACTCAAATATATGGAGGAAACTATTTTTATTATTGATTAACATAGTAATCCAACCACTTGATCTAAGCTAAGGACCCACTATGCAGTTAATCAAGATTGTAACTCGATTATAGTTTTTTATGTAAACATTAATCATTTTGGATTCTCAGAAAAATTTTAATTAACTTTATTTGTCAATATCCCACAGTATTCTTTCATATGATTTTGGTGCACTCTCATCAGGCATAATCCAGTCACTCTCTCCTCTCCCATAGTGCTCCTGAGCCAGTTCTTCACTCGTCGAAGTGACAGCAGCCCATCGCTGGATATGCTCATGCTGTTTTCCCCTTCAATTTTGGCCACTTTTTTTTCTTTACTGAATCCCCTATTATCCAGCAGATCATTGTTATTTTTATTAGGAAGATATCCAATATGTTTTGTCTTCTAGTGTTCTGCTCCACCACTTGTGTAAAGCATCTATTCATTTCTAAGGGCTTTTCTAATCTCTATTCCTTGTGTTATTAATCTTATTTCCTAGTAAGTTGACATCATTCTTCTCTCTCTTTTGAACTCTGAGTATGAATTTAGTTCATCCACAGCTGCCTCATTTTATCTTTCATTCTTTCAAAATATAAGAAACCAACAAATTGAGTTTTTTTTTTCCTTTTCTACCACTCCAGAAAGCTATACCAAATGTAGTGGACTATTTTGAGGTATTTAGGAATATACATTGGATTTATAAAATAGTATTGAAGTTAGCCTGCCTTGAGCTGTACATCGCCGTGCAACGGCAGCCCAGACGCGCATTCGGCGGAAATACAGCTGATGCAGTGTCGGCGGAATATCGGGTGTCGGGCAAAGGACAGCCACCGAGTTCAACGCCGTTCCAGAAGGTTCTGGATGATCGATGATCTTGCAGAATAGGCACGCCAGGCACGTGGAGAGTGTTCGAGGGACTTTGAGCCTTCGAGAACATTCGGGCTGTGCTATATAGTCTTGCCAAAGGTCAAAGGAGTCAGTCTGTCTGCAGCAACATCCGCGAGCGCGTTACGCTGCGCGAACGTCGAGTGATCGGCGATGCCAGCACTTGCCCATGTCACATCACTTAACACCGAACTTAGCCTTTCATAGTAATTGTCGCAAACGGCCTAAAGCTCTTGCACCTGGTAGATTAAAGTTAACTGGTACCGTGCACGCTCTGGAGTGCTATCGCGAGGATTCATGATCAGTGTGTAACAACTAACCATTTGGAATAAATCAGGTTTGAGTTACGAACTGTGCTTCAATCGGATACTACCCTTCGCATCTTGATTATCGGTTATACTTCTAGTTAGGTTTGTAGGCATGAAGAGCAGCTGCATCCTGGAGGAGTGAGCGGAGGATCACACAGTGAAGCGAACCAAGTAAGTGCCAACCAGTCCAACTTGGCTAGGCCCCTCTTGCCTTCCTGGCAGTAATGTCTGTGACCGGTTAGGGAAGCTGTGTTAACTAGTACGTCCAATAGTTCAATCTTAAGGTGTCAGAACATTTTCTCCATAGCTTCCCCCACCGTAAAACGGGCAATTACACAAGTAATTCACCTATGAACACTAGTGAACTGTGGTAGTCTTTGCTAACCAGTATGGATACTCCTCCACCAATTGCTCCTCTATCTCTGCGGTACACTCTGTAACCATCAGGGAAAACCTCACTGTCTAGTACTCCTTCTTTTAACCAACTCACTACCCCAATTATTACTTGTGGTTCGTGTATCTCTATTAAGTTTGCAAATTCGATTACTTTGTTCATTATACTTCTACAGTTTACCATTAACACCCTTACTACTGGCTTTACATTTTCAGAATTCATCTCCTCTTTCCCACTTTTACCGCAGTCAGTTATTATTTCAGCCATTTCATCTATTTCTTTAATATCTGTGACTTTCCCCATCGCGAATCTGCAATCAGTATCACTTTGATAATCTATTTGTGTCCCTTCACCAGCAGCCCCTAACCTAAAAAAGACACAGTACTGACCCCATCATCACTGGAAATGGGCCCCTCAGTGCTTTAGCTAACAACTCAGAAAGTACTCCCTTCCCCCTCCTATTTAGGTGTAGGCCATGCCTAGTGAAACCCATGCACAACCCCCAAGATAGAACTAATGCCTTTCCCATGTAGCATTTCCGTTTCCACATTTACCTGCGTCACAGCGAGGTTCAACTGTAGCTGCTCAATGCAACTTAGGACCTGCATGAGCTCCACCCTGGTATGCTGCACCATATATGTTACATGTACAGACAAAAAAAAAAAATAAAGGTTCTGTGTTATTATATTGTGACTGGGGAAATGATTGTTGAAGGCATGAAGTATAGATATATTAACACATCATTTAATAGGAACTTAGCTGTAAGTCGTATGAAAACATTTGAGATTCCTACATCTGTTACATAGGGTGATGAGTAGTGCTGGGATCTTTAGGACAAGTCATATTTTCTCCCCGCCTTCTATTCGAGCTGAAATGCCGAATTAAACACGGATTCACGGTTTATGATTGTATTTAAATGTATTTTAAGTAGCATATAAATGCATATTCGCACCATTTTCCTAGTGTTGGTCATATTTTGATAATATTTATGATCCTATGGTCACATTTTGAGGAAAAATCTCGTAAGTGTTTAATAGTACCAGGAATTCGCTAGATATAAATGAGAACAATTAAGATAATTATTCACAGAACAGTACTTCTGCTGTATAGGGTGGAGAAAAAACAAATCTAATTATCATTGAGTTGGTCAGAATTAAGGATTTCAAATCTTGCACTATTTTCAATCCTGCGGGCCATCACCCAATCCCACGGGATCCAACGGGGAGCTGCGGGATTGACGCTGACAGTTTTTCAATGCACATTTTAAAACATAAGTATTTAAAGTGTTAACAAATTAAATAATAAATGTCTCTTAATTAAATTAATAAATCAATTTTAATCTTAGCTGATAAAAATTAAGTTAACAATATTTTAATTGACAAAATAACATTAAACTATTTTAGCCTGTCTTAAGAATATCTCAAACTTTCCATTTAAAAAAAAAAAAGAATCTAAACCAATTATTAAATAAATAATCAAAAATTCAAAATATTCAGACTTTGGTCATGTTATGTACCTTACAACAAATCACATCAGTTTGAAAACATGGTATGAATAACGCCAAGTCAGCAGAATTTTTTATTTTATTTTTTTAAATAAACGATCTATAACACCAAGAGAAAGCATTATATATCACAAAGTGATGTGAATATACTCTGTAAAGTGTAGACTTAGCTCAGAACAAGATCTCATAACTTTTTATCATTGCATAAGCATGAGACTTGGTCTATTATTACAAGAATTGTTTTTGTAGGATTCATTAATATGTCTCCTGATTTCTGAATTGATCTTATAATTGTTATTAAAAGACTCTACTCACCAAGAAGTAAACTGTCAAGTATTTCAGTCTTTCTTTAAGTGGCATAATGACTTTTTTAGAGTGGAAATTATTTTTTAAGGTAATAACGGAGATTTTCTCGGCGTATAATTGATACGAAGTCCTCACGGGTGTATCGCCGGATTGCATTGTAAAAACACAAAATTTCACACGTGAGGAAGATGTCAGAGGCAGCCATCAAAGTATGGTGTTTTTACAACACAATTTAGCGATACAGCTGTGAAGACCTGACTGAAACTCTTTTTGCCTTTAGTCGAAATAATAACAAGGAGTTGAATAAACACATGCTATTCACTCAAGAATAATGTTTTGTGGCGATTGACATTCCATGAGATTAATCGAAAGCCAGAGTGGCACATGTAAGCAGGCAGCTTTCGTCAAAGAACGTGTGTTTCAAATGCAATGAGGCGGCGGCCAAAACAACAATAACTGAAAGGATATACAATTGCCTTTATTAGATGCTAAATAAACAGGTATGCCATCGTTAACATTATAATAACATTATTTTGTATCAACGAATAATAAAATTTTCAGCAGAAAATGCAGAAATTTGTCACGATTACTTTATCTACAAATACAGAAAATGGGAAGGATGAAACTATGAATGAAAAGCTTTAACTGTGTAGTTCAAATGACATGTGTGACACATAAAAAAATACTTATTATATAGTTAGAAAATCGTACTAAATATGCAACATAACTCAAATTATGGAAATGTATAGTCAAAACAAGCGTAACTTTTAAAAGTGGGCCTATTTACATACGAATGACGAAGTTGACAAAAACAAAAATTTTTTCCCATGACTCAAATGTCAACTGCGAGGTTGAGGCAAACAGTGCAATACATCCGATAGTGACCGAGTGAGGCAGCAAGTCACGCAGACTGACACACGTTTTCGACACATTTTGCGGATTGCGGATCCGCTTAATTTTGTGTGGGATCCGCCAGAATGTCTAATGATGTGGGATCCCATTTTGCTGGATTACAATCCCTAGTCAGAATTCACCAGTCAATAATTAAAATTCTGCATTATTGTCACCCTCTGAGTGTAATGTTCCGCCCACCTTTTAATCTCGACAATGCAGCAGAAGCATGCCTGTGTCGAGTCGCGTCATTCAATTTCTCAACGAAATATCCTCAGTCATCATTAAATCTGCAGTGGATCAGTGAGTAGACCTACCACCATGCCAAAAGTAAAATTTTCTAAAGGTGCAAAGATACGTAAGAGAATTTAGGGAGCAGTATTTTAGTACAGATGAAAGAGTTCTATTCTGTAAATTATCTGAAATTAAAGTGACTTCAACAAAAGAATTTGAAATTTAATTTCCCAGTGGTGCAGCGTATGCTATCTATGTGAAAGCGATACTACTAGATAAAATAAATGATGTATAATTGAGCATATTTTTATGTATAGTAAATTTAAATGTTTGGCCATGTTTTGTCATTTCAGGTCATATTTATCTATTTTTAAGCTCATACTTGCATGCATATTTCTCTTCTTTTTGTTTTTGGTCGTAAAGATTTGGACACTAGTGACGAGTGTATGTTTCAAGAGAGTGGCATCGAACAAGCACTGTGGATAGCAGAGGGAGCAGTCGGACGAGGGCAGGTAGGTCCACCTTAGCTCATACAATTACGAATCAGAGATCGAGTCACTGGAACGCAGCAGGCAGACACACGGAGAGAGTGCCGAGTGTACGTGACGGCTCCGTCGGTCCCGGTAACAAATTAAGTGCATTTTGTGGAACGGAAAAGATGACGATGATAATAGAGTAACTGAGAGGCAGGGACCAGAATAAAATACTGACCGAGGAGCTTAACTATTTACCACAAAACAGCTATCAAATTCAAAGTAGGAACTCACATAATTCAAAAGACCCACTAATTACATTTTCAAATGATGATATTGAACTGTGAAAGTGATTTGGAATGTGATAATGTGGCTTTAGTGAGGTGTACACATTGTTCTCTTCAACTTTGTTTTAACCACTTCATCGAAATCCTGCATCTGCACTTTGAGGACTAATATAAGTACTATCAGGTGTGTGGTACCGCTGTATATACGTGTTTTGCGCTATATTAACATACTTTAAGTAGAGAGTTTTTGGCACTGTTGATTGAAAATTTAATGTTACATTGGCGTCATTGAAATATGTATAATTTCCTTCGTATGGTACTGATGTCTTGTTACTTCGTTTCACTCTCTTGAAATGTTACTTTAGGAAGAATGCAAAGTTCTGCATGGAAATGACACACACCACTGTTTTGTTTATAATTGCAATCATGTTTTCGCGCGGTTCAGAGCATTTGAGGTCAAAGGTGTCCCTTGTAAATGTGATGAAATTTATATCAAGTCAACTATGCATCTATTTTTTAATTATTTGTGTTTGGACCCCTTGTTGAGTGTCTAGTGTTCATATCTGGGATCAAGCATCTAATAAGTGTCTCGACAGTGTTAGGGTGCAGACACGTGAGAGTGGCTCTCAACCAAACTCGACTGTTTGGTATCTATACTGATATTATAAATGCAAAAGTAACTCTGTCTATCTGTCTCTCTGTTTGTTAAGTTTCTTGAATTACTGAATGGCGACAGACAGATGCACAGGATGTGTACGTCTCTGCAGTACCTTCCCGTGCAGTGGTCTGGTAGCTCAGTGGAGCGTGGTCTCCAGTTTGCATCCTGTTGGATGCAAAGATTTTTAAGAATTCTTTTTTTTTTTTTTTTTTTTTTTGATCATATGAGCCACACCTGGACAGTCAGTTGTTCAGATTCCATGTTAAACTGCAGATACCACAAATTTAGAAGGGAAATGTATGGAAAATCGTAGGTGGTCTAACAGTGCTGAAGGTGTACACTTTTTTACGCTATATTGATCCCTCAGGCATTGCTTCTCATGCAGTCAGTCTGAGTGTGACCTGCACTAATATATTATACTAATATTGTAAATGCGAAAGTAGCTCTGTCTGTCTGTTTGTTACGTTTATTGTAAACTATAAATGGTCCCGAGCCAATGTCTCTTGTCCCAGTGGGGGAGGTGACCGTACATTTACTGTACTGTCTGTTGATAGTTCATTAGCGTTTTTTTTTTATTATTTATTTATTTATTGACATTCGGTTACGTAACCATACAGCCATCCCTTGTAACATGATTCATTATGGTTAACTAATAAAATGTTTGATTACAATCATTACTTACAATTTTTATTATACTGATGACAATTTTAAGTCATACTTATCTACTCGTAGTTACAATCTTTCAGTAATAAAACGGAATCGTTGTAGTCATTTATACAATTCATTTTATGCTTATTGAAATTTTTATTTACCGATGGTGAGGTCTTAGATTTCTATATTTCCATTTTTTAGGAATCTCATAAGGCTGCTGTTTACTGCTTTGTCATCACTGACTAGGAGTAGGATTAGGTTGGTAGGGAGAGGGATTCCTATGTTGACTAATTCCTTGATCATGGTATCCTGGGCCTGTTTAAATTTTCTACAGGAAAATATAATGTGGTTGGTGTCTCCTATAGTCTGATCTGAACAGTCACAGAGAGGAGATTCTCTCAGACCTAGTCGATAGAGGTGGCTGGGGAATCTTCCGTGGTTGAACCGCAGCCTGGAAATCATTGTTGTTAGTCGTCTGCTTGTGATCCATTTATAAAACCAAGGTTGAGGTGGAATAGTTAGTTGCATGCTCCCATAGTGCAAAGCTTTGGAGGTTAGAGATGTTCTCCATTCTTCTTGCCATTTTTCTTTGGCTCGTTTTTTGATTGTGTGAATTATATCTGACGTTGGGAGGTTCATATCATCTCTAAATCCGTTGAGGACGGCCTCTTTTGCTAAAGTATCCAGCCATTCATTGTATTTCATACCTTTGTGAGCTGGAACCCATAGCAGGTGGGTAGTGATTCCCCGTTCTTTACTGCTTTTTATTTGTTTCCTAATTTCTAAGATTGTGAAAATTCGACGTGTTGTTATGTAGCCGTTTTAAGACACTCATGGAGTCCGTTAGTATGATGCTTTTGTCCGCTTGGATCATTTGGATATACTTAACTGCCTCCAGTATGGCTTTTGCTTGAGCTGTGAAAATAGATGTTTCTTCATGTAGCGAGAATCGAGCCGAATGATTAGTGTTGGGACAGAAGAAGGCTGCTCCTACTCTGTTTTCCTCGGAATTCTTTGAGCCGTCTGTTTATATTTTAACTGTGTTTTTCCTTATCTCTGCGAGGAGTCTATTTAGTTTCTGGTTTAAGGTGGGATTTGTGTCTCCTTCCAGAAAGTGAATGTGGATTTCTTCCAGTCGGAGTTCGTATGGTTCTTGAAAGATGGGGTGTATGTCGTAAGAATCTACTTTATCTTTATATTTAGACCAAAGTTTGTAAGCATTTAGAAGCGGGAGCTTGAGTTGGCTCTAATGCTTGCATCCTCTCAAGTCGATGGTGGGGCGGGTGGGTATTAAGTATCAATTTTTCCATTATGAATTTTTCCTCAAGATATGATCGTCGTATATGAAGGGGAGGTTCTCCTGCCTCCACTAATAGGGCGTTAATTGGGGTTGAGCGTATTGCCCCGACACAAGCTCTTAGGCAAGCTGCTTGAAGTCTATCTAGTTTTTTGAGGGCGTCCTTTCTAGCATATTGGTAAAAAACATGGAACCGTATTCTAATAGCGATCTAATTAGTGTTCGGTAAAGTAGTGGGAGCGTTTTTGGGTGGGAGCCCCACCAAGTACCTGACACCATTCTTATTATATTTAGTCGGGAATTCGATTTTGCTATTAGTTGATCGATATGCTGGGACCAGTTAAGGCGGCTGTCCAGTAACATTCCCAAGAACCGTATTTGTTTCTTAAGTGCCAGTTTATATGGACCTATTTGGATATTGTCCAAGTCGTGGGTGATTTTCCTCTTTGAAAAGTAGACTACTGATGATTTTTCCGGTGAAAGTTCAAAACCATTGGTGTGTAGTCATTTGATGAGGGCTGTAATTGCCTTGTTCAATAGGTTACTGACTTCCTGTTGTGACACATCGTTGGCATATATAACCACGTCATCTGCAAATTGCAGTGAGATAATCTTCGTAGGGATGGAGTGGATTATATCACTTATGTATAGTAAAAACAGGAGTGGGCTGAGGATTGATCCTTGAGGTAACCTTTGATTAACAATACGCGGTCCTACTCGATTTTTCTTTGAGCTGACATAGATTATCCTTTCCGATAATAGGGGTAGAGCCCTTTCACAAGTTTCAATGTCTCCAGTTTGTGCATCAATGAGGGATTCTGACGTTGTCGTAAGCTGATTCACGGTTTTGGCCACTGTTTGATATATAGGAGATGAATGAGCTGTCTCCCTGCTACGTGGTGTATTGTCCCACTATCTTTCAGCTGTTCCGCCGGAATAGGAGACTTGCGTTGTAACCACTGCATCGATACCACACAGCACAACAGGCAGCGTAAATAAGGAAAACGATCCACAGCACTAAGGATCAAATTACTCTGATATTCTGAGTCTTTGTAAACATCCCACTGCCTTCATGATCGTAGAATTCTTACTATGAGAGACAGGGTATTGCCTCCACATACTTACTTTCCTCCACTTGAGCTGTTTATGCTGCTTTCTAATAGCTCAAAAATTTCACAAAAATAACTGCTATATAAATTATACTTTTCGAAAGTAGGCATATTGCACTTGGATATTAGTCCCATCTACTGAAGAAGGTTTCATAGCGTGTTTCTAATAATGAGTCCAGAATATTGTAAAATATCTTTATTAGTTTAAAAAATATAAAGATAAATTTCCAAGCACAAATATGCCAATGTGAGTGTATATATTAGAGTACATTTGTTTGACTACGGTCCAAGCTGCTTTCTTTTATTGTCTGAGAGAAACTTGTAGTAGCTTAGCACCACCAGAAACATGTACAGCTCCACACCTATAGACAGAGACAAATTATTAACGAGAGTAACACAGAAACACTCACGCAAGCCATGTTGAGAGCAGGCCCTGTTGTCTGTCAACACCAGGAAGCTTAAATAAAAGTCACAGGATTTAAAAGAAAATTCCTTCTCACCTCGCTGATTAAAGTTTTTTCTTTCTTCTAGACCTAGATTATAGAGTGCCCCATAGGAGAAGTACACAACCTTCGATTTCCTTTTGTCTAATTCATCTTTGTGCAAGTATATATATTCAAGTATCATGTTTTATGCATGTGCTTTCTTCAAACTTCTCAGTGGAAGTGAAACTTGTTTACATATATGATAATTTCTGCAATACTTACAGGGTGAGGACAGGTTCAATAATATCAACATGAATTTGCAAGGGAAAAACCATCTGTGAATATTTGCAAATATAATCAATTAATGACAATTGTTGAATTTATAAAAAATAATTTCACAAGAATAACAGAGACGTGTAAGGAATACAAAGTAAAAAAGTAACATGTATATATATATATATAAAAGACACCAATTGGCAGTCATTGTGGATTTCCAAAAGAAGTGAAAACTTAAAACAATTAATATGATATGCACAACACGTCATACTTGTAGCTGCAGATATACCACATAACTCTGTTACGTTGTACTCTCACCGACCTCTGTAACCTCCGTCACCTCCCTGTCATCCTTCACTAAGCCTCTAAGACCATCAAAAATGACGGGTGAAAGCAATGTTCTGGTAACTGATTGTGACTGACTAAATAAATAGAATTGTTCTTATGTAATGCTCATAACCTGTAATTTGTAAATACAGTATTTCGGTTGTAGTTTACACAGAGATACAGATGTCACAATCACGGAGCCAATGAAGTTAAAAATAATTTAGGAATCCCAAAACCTTATACTACAGTGTGTGATGTTGGTTTTATTCTTTGTCCAGGTCTCATTCAGCATGATAAATACAGAACTACTTCCATCTGTATAAATATACCGTAACTTCAGTAACTCGGAGATTATGAAAGCAGCTTAAATTATTTATAAAACTAAATTCATTGTAAATTACTCTGTAAAGAATGTGTCAGTCGTCATTTTGGACCTGTCTGTATTTTGACCCAGCCACAGCTTCTAATAATATTGCTCTTCAAAACACATAGGTTCTATCACCCATGTCTGAATACATCCACTGTAATACGACCTAAATTGGACCCACTGGAAATATTTACATGCGTCCGATGTAGTGACATCAGTAATAAAAGCAACTAATATATTAATTTTAATTTAATTTAAATGTAGTGTTTTTTCAAGTCATTTCTTCAAGTATGTTAACACAATGACTTAAAATATTTACATTGAATATAAATATCTTGTAAGGCCGTCAAAAATGATGTGTTGAATGCAGTATTTTAGCAGTTTGTTTCTTTACTAACTAAATATAATTTTCATTATTTAACACTCATAACCTTGAAAATGATATAATGTAAATATTTCTTAGCTTAGTGTAACAAGGAACTATGAATCAAAAATCCGTAAAGGGGCAGGTGTGGATAATATTACTACAGGTGTCTTAAATATAGTAGGATTGGGCATTTAATCTTATCTTGAAATATTATTTAAATTGAGTCTGGATACTTGTTGTTTACCAGATGGCTGGAAAAGTGCGATGGTAGTTCCAGTCCATAAAGGTGGGGTGACAAACAGGGTTGAAAACTATAGACCAACCAGCTTGACATCAGTGGTAGGTAAATTAATGGAGAGATTGATATGCAACCATATTAGAAGTTTCTGTGAGGAACATAAGTTGTTTTCAAGTTGGCAACATGGATTTAGGCAGGAATATTCATGCGAATCTCAGATAGTAAGCTATATGCAAGATATTTCTGATGAAATGGACAGGGGAGATCAAGTTGATAGTGTGGCACTAGATCTTTCAAAGGCCTTTCACAGAGAGAGCCATAAAATGGTGCTAAATAAGGTAAAAAACTATTGGAGCTGATAAAAAGCTGATTTGCTGGGTTGAGGAATTCTTCAATGGTTGAAAGCAAAAAGTCACAGTAGGAAATGCAGTATCAACAGAAGAAGGGAGTCCCACAGGGTAGTGTATTGGGACCATTGCTATTAATTATTCTAATGAATGATTGTGTTAATGGTTTGCTGTCAGTAGTTAGATTGTTTGCAGATGACATAATGTTGTATAAAAGGATCAAAACAATAGAAGACTGTAGATAGCTGCAGGATGATCTAGATAGGATAACTAGCTTGGTGAGTCAACATGGGATGAAGATAAATGCAAAGAAGAGCCAGCTTATTAGGTACACATATAAAAAGCTAAAGGTTGATTATGATTATAAAGTGGGGAAGGAGCTACTTATTGAAGACTCGAAATGTAAATACCTCGGTATAAAATTTGATAGCAGACTTAACTGAGTAGACAGGTAGTATGGAAAGCGTTCAAAATCCTTCACCTGTTCGAGAGAGTGATGAGGGGATGTGCTAGAGAAGTAAGGGAATTGAGTTACAAAACTCTGGTCAGACCACTGCTGGAATATCGCGGTGTAGTTTGGGACCCACATTCTGGGTATCAAATACATGAGTTGGAGGGGGTGTAGAGAAGGGCTGCCAGATTTGTCTTTAGAAATTACCGCAACACACATTTGGTAACTAATATGATAAAGGAGCTGGAGTGGGATTCATTGGGAGTATAGGAGGGTCAAGAGAATCATGTGAGTGTACACGGCCTATATTGTTGATGAAGCATTGAAAGATATTGATAGGAAAATTAAGAGAGGTACTTGCATGATGAAAATTAGCACAAGCTGGCACTTGATTTCAGGCATAAGAGTGTGAGAAAATTTTGTTTTATCAGAAAGTGTGTAAGGAATTGGAACAAATTGCCAAGAGAATTGATGAATAATTTACTGAAAACAATGAAAGAATTTAAAGTAAAAATTGATTCAGGGCAAAAGTGGGCTGGAAGAGGAAGGCAGAAGGATGGGTGTGTAGGGAGATTGCCAGTGGAGCGTGAGCTGCATTGCAATGTTATCAATTATTATTATCATAGCAGCGCACTGTACAGAGAGGATAAGAAACACCTGCGTGGAACCAACTTTAATTAAGAAAACTCAACTAATAATTACTAATATGGCAATCTCACTTCTCTCTTAGTGTGCTGGCAGCTCAGTTACTCGTGGATGCTCAGCAAAATATAATTGTTATTAAATAATACGCATAACCCCAATACGTCTGGTCGTTTTTTGGTTGGGTAGCGGAGACGAGAAGCGTGACGTCAGAATGTGACAGACATCACTACATCGTGGCCGAGATTAGTGTTTTATATATATATGTATAGACAGGTTTTCTACTTCTCTTTATTTCCTGTTTTGGTTAGTAGTTTACTGAATCCTCTAATATCTTTGTGATCACTTATTCCCTCAGTTACTTAGCACCCCACAAGACTATCATCCAGCTTTATTCAGAAGAAATCCAACCTGTTTTGTCCCCTAAAGTTCTGTACTATGACTTTTGTAAACCCTCCTTCCCTTATTAAGATATTTGCAAATCTCTGTTCCCTTGTGTTATTAATATTATTTCCTACCCAGTTTACACATGGTAAATTTAAGTCCACAACAATAATGACCATTCTATTCTCACCTCTGACATCTGTTTATGAATTTAATTTCTCCCCCTGAGCCTCATCTTCATCTGTCATTCTTCCACTGCAGTAAGCAGCCAACACCCTGACTTTATCTTTTTTACCACCCCAGAAATCTACCCCATGATGGTGATGATCTATGAACACCATTGAACTGTGGTAGTTTTTTCTAGCCCCTCTATCTCTGTGGTACACTTTGTCGTTTTAAACGAGACTGTTGAAGGTGAGGCGTGTCGTACCCTCCCACACGGCGACAGTGGAGACTGCGACGCCCGCGTCCTGGTCGTAGTCGAGCAGCGAGACGAGGCCCGCCACCTTGACGGCGCCCAGCGTGGCGGCAGCCACCAGCCACAGACACACGCACACGCGGCTCTCCTGCAACACCAGACACCAGTCAGCAACCAGGCAGCCCAGCTGGATTCCTCTGAGCCACACACAACATAACACGCCCTATAAGGTCTCCAACTATCTCCCTTCCTTAAAGCATGTGCTACTGATTTAAGGAGCCAGACGGAGTGTTAATATTACATCATGTGTTTCTGTGTGTAAATGATTTTATAGAACCATGTGACTGCGAATGTGTAATTTTGTATATAATTTAGTTTCATTGTAAAATGAGATACCATTTTCTTGTTTGTGTGTTTGAAAAGGGTATGAGGTGTGCCTAAGTGTACATAAACATCAGTTTACATAATGTTGAAAAGACACTGATTCATTTTTCATTTTTTTCTTCTTTCTTTTTTTTTTTAATAATTATTCAAACTTTGTATGATTGTAAATCTTTCAGTTCGACAATTTTTTTCAGTCGTTAACTTTGCTGAATTACTAAATCATAAAGAAATTTATTCATTAACTCTTAATTAATGGAAGCATCTCATTTAATAGAAGGAGAGGTAGTATAATGTTTCCATCTAGAGAGGCAGATGAAGTTGGTCTCAAACATTCAAAATAAACTATCAACATAATGAGTATGGGGCAGTTTAATTTAATTTAATTCTGTTTTTAATTGCAACGGACCACATGCTCTGGTAGCAATTTCCCTACATAACCACTTTTTCCCCTTTCCTGTACCAAACTACATTTGCCCTCTTCAAATTTCAACTTTAAATTCTTTCAACATTATTGGTAAATTATTCATCATTTCTCTTGGTAACTTATTCCAATCCCTGACACCCTTACCTAAAAAAGAGAATCTTCCTACACCCTTTTGCCTGAAATCGAGTGCCAGCTTGTGGTCATGGTCATCTTTTCCCTTCCATGTATTACTTTTAATTCTTACACCAACATCTTTCCATGCCTCATCACCAATATACACCTTGCACACTCCTGTGACCCTCTTCCTGTCTCTCAGTGAATCCCATTCCAGCTCTTTTATCATATCTGCTACTGATTGCGTTCTGCGGTAATTTCCGGGGACAAATCTAGCATTCCTTCTTTGCACCCTCTCTAAATCCTGTATTGGATATTCAAAATGTGGGTTCCATACTGCACTACCATATTCAAGCAATGGTCTAACCAATGTTTTGTAACCCAAGTTCTTTACTTCTCTGGTTCAGTCAGCTATCGTATTAAATAGTAAAACGATGTACTAGACGTCAAAGGTGAGAGATCCTGCCCCCAGGCAGCCTGTGGTAGCCTACGCTACGAAACAGATGCTGGAAACTCATCTTCCTCATAAGCAGAAAGAGGAAAACTTTCCAAGACCGCGACAATAGCATCAACGCGTCCCAATAAACAACCAATTAGAGAGGCTGATTATTTTAAGGGCTCCCGCTGTATACAGATAAATAGAAGTGGTGATCCCTATAGCTCCAACTGAAGTGGGACAATGTAACAGAGAGATAAAGGTCAAGTCAACGTGGGGGGGGGGGGGGGGGCAATGAAGAGGTAAGTGGTATAGCAAATTTATATGATATACATGCAAGTTCAAACTTTTTAATTTGTCATCAGAATGAGCATTCACTTAAAAATTAGAGAAACGAAATTGTATCTTGTATCGTCACAGCTTAAAGATGTAGCACTTGTTATATTATTATTTGTTTGACCTTAGTTCTTGAACAGACCATACAGTCAGCCTGGTGGAATTACAAATTAATAACAAGTGCTTTTAAAATTTAAAACATAAAACAATTACAGATACATAGTTGCATTAAATTTGTATGTCAGTGTCATTAATAGAGTCCTCAACACTGTAATGCTAGTTTGAAGTGGCTGCTGTGACTTGATGGAAGCTGCTTGAGGTCCTGTAGTGCCTGTCCACTACCTGTGCAGTGAGGTGTGCTGACATCCCGGATGTGATAGAGGTGACTACGGAAGGCGCCGTGCTCGAATCTCGTACGGATGGTAGATGTGACGTATCGTCGTTGAGAGTGCCGAGGTCTTCGTGGAGGATACGTCTGTACTGGAGCGTACTGTCGGCCTCCGTGTCGTTTTATTTCGTTCCAGCTCCTCGTCCGTTGCTGGTATGCGCGATAATCGATTGTGTTGTCGGATGGGCTCAAGCTTTGGCCCGAGCTACGTGCCTCCTTGGCTAACATATTGACGTGCTTGTTATGTCTAATTCCAGAGTGTGCAAGATTCCAGTGTAATTAACGGTGGAGCCATGTTGATTAACTTCTACAGTCTCTTGGATTATACTGGAGTGGTCACTGGAGTATAACGGGTATGGCTCAGGAGCAAAGGACATTAAGTGAATCGGTGAATATTTGTGTACTTCACCAGAAAAATCTTCTTGCGTACATAAGAGCCCGGTTGATGAGAATGGCTTCCGCCGACTAGATTGGTAGACGTGCTGAAAAGCGGGACCTACGAGCGTCTCGTGTCTCGGGGCCGTAGAATCCACAGCCTACCCTACTCGTTGAAGATATATTTGACCCATTGGTGTATATTTGAACTGAAAATGGCTATCTAACATATAAAATACTCCTGGAAAAGGTGTTGAACTGGTTGGCCAGGTTGTGGATAGACTGGTATACAGCTTACTGCCAAAGGGGTCACACATTTCTGATTCACAGCACACTGACTAGATACTTAACAACTGCTTTACCTTACTTGGAGACCATCAGACTTACTAAGAACAGATTTCAATCCGCCAAGCAAAAGTTGAAGGGCATTCACTCCATATGTCTGTGTTACAATCATTTCTTCAAAGGAACCCTATTTTTTGAGATATTTGCATTCAAAGTATCCTAGTAATTTGTAAATATTAAAATTATTAACAGTTGTTTTTAAGTTTCAGCGTGGTGAAAGAGGTAATGTGGTTGCTTCCTGTTTTACAAAACTGGATTCAAATCCCCATACTATCAAATATTATTATTCCTTTTTTATATTCAGAAATCATTCAGTGGTGATTTTATTTTATTTATTTTATTCATTTACATATTTGTATTATGTGAAATAATATTTGAAACATAAAACGTCACATTAATACAAATTGCTTACAGGATTCACACTGCATTGAAATACTCCTCCTTCTTCTTCTTCCTGACGTTTCGACCAAGGCTTAGGTCTTCTTTAGAGGTCGTCTACCGATACTGCTACAGACTTACATCTGCTGGAGCCTGCTGTTGTTAGTTGTCTACCCACGCCAGTCTCCAGCAGATCCAAGTCTGTAGCAGATTCGGTAGACGGCCTCTAAAGAAGACCTAAGCCTTGGTCGAAACGTCAGGAAGAAGAAGAAGGAGGAGTATTTCAATGCAGTGTGAATCCCGTAAGCAATTTATATTAATATGATGGCTGTGAAACAACAAAATCTTTTATAAAATGTCACATAACGTACAGCATCAACTTTTATAGATTTTTTTTATCATTTACCATCAATAAGTTTATTTTTTATGTGTTTCTAATGAAAAAGCAACCAAAAACAGTTTGAGCACATTAACTCATTCTCATACTGCACAGTATTCCATAACAGCATTAGGAAAAATCCTTCCCCACACATTTTCAAACGTGAGATAGTCTTCAGGCCATTCTGGTCACAAATAAAACAAAAAAGAGTGGAAGAATTATATGATAAATGTAGAAACGTAATTGTTTCTAATCCGTGAAATTGTTGAAAGAAACTTATAAAGAATGTTTAAATAATATTTTACTGCCATATGTTAAAGAATGTTACTTTTACAGATTATTGATTCATGGACTGGACAAACAGACAGTGAGATGGGCATATTGAAAATAATTTCTGCCAAATGTACACCGATATGTCAACCAGGCGATGTTTAGTTTTTAGACAAATAAAAACCATTTGTTAGAAAATTACTATTAAAATTACAAAAAGGAATTATATTCACTGAAAGACATAATTAAAATACATTCTTCAATCATTCTTCAAGTATCTGCACCCTGATTCTGCCATGTGATACCATACTCTCTGTCTGGTGCGCAATCGAATGAAGGAATAAGTATTGTCAGGAACATTAAAGACGTTTTTTTCTGAATGTATTTATTAAAAAAAGAAAATGTGCATGTGGTAAATTGGCATTTATCGAATGCACTTTGTCGCAAGTAGAAGTATGTTTTAAATGTTTCTATGATAGTTATGTCCTACAAATATTTTCAATAGAGGAAATAGAAAATTAACCAAATATACGTTTAACAGGCATGGCATTGTAATAAAAATTTTGATTGTATCTATTGCATGTGATTATAGTACTGTAAGTATTGTTTTAAATATTATTTCATGTAATAAAATTATGTAATTGAATTTGAAATAAAGTAAAATCAATACTTAAATTATGTCTTAATATAAAAAGGAAATAAAATGGAGATTCGAACCTGGGTTCGCAAAATGGGAAATAAGAACCTTACCACACACACAACGCTAATGCTAAAAAGTATTTGTTAATAATTTTCTTATTTACAAGCTGTAAGGATACTGTGCATGCAAATATATAAAAAAAATTAGGGCTCATTTGAAGAAATGATTCTAACACAAATTTATGGAGTGGATACCCTACAACATATACTTGGGGGATCGAAATCCATTCTTAACATGTCTGATGGTTTCCAAGTTAGCCACATATTTTTGCAGGAGTGAACACAAACAGGGAGGAAACTATTTATTTACTAATAATGATTTTGTTGAAATAAACTCACTTGAAAAATATCCTAAAGAAAAGGACAGTTAAGTATCACGTATACCCATTCCAAAAAGTATAATCATACTAATCTGTGTATATAGTTCTCTGGATGGAGACATGGAATGTATCTTCGCATGTTTGAGAAAACAATAAAAAAAACTTACCATTAGTAAATGTAACAGTAGTTGTTTGTGGTGATTTTAAGATAGCTTTCCCTATGAATTCAAAACTGAGAAATTATTCTTTGAGCCTTGCTTCCTCCTTCATTCTTAAACATGTTATAGAAATATATATACATACATATATATATATCAATCAACAATTGGCCAAATCTTTAAAATAACAATAATTACAACCATAATGCAATTAATTTTGATACTAATTATTTGGACCACATAGCACAAATTTTAAAATTAAAGTTATACTCTGAAAGTAACATGCATCTAACTGTAAAATCATGCACTTTTAATGATCAACAGATTAACCATTTTAATAATTTGTTAAGAAATGGAACATGGCAAGAAATGTATAATTGTTCAGATATGAATGAGAAACATGATTCACTCATTTGTAATTTTGGTATTATTTTGAAATATGCTTCCAACTTAGGACAAGAAAGGAAGCAATAATAAATAATTCTAAAGGATGAACTGCATCTGGAACCCTAATATCGACAACACAGAATCAACTGATAAATAGAATTTTAAAAACAAAGAAAATGACTCCAGACCCTGATAATTATTCTAAAAAATACAAATTCTTAACAGGATAGATGTGTGGGGTTGTCTCTGTGAAAACCATTGGTAGATGGGTTTCACTAGGCATGGCCTTGACCAGAGGAGAGGGGGCAAGGGGGTACTTTCTGAGTTGTAAGCCAAAAGCTGTAAGGGAACCCATTTCAAGTGATGATGGGGTCAGGACTGTGGGTTTTTTAGGTTGGGGCTGTTGGTGAGTGGTTGGATATAGATGATCAAAGTGATACTGATTGTAGAACCTTGATGGGAAAAATCACAGCTGTTAAAGACGTAGATGAAGTTGCTGTAAACACAAACTGACTGGGTTAGAACTGCGAAGGAGGAGGTCAGTACTGAAAATATAAAGCAAGTAATATGGGTGTTATTGTAGAAGTATAATATACAAAGTAAAAGAATTTGAAAAACTTAATAGAGATACACGAACCACAAGTAATAATTGGGGTAGAGTCTTGGTTAAAAGAAGAAGTACTAGACATGAGGTTTTTCCTGATGGTTACAGAGTGTACCACAGAGACAGAGGAGGAGTTTTAATACTAGTTAACAAAAGCTACCACAGTTCACTGGCGTTCCTACATCATGACCCTAAGTTGCTTGGGGGTATATTTCTGATGTAATTTAAAAGAAAAAAAAAGTCAGGGTGTTGGCTGCTTACCACAGTGGAACATGGCAGACGTAGATGAGGCTCCTGGGGAGAAATTAAATTCATAAACAGATTTCAGAGTGAGAAAAGAATGGTCATTATTGGGGAATTTAAATTTACCAGGTGTAAATGGGTAGGAAATAAGATTAATAACACAAGGGAATGGAGATTTGTAAATACCTTGTAAGGGAGGAGGTTTTATGAGAGTAGTAGTGCAGAACTCTAGGAACAAAATGTTTATGATTTATTCCTCATAAAGCCCGATGATAACCTTTGGAGTGTTAAATAACTGAAGGAATAAGTGATCATGCAGCAGTTCTGATGGATATTAGAGGATTCAGTGAACCAGCAGCCAACATTAAAGGGGAAATAGGTACAATTATAGAAAGGCACAAATTTTGAACATTAAGAGATAGTTCAGATAACATTTCAGCAAACGGAAGGAAGGCACAAGTACAGTAGAGTCAAGGTGGGAAGAGTTCAATGAAATAAATAGGAAAGGGGGAAGAAATATTTATTCCAAAACAGAAAATAAAGAGAAGTAGAGAACCTGTGTACTATAATAGGGAGGTGAGGAGGTTAAAGAGGTTGGTAAGAAGAGAAGATAACAGAGTTAAGAGACAGCAGGGTAGTAGGGAATATTTAAAATAACTAAACAAGGACTTAATAACAGATAAGAAGGTGGCTAAAGATGGGTTTATGAAGAGTATTGTCAGTGCAGGAGGACCATTGACTGATGCATTCAGATATTTCTATTGCTATTTTAGAAACAAGGGAAGGGAGGGTGGTGAGATGTTTATTAATAACTATGGAGATTTACTGAGGATTTGAAAAGGACAGATATTTTAAATAACTGGTTTAGTGAGAGCATTAGGGACATTGAAACAGAAAACGGGCGGGTTTAAATCAGAGAACAAGCTTAACAACATAATTAGAAATGAGCTGACTAAAAAAATTCATCCTGAGGATATCATGAAGGAACTAAGAATGCTGAAAAAAAAAAAAAAAAAAAAAAAAAAACGAAAATCAGGGGCTGGTGTAGATAATATTACTACAGATGTCTTAAAGATAGCAGTATGTGACATTGTACCTTATTTTCAAATATTATTTAAATTGAGTCTGGATCCATGCTACTTAGTACAGGACTTGAAAAGTGTGATAGTAGTGCTGGTACATAAATGAGGGGTGAGAAATAGAGTCAAAATTTATAGGCCAATCAGTCTGACATCAGTGATAGGGAAATAACGGAGAGACTGATACGCAACCACAATAGAAATATATGTGAGGTTTTTATAAGTGGTTTTAAAGTCAGCAACATGGCTTTAGGCAAGGATATTCATGTGAATCTCAGTTGGTGGGATATATATGAGATATTTCGGATGAAAAGGACAAGGGAGATCAAATTAATAGTGTAGCACTATATCTTTCAAATTATTTTAACAGAGTAAGCCATAAAATGGTATTAAATTAGGTAAAAGCTATCGGAGTGGATCAGAAAGTGATTTGCTTGGTAGAAGAACTTTTAAATGTTAGAAAACAAAAAGTTAGAGTAAGAAAGGCAATATCAAAAGAAGAGGAAGTAAAAATGGGATTGACACAGGGACCATTGCTTTTCATTATTCTAACGAATAATTGTGTTGATTGTTTACTATCAGAAATTATATTGTTTGCAGATGACATAACACTATAAAATAGGATCAAAATGTCAGAGGACTGTAAGCAGTTGCAGGATGATCTGGACAGGATATCTATTTGGGTTGGTAAACATGGGATGAAGATAAATGAAATAAATAAATTATCGGCAGATACTCTGAAGAAGCCGCTTCAAGCACTGAAAGAATTTAAAGTAAGATTTGTAACATTATGGAGTGGGACATGCTCTGTCACAATTAATATGAGGATAGTGAGAAAATGGAATTCAGCCAAGAATGTTATGTCATCTGTATACAACGTAAATTTATATGGCATAAAGTTATAAAGATCATTTTCAGACATGATGAACAGTAACGGGCCAAGCATTTTCATAAAAATTTCACTAGCATAATGTGTGTGTCTTTGCTGATTAGTAAACTTGTTAAGTTAAGTTTGATTTCAGTCACCTACCCTGCTTTCTCAACATAGTCAACAATGTCACGTAAGCCAAATTGCTATATTTATTCTATTCAGTAACCTTCATTCACTTTATTTTCCATCTGCTGTTTTGTTGCTTCCTCATTTTCGATTCCGCTTTATCTGGTTACCTCTTTTGTAAGCTGGAATCACAAAGTGCTAGAGGAACCAGTGTTGAGTGTGGCCTCACTTCAATTCACTTTACTTAGAAATGAAAGGAAACCTTCGATGGAGATGTAATACGAATCATCAATCGATCTCTGACGTGTACTCACCGAGCAGACTCCGTAGAACAGGAAGAGCGTCGCGATAAGCGCCACGCCAAACAGGCCAGCAGTCACAGTCGTCAGATCTGTGCGAAACAACGGAAACAACACGATCAGACTGGAGTGAGAATGGAAATACGAAAATACTAATTGGTCCAATGATTAGAAAAGGTTTCTGCTAGGCCCAAGAGAAATGGAAGCCTTGAAGATCTTCCAACCGCCCTCAAGTTGGAGTTGGAAGAACTTGATTTCCAAAAGTTGGAGCTCCAGACAATATGTTCAACATTACTATCCTGTTAGATGAACTCCTGGCAGCAAACCTCTGACCCCAGAATGTCCCGTTACTGAAAGTGTGAGGATTGTGCCACGCTTTTGCACCTTGACACTTAAACGTGTGAGTTAAAATGATAATTATGGTCCGTTTTCGATTAGCGGCGAAGGTGAGGTTTCTGAGCAGGTCCCATACACTGTATTCAAACAATGGTCTGACCAAAGTTTTGTAACCCACTTCCCTTTCTCCAACAAAGCATTTTGCTTATTGCTTTACATCTCATCATCGTCGTTATCAGACGATTTTGAAACCTTTTCCTACTAGGAGTCCAATATGTCATGCCAAAGATTTTGTTTGATAATTACATTTCAAATCATCAATAAGCAATTTCTTCCCCACCTTACAATCAAAATCAAGCTTTAGTTATTAGTCTGTGTACCTAATAAACTGACTCTTCTTTGCATTTATCTTCATCGGTGTTTACCAAGCCAGCTATTTATCTTGCCCACATCACCCTGCAGCTGTTCACAGTCCTCTACTGTTTCAATCGTATTACGTATCATCTGCAAACAACACAACACAGTTATTCAATAGAATAATGAACAGCAATTTCCCAATATGCCACCCTGGGAACTCCCATTTTTACTTTCATTTCTTTTGACACTGCATTTCATACCCTAAATTTCAAGAATACTTCTATCTAGAAAATCATCCAAACCAGTAGTTTTTGCCTTATTTATTAACATTTTATGGCTCACTCTGTCAAAAGCCTTTGAAAGATTTAGTGCTACACTATCAATTTGGTCTCCCTTGTCCACTTCATCCGAAATATCTTACATATATCCTACTAACAGAGATTCGCATGAATACCCTTTCCTAAAGCCATGCTGTCGACTTGAAAACCACTTATGTTCCTCACAGACTCAATTTAAATAACATTTAAAACTTATATATTTATGATATCTGTAGTATTAATATATGCTCCAGCCTGTATGGTTTTTTATTTTATTTTTATTTCAAAGTTCCTTTGTGATATCCTCAAGATGAATTTCAAATTTCTTACTCTTCTCATTTTTAATTGTGTGGATAACCTCATTCACCAAATTACACACTCCCATTCCTGAATCATAGTCCCTAACGGTTTCGCTAAATACTCAATAACTTCTTCTTCACATTTACCTGTAATTTTCTTAGCACCCTTCTTTCCCCTCTGTTTTTTAACATAGCCATAGAAATTTCTAGATGCATCAGTCAATGGTCCCCCTGCACTGACAATACTCTTCATAAACCCATCTTTAGCCACCTTCTTGGCTATTATTAGGTCCTTCTTTAGTTGCTTAATATATCCGCTACTACCCTGCTGCCTCTTAACTCTGTTATCATCTCTTCTTACCAACGTCCTTAACCTCCTCACCTCTCCCTATTATAGGATCCAGGTTCTGTACTTCTCTTATTTTCTGTTTTGGAATATGTATTTCTTCACTTTTATTTACTATCTCCTTTAACTCTTTCCACTTTGTCTCCACTGTACTTGTGCCATCCTTCCACTTGCTGAAATTTTTCTTGAAATATCTCTTCAATTTAGAAATCTGTGCCTTTTTATAATTGTACCTGTTTCCCCATTCAATTCTGACCCTTGGTTTACTGAATCATCTAATATCCATCAGAACTGCTTCCTGATGAATTATTGCTTCAGTTATTTGACATCCCACAAGGTTATCAATGGGCTTTATTAGGAATATATTCAACATGTTTCCTCCCCTGCTCTACCAAATGTGTAAATCCTCCTTCCCTTATTAAGCTATTCCATTGTGATATTAATCTTATTTCCTACCCAGTTTATATATAGAAAATTTAAATTCCTACCAATATTGACAATTCAGATCTCACTTCTGAACTCTGAATATGAATATATTTTCCCACCAAGAGCAGACTCTATTGAGAGGACATGTTAGTCTACAGGGATACCGGGTACCGTGAAACTGGCCAAAGGACTGCTACGGCAGCAACTGTGTAACTCGAAACAGTCGACAGAAGCGACTGGAAGCTCGAGAGCATTTTATTAATTTACAATGCCGTGAATCACTTCGATGTTAAACCGTAGGAGTGACCTAGTCTGAAGAGCCAATGGCCTGTTAGTCCAACTATGGAATGCAATACAGTTGCATAACCTGTGTATTCTCACCAGTAATATGAACATTTGCAACAGCTATTTGTGTCATACATTAAAGAAACAGTGGCAATAATAATATCATTCTGATATTTTGAAATACATTATCAGCCACCTCGAATCCTAATCTGAAAACACATTTCTGTCATCTTGTATTTTCAAAGCTACAAAGGTTTTAGAGGCTTACAGAATAATGGTTGTTTATCAGATGGCACTTTCTCCCTCCACGACTCCTAGCTGTATAAACTAATAAATGATATGAGAAGACAAGCAGAGAGGTGGAATGTGCAATCCGCCTGGTGGCGGGAGCGGTGTCCGCAGGTTATTGCCGCCCCGCTAAGCGGGTCAACCGAGCCTTCGTTTTAGGAAATGAAGTAACGAGCGGTCACTCGGAGACCAGAACGGATCGTACGAGTCTCGGCCTTGCTGACCAAACCGGCTACTCGCTCGTCGCACGATCGCTCAGCGCTTTTCTTCTACTAACGTCGGGGTGGACCGTGGCTTTCGGCGATTACTTGCCATGTATCACAAACTTCTACAGGCAATAAACCTGGAGTAGTCGGTCTACCAGTTCATTCATAATTTCAGTAGGCAAAGCATCCCCACACCTGTTTGCTCGCCACAGGGCGTGGTGTCAGAGATAGCAGGCAGGCAGCAGACTAACGGCGGTCCTGTAACTGACAGCCGCCCCGATCGGCGAGAAGAGGAGTACTAGATACGTCAACAAGCAAGTCCACACCCCCCCGGCCACACCGTCCTGACAAACCCGAGGTGCGGATCGACCCCAAAAGGCCCACCACAATAATGATATTATTAAAAAATAAAGAATGCCAGTCTATAATAGCTTTGCTTCATGAGAACCTTATGGGTACCTCAAGCAAACTTGATGAGTTGATAATATCTATAGAAGAAACCCAAAAATCATTGAATTTTAATATAAATATCTTATGTCTGACAGAGCACCATCTGAAAAATGATGAAATATGTCTCCTCACTTTTAATGTATGTAGATTAGCTTCATGTTATTGCAGGTCAGAGATGAGAATGGGTATATATAATATATATAAGAGAAAATATTGAGACAAAATTATTAGATTTAAGTAAATATTGTATAGAAAAAAGACCCCGAATGTTGTGCAATACAGTTTAAATTAGATAACAACTATTTTATAGTGCTGACAGTTTATAGGGCTCCCACTGGAGACTTCAGTAAATTTTTAATAAACTTGAAGTGGTTCTATTAAATCTATCATGAACTATAAGCAAAATTATCCTCTGTGGAGACTTCATCATAAATTTTGCTATAGAATATAACCAGACAGATTATCTTCGAGGATCCTTCAATCTCTATCAAACTGTAAATTTCCAAACAAGAATACAAAAATATAATAGCACCATTATCGATAACATTTTTTGTAGCACAATAACTTTGAAAAATATATGGAACAGTTCCAATGGAAAATTGTTTGTCAGACCACAGTGCTCAAATAATTACTTTGGATGCTGTGGGAAATGAAAATAACGCAAAGAAAGGATTTATCAAAGTTAGGCCATTAAAGATCAATTGAATAAAAACTTTAAACAATGAACTTCTCAATGAGGACTGGAGCACTGTTTATAAATTAAAAGGGGTAGACAATAAATACAATTACTTTCACCAAAGGTTTTTGGAAATTTACAAGAGGTGTCTACCTACAAGACTAGTTCCAATTGGACAAAAAATTGGATAACTGTTGGTATTAAAACATCTTGTTGTTTGTAGAAGATAGGAACACTGATAGCATGTTGTCTACGGTAAAACCAAGAACTTCTTGCACACAACTCTTTAAAAAAACTCAATATTCTTGCAATGACTTCTCAGTACATGTATTCCTTCAAGTGCTTTGTCATAGAACATTTTAATCTGTTTACATCTAACTCACAAGCACACAATTTCAATACAAGAAACAGAAATAACTTGCACAAAACACAAACATCTCTGTCATTAGTACAGTTGGAGTCAGGACTGTGCCTTTTTTAGGTTAGGGGCTGTTGGTGAAGGGACACAAATAGATTATCAAAGTGATACTGATTGCAGATTCGCGATGGGGAAAGTCACAGATATTAAAGAAATAGATGAAATGGCTGAAATAATAACTGACTGCAGTAAAAGTGGGAAAGAGGAGATAAAATCTGAAAATGTAAAGCCAGTAGTAAGGGTGTTAAGGTAAACTATAGAAGTATAATGAACAAAGTAATCAAATTTGCAAAATTAATAGAGATGCACGAACCACAAGTAATAATTGGGGTAGAGAGTTGGTTAAAAGAAGAAGTACTAGACAGTGAGGTTTTTCCTGATGGTTACAGAGTGTACCGGAGATATAGAGGAGCAATTGGTGGAGGAGTCTTCATACTAGTTAGCAAAAACTACCACAGTTCACTGGCATTCATAGATCAAGACCATGAGTTACTTGGGATAGATATCTGGTGTAGTAAAAAAAAAAAAAAAAAAAAAAAAAAAAAAAAAAAAAAAAAAAAAAAAAAAAAAAAAAAAAAAAACCCGCAGTGGAAGAATGACAGAAGAGGATGAGGCTCTTGGGGAGAAATTAAATTCATACTCAGATTTCAGAGCTGAGAATAGAATGATCATCATCAGCGGGGATTTAAATTTACCAGGTGTAAACTGGGAAGGGAATAAGATAAATAACACAAGGGAACAAAGATTTGCAAATACCTTAATAAGGGAAGGAGGATTTACACAAGTGGTTGAGCAAAACACTAGGGGACAAAATATTTTGGATATATTTCTAATTCAGCCCGATGAAAACCTTTTGAGGTATCAAGTAACTGAAGGAATAAGTGATCATGAAGCAGTTCTGATGGATATTAGAGGATTCAGTAAACCAGCAGCCAAAATTGAAGGGGGAAATAGGTACAATTATAAAAAGGCACAGGTTTCAAATTTGAAGAGATATTTCTTAGAACAATTCAGCAAATGGAAGGAAGGCTCAGGTACAGTAGAGTCAAGGTGGGAAGAGTTCAAGGAAATAATAAGAAAGGGGGAAGAAAAATTTATTCCAAAGCAGAAAATAACGAGAAGTAGAGAACCTATGTACTATAATAGGGAAGTGAGGAGGTTAAAGAGGTTGATAAGAAAAGAACATAACAGAGTTAAGAGACAGCAGAGTAGTAGGTAATATTTAAAACAACTAAACAAGGACTTAATAACAGCAAAGAAAATGGCTGAAGATGGGTTTATGAAGAGTATTGTCAGTGCGCGAGGACCATTGACTGATGCATCTAGAAATTTCTATGGCTATATCAGGAAACTGAGGGGAAGGGAGGGTGTAGAGACACTTATAGATAAAGATGGAGAAGAAGTTACTAACAATTTGAAAAAGGCAGAGATTTTAAGTAACTGGTTCAGTGAAAGCATTAGGGACAATGAATCAGAAAAAGAAGGGTCTAATTCGGAGAACGAGCTTAACAACACAATTAGAAACGACAATAGTAAAAAATTTGATATTCATCCTGAGGAAATCATGAAAGAGATAAGAAAGCTGCAAAAAAAATAAAGGGGCTGGTGAAGATAATATTACTACAGATATCTTAAAGATAGCCGGATGTGACATTGTACCTTATCTTGAAATACTATTTAAATTGAGTCTATACACTTGCTGCTTACCACAGGACTGGAAAAGTGCAATAGTAGTACCGGTACATAAGGGAGGGGTGATAAATAGAGTTGAGAATTACAGGCCAATCAGTTTGACATCAGTGGTAGGTAAATTAATGGAAAGATTGATATGCAACCACATCAGAAATATATGTGAGGAATGTAAGTGGTTTTCAAGCAGGCAACATGGTTTCAGGCAAGGATATTCATGCGAATCTCAGTTGGTGGGATATATGCAAGATATTTCAGATGAAATGGACAAGGGAGGCCAAATTGATAAGTGTAGCACTAGATATGTCTAAGGCGTTTGACAGAGTAAGTCATAAAATGGTAGTAAATAAGGTAAAAACCATTGGAGATGGATAAGAAATCATTTGCTGGGTAGAAGAATTTTAAAAAGGCTAGAAAACAGAAAGTTAGGGTAGCAAATGTAGTATCAAAAGAAGTTGAAGTAAAAATGGGTGTGCCACAGGGTAGCGTATTGAGACCATTGCTATTCATTAGTTCTAATGAATAATTGTGTTGATTGTTTACTATCTGAAATTAGATTGTTTGCAGATGACATAATGCTGTATAAAAGAATCAAAACGATAGAGGATTGTAAACAGTTGCAGGGTGATCTGGACAGGATATCTAATCGGGTTGGTAAACATGGAATGAAGATAAATGCAAAGAAGAGTCAGCTTATTAGATACACAAATAAAAAACAAAAGGTTAATTATGAATATAAGGTGGGGGAAGAATTGCTTGCTGAAGACTTGAAATGTAAATATCTTGGAATTACTTTTGATAACAAACTTAACTGGGCAGGACACATAGGATAGGTGGTAGGAAAAGGTTTCAAAGTTCTGCACTTGTTGGAGAGAGTGATGAGGGGATGCAGAATGCAATCAGTGACGGATATTATAAAGGGGATGGAATGGGATTCATTGCAAGACAGGAGGAGGATGAGGAGGGTCATGGGAGTGTACAGGGCATATACTGGCGATGAGGAATGGAAGGATATTGCAATAGGTATGAAAAGTAGTGCATGGAAGGGAAAAGATGACCATGACCACAAGCTGGTACTCGATTTCAGGCACAAGGGTGTGGGATGATTCTCTTTTTGAGGTAAGGGTGTCAGGGATTGGAATGAGTTACCAAGAGAAATGATGAATAATTTACCGACAACTTTGAAAGAATTTAAAGATAAAATTTGTAGAGGGCAAATGTAGGTAGGTGCAGGATAGGGGGAAGTTGGGTGTGTAGGGAAATTGCCACCGGAGCCTGTGCTCCATTGCAATTAAATTAAATTAAAGAGGAGTTAATTATCCTGTGATACATCTGTTTAATAAACTTCCAAAGAGCATAAAACAGTTTGCAGATAATAAAGATATATTTTTTAAAAAATTGAGAAATTATCTTATTGGCAACTCCTTCAAGAATTTGAACAAAATAATTAATTGTATTCAATAAGACCTTTTGCAAAACTCAGTTGTTAAATTAATGTTTATTTTTGTTCTCTTTATTTGTCTTTGTAACATATGATTGTTTTTACTATGATTATGACTCATATTGTATGTATGTGTATTAACCATGACATGTTTCACATCCCAGAGGTCCTTTCACAGCTGCGATCCATGAAACGAGATTGATAAATAAAAAATAAATAAAATTAGAACACTATAGAGATAGTGGTAGGCCAGGACTTTGGTTTATATAAAATAGAAAGCAATGTGTATCACTGAAAGATGTTAATACAGGAGTGGTTATAAACTCAGATGCTTAAAGATACAGGTTTATTTCCAGGGGATGATACAGTTGTTTCTCTTTTAATAATGTTCCAGACACTGAGCTGCTAATCTCACTGTTTCTAGCCAAATGTTTAGCTTCTCTTATTACTTTGGTTAAAATTCTACAGTAAGTTTTGTAATTATTTATTTTTTATTTATCAGTGCCAGCACAGTAGGTATACTCCCTACTATCATTTGTAGTGGAAAATCCTGAACACATCAATCTTAATGCTGACATACGTAGCCATAATACTAGGAATAAATATAATATTCACAAGGATTACAAATCACTGTCAATTGTACAGAAAGGGATAATGTTTACTGGAGCTTACCAAAAGAAATAAAGTGTTATCTACGAAAGCCTCACAACTTTAGACCAAACAGAAAGATTTTCTGATTCAGAACCCATTTTAGTCTGTGAAAGAATTTTCTTCTTGGAATTTGGTAAGTAAGAAGGGCTGAGAAAATACTATATATGCTTTTTGGAAGGGTAAAATGACAAAGTTGTCCACAATTACTAAAATGATATATGGATTTTCTTTTCTATTTAAACTATTGACAGATGAAGTAATAAGACCATTTGCAAAATTCAGTCATATATGGTAACTAACATGGGATAATATGTATTTACAAATTGCAGTGGAAAATTGTCATACTAACAGGTTTTTAAGTAATTGACTGGTTATCAGTTATTAGTAATATTATTGATATTGTTAATAAGTGAATGCACTGTTCCATATTTATAGTAACTTACATGATATAATATCTAGTTGCAGATTATAGTGGAAACTTATTTTGTTAATTTCTGCTAGAAACTAACTGGATATTATTAGATGCTGGTAACAAGTGTATACACTATTCCACATGTAGTAACTAACATGTGATTGTATTTGCAAATTACAGTGGATACTGATTATACTAATGGTTGTTAAGTAGCTAACTTGTTGTTAATTGCTTGAAATATAATTGATATTATTAATAAGTGTATGTACTGTTCCACATCCCCGAAACATCAAAGCAAACTCATCTACCTATTTTAGTGGTCTGCACGTGAGGACTCACCGTCGTAGGCGTCGGCACGGAACCAGTCGGCGACGTCGTGCGAGGTGGCCAGCGTCACCAGGCACGACAAGTACAGGACCTGCCGACCAAACCACACGCAAACAGCTGACACTGGCACTCACCCTAGACTATAACCTTAGTATTTCTAAAGGTATTATGTTCTTAACATTGAAAATGTAAAAGGTCTGTTGTGAAAACAGATACACAGTTTGGGAGCCACATTTTGTTTATCAAACACAGGAGTTGGAGGGTATGCAAAGAAGAGCAGCTAGATCTGTTTGTGGAAATTATCGCAGGACCCCATGGCCGGCGCTAGGAATTTCGGGCCCGGGGTAAAATGGGCGACGTTTTATTTTTCTATTTTTTTTAAGCTCTACAAACTGGCGGCACTCTTGGCTTCCTCCCTGAGGGCCCCTACAACCGGTGATCGGGGCCCCACTCAGCCGGCGGGGCCCGGGTACATTTGACCCGCTTACCCCCCCCTAACGCCGGCCCTGCAGGACCCAGTCAGTAACTGATATGATAAAGGAGCTGGGTTGGGAGTCATTGGAGGAAAGGAGGAGGGTGAAGAGAGTGCCGGGAATGTACAGGGCATATGTTGGTGATGGGGCTTGGAGGGATTTTGGTCAAAGAATTAGGAATAGTGCATGGAAGGGGATAGGCGGCCATGACCACAAGCTGGCACTTGATTTCATGCATAAGGGAGTTGGAAAATTTTAACCCAGGGAATTGTGATGGCAGGTGAACAACTAAAGAAGGTAAACAGGTTCAAGTACTTGGGGAGTGTATTAGAGAAATGAGGAGGAAATGATGGCGAGATAAGTGAGAGAGGAAGACAAGCAGAGGTGTTTCTAAGGAGCATTAGAAGCCTGATATGGAATAAAGATGTGCCACAGAGAAGCAAGAGAGTAATCTATCATACATATTATGTGCCTATCTTGACTTATGCTGCTGAAACATGGACAATGAAAAAGCAGGACATCAGCAGAGTACAAGCAAGTGAAATGAAGTTTTTAAGAGGTAGAATGGGAGTTACTAAAATGGACAGAATAAATAATGAAGTGATTCGATGCACCATAAAAGAGGTACCCCTACAGGAAAGGGTAGAGAGGACCAGACTGAGATGGTATGGACATGTAAAGAGAATGGAGGTTCAGAGAATCCCAAGAAAAATCCACAAAATTAAGATGCACGGGAAACGACCCAGAGGAAGACCAAGAGATGGATGGCTGAAAGGAGTGGAGGAGAGAGGAGAGGACTGGAACAAAGTGGTGACCGAGAGGTGGCGGGAAGGAAGAAGGAAATGGAGAGGCTTGTGCTTAAAGCAGACCCGGATGGTATCTGGAAACTGTTGAGGATGATGATGATGATATAAAGAGGTATTTAGATGACTATCGGAATTGCTACCAGAGTGTTAGCTCCAGCATAAATAAAACTTAATAAATAATATTTCTAGTGCAGAACGGTTTGTCGAGTCTATGCAAAACTGAAGAATGCCTAATTTTTTGAAAAATTGTTTGGCAGGAGAACCAAAATACCCCAGATACTCCAGGAGATAAACCATTCACTGAATTCTCGGGAGAGAGCATACTGACGTTTTCTGCTCAGTATCGTCACAGTATTGGCCAGTAGCAACTAACTGCAAAATCTTCTTATAACAAAATAATTTAGTTATTTTATGTGAATACCAAAATTTCTTGCATTGAGATCATTTAAGCTTAGCATTGTAATTTTTCAGAGAGAAAGGATCTGCTTAGTACTGAACAAATCAATTCATTATATAATTAAATATATATTGTATCATATGTTAATTCTTTTTATTCTTTTCGTGTCGATGACAGCATCAAATATGTGGTAGTTTTTCTTCCAATGCGATGGCTTTGTCAGTAGCTGATTGGAGGTCAAATTGAGATAGATTTATTCCAATTTGTGGACAAGACAGCAAATGTACCATGGTTTGTCTCTCCCCGCACGAACATGTGGTACCTGGCTGTTCTCCCAGGTATCCCCAAGTGGCAAGTGTTTCTTTGCAGCGGCCAACTCCAACTCGAATCCTGTTTAGTGACTTCCATACGGGCCGTGGTTGTTCAGACCCTCTTTTGGCTTGATCCACTCGAACCCTTGTTGTAATCTCTTCTCCCGAGCCAGTATTCTTCCATAGCTTGGAGCCCCAGTTGGTGGCTTTGAAGTTCGCATATTTTAATGGACAATTATTAAATGTTAATCAGTTTCAAGTTTATAATACTGACTGAAAAATCTTACATCATTGAATGCGGGCGCCGCCACTACACATGTGAACAATCATTTAAAGCGCAGCTAGTTGAATTATATTGTCCTGTCGAGTGTGTGGCTCATTTAGATGCTTGCACAGGCGTGTTAACAGCAGCAACACAGAACTAGTTCGAAAATAGCGCATTTCTATTTAACCAGATTCACTCTTCTAAAAATTTCACGAATACTCTTAATAGCGAGGTTGGTGGTTTGTAATAGGAAGAAAGAAGAACCACCTCATGCATAGCAACAGTTTTTTTCTTCTTATTTGCAAGTCAATCCGGTCTTCTTCCATTCAGCTCTAGCCTCTGCCCTCCTCTTGATATCTCCTGCAGCCAACATCTTCTATTATCTGCTGGATGGTATCTTTTCAGTAAGCTCTCATCTCTTAAGATATGTTCAATAAATAGTGTCCCCTGCATTCTTGTACTGTTCCATATAGAGTTATACTCCCCTGCGCTCTCAAAAATTTCCTTATTAATAATCTTGTCCCTGCAGATAATCTTTAACATGCTTCTGTAGCATCATTGCTCAAATGAAATTAATCTTCTTTACCAACTGTCCAGGTTTCACATCAATACAGGGCAATGTTCCACACATAAGCTTTTAATAGTCTTTTCCTCGCTGCCCAACTGATGTTATTTGTTGTGAAAATTCGTTTATTTTTGTTGAACGCTATTTTTGTTTGTGCAATCCTATATTTTATCTCATTCTTGCTTCTTTCATATATTGTAATTTTGCCTCCTAGGTAGCAGAATTATTGCACATCCTCCAATGTTTCTCCATTATTATCAATTTTCACTTTCAAGTCTTTATCTATACCGCGTAACATGACTTTCGTTTTCGCTTTAATAATTTTCATATTGTACTCATTCCCCACTGTTTCCTCTATCCTTTCAATAAGTTCGTTAAGATCCTCTTCACTTTCCGTTACTATCACAATATCATCTGTGAATTGAATCATATTGACTAGTTTTCCCTGTATCTTCATCCTAACATCAATTTCGTCTATGATCTTATCCAGAGAGTCTTGAAAATTAAGGGGGACAGGGCACAGCCTTGTCTGACTCTTCTACGCATTGCTGCTTCCTCTTGTTTATTTCCAGTTTTTATTACAGCTGTTTCATTTAGATAAAGATTACATATTAGCCACCTATCTCTGTATTGTAACATATTTTTCTGAGGTTCTCAAACATCTTCATTTGACATTATTATCATATGATTTTTTAATATCAATGAAACCTAAATACGTTTTTTTGCCTTCTCTGTCCTCTTTTGTAATATTAGCCTCAGTGCAAGAATTGCTTCCCTTGTACCTCTCCTTTTCCTGAAACCAAATTGGTCTTCTGTTGGAAATTCTACTTGTTTTTCCATTCTTTGTAGTACCATGTTGGTGATAATTTTTGATCCATGAGCTACTAAGCTTATTGTTTGATACTGCTCACGTTTTTTAGCACCTAGCGTCTTTGGTAAGGGAATGATAACATTTTTCTCAAAGTCTGAGGATAGTTTTCCTCCCTTATAAATATCCTGTACTAGCTGAAACAATCTCTCTTCCATTACAGGAGCTCTGCTTTCAAATTATCAATACCTGGTGTCTTATTATTCTTTAATCTTCCTAGTGCCATTCAATTTCCTCTCTTAATATATTCCATCCTTTATTTCCATCCTCTCTTTCTAGAATCTTATTTTTATCTCGTGCAAGTTTTATATGTATTGCTTCCACCAGTTCACAATACCACCATGGAGGAAGGAATATATTCCTCCATGGTTACCACTTGCATCGTTTATTGCATCATCTTTGTCGTATCGCTTACCAAAGAAATTTGTAACTATTTTATATGCACATTCCACATTGTCATTCCGTATTTTTTCTTCATTTCGCAGCAGATAGAGGAGAATCGGGTAATATGGAACACCATTTATGTTTTGTTGTACAAATTAGTACTGAAAATAATTTAACACCTGAATGAAAAACAAATACAATCTTCAACTTCTTGTGATAATATATATCTAATAAAAATCTGTCAAAACAGATTTTTTTAATTAGTAAAATTTAGTTTAAAAAAATTGTCGTTTGGAGGGTAATATTGAATAGGCGGATAATATAGAATAGAAGGTTTCAAATAGTGTAAACTATCTGGAATTGAGAAAAACAGATTTAATGATACTTTTTAGTCAACATAATCATCATCTTTGTCGGATTCAATAGCTTTCGCCTCTTTTTTTCCTGTCTATTTTTAAAACAGAACATAATTAATGAATTAATTAATTCAGAAATATTTACTTTCTCAATTGTTATTTTATTATTTTCAATCAATATTAAGAAAAATCATATTACCCACACTTATATTTTATTAAAAATGTATTTTAACTCAGAAATTACTTTTCGGGTTGCATGAAATACCACAGTTTTTTTCTGGTTTTGCGGAATATTAAATATCTCATATTACCCGAATTGCCATCTTGGACAAAATAAGCTTGATGAATGATGATATTATTAAAAAATATGCCAGCCAGAAAAGAGAACTGTACAACAAACCATCACTCTTTTAGTACACAATATACCTACTAAGACTAGCGATCAACAAAATAAATCTAATATTTTATATATAATTTAGAAAATTTATGTGCAAAAATTCTCCAAAGTGGAAAAACAAACTTTGTTGGACAGCAAACACAGTTCGGCAACCAAATGACCGACCTTCATAACAAAGCATCGTAGGAGTTTTGAGCAGCAGTTGATGGTACTTCCACTATACAGCAGCATTCGGGAGAGGAGAAACCGCGGTATTCCATATTACCCGACTATTCCATTTTACCCGATTCTCCTCTACTGTATAATAATTTTCTCTTGTAATTCTAGCTCCCTTGTTAATGGCATTGGTCAATGATCTATATTTCTTCTTATGCATTTAATTCGTTGATCCCCAGGGGCGTAGCTACTATGGGGCTAGGCGGTGCAGTGCACCGGGGCCCTCACGCTCAGGGGGCCCCCAAGCATACCTCAAGGGGCCCCTAAGCGCACCTCTAGGGGCCCTCAGGCGCAGTTTAGGGGGCCCACGAGCCTTCACGGCAAACTGGCGACCTTTTTTTTTTTTTTTTTTAGCTCTACCGTCGTCTAAGGGGCCCCTGAGACTGAGAACACAGGAGCCCCTCAATCCCTCGCTGTGCTCAGGGGGGCCCCAACCACTGCTCAGGGGCCCCTAAAGAATAATTCAAGGGCCCTCATCCTCAGTTCAGGGGGCCCCTACCAGCACACAAAGCAAAAAAAAGGTCGCCCGTCTGTCCTGAGGGCCCAAAATAAATTTTTTGCACCGGGGCCCTTGTTGACCTAGCTACGCCACTGTTGATCCCTTCTCTCTACAATCATATCTAGTATTTCCTTCCGCATACCAAAGTGGGCGGCTGCGATGAGAGGGAACACTCATGCAGACAAACAACTACACAATACAAAATATTTCGGCATCTGCCTTCTTCGGTGGTAGAAAAACGGGACATTAGGTTCCGTACATGTGTACACAACGAACGTCGCCTAGAAGCCGCTTCTATTTTCCTTAGTTTGATCTAGTTTTTCCTTCATAATCCATTCCTTTCTTGGCACGATTTCTTTTTCCCTAAAATTTTATAAGCAGCTTCCATCATTTGTAATGCAATACAAAATACTTACAACAAATTACGAAGCATTTGGGAAATCATTTGAACGTGTAAAACATATGTACGACAAACTGTCACTGACCTTAACGGAATACAACTAACCTTAACAAAATACACGCATGATTTTGTACCTCCGTGGCATGTGTTGCTGCGATCGTAGACTGTGAGAATGTTTCGCCAGTAAAATGTTTAAGCTACATAGGAATTGTACAGAAAAACAAAAATGTTTCTGTAAGAGAAAAAATATCCGAAAAGCTATTTATTGTACAAAAAACACACAGTTCATTGATAGCTCCGTAACATGTGGTGCTGTTGAATCCTCGTCGCCGTCAGGGAAGCAGTTTACTAATATCTCTGTAGTTTATGCTGCTCCTATCTAGAGGCTCTCTCATTTGCGAGACCTTCATAGTACTTTAGTTCTTTAAGGGTCAAATACAGAAAATATTTTCTTAATTTATGATGATACCTAATTGGAGACCTCAGTTTATAAGATGATAACTAATTGGAGACCCCATTTATCGATTTCAATTAGGTGTCAAGGGAGATAAATGGATTAACATAAAAAGAGTTATGGGACCTTTAAGGGTCGTGTTACGAAAAATTCCTTTCTTACAAAATGATGTAACCAAAGCGGAGACTTTAATCTCTAAAATAATATCTCACTTCTTGATTTCAGTTAGGTATCAAGGGACAAGTGACACAAAAATGCGTTGTAGAAATATTTATAGTTTTGCCTTTTAAAGGTCGAATTCCGAAAAATTCTAAATATATGACGTCACCAAAGCGAAGCCCTTCATTCTAAGATTTTTCACATGGCAGCCAACCTCTTACGACGAAGTCAACTGCAAGAGTAAACACTATGGAGTAACAAGCAGCGTCTTCTTGCACCGGCTGCATTTCATCCTAACCACAATGCTAATGTTTACCTTCCGTTGATCAGTTGTCTTTGTGATCCACGCTGTATTTCAACATAAACAGTCTCCGCGAAAGCCGACATTTCATCGCAAGAAGTTGGCTGCCATGCGAAATAAGTCAGCCTGCTCAATGCTGCACATTACAGAACGTCTATGTGCGGATACCTCTCCCCAACATGTCATAAATGCAGACTGACGAACAGCTACAGTAAACATCAACGTCATAACTTATACCTAACTGCCCAAATTTCGAACGAATTTAATTGATTAGTATATACTTGATGATTATAATGCCCAAATATTCTTAAATCATGTCGTCCAAAGAGAGTGTGTACAAATTGTCACACCGAAAGCCCAGTTCGTTGTAAGTCCCCTCCGCGTAGAGTCTAACAAGGTTATCAGCCACGCGAAATTAGTAATATGACCAGAAGACCTGTGCGAATACAATGAATAGTAAGGTTAGGGGTTTTTAATATTATGAAAGAAGAACCACCTCATTTGTTTCAATTGTTTATTTGTTTAGTGTAATAAGTACGTAACAAAATTCGACGCCAATAAAGCAGTTTATTAATATCTCTGTGATATGTGCTACTGCTCCCTTTAAGGGTCAAATTCCGAAAAATTTCGTCCTTAAGATATGATGTGAGCAAAGCAGGGACCTTAATCTTTAATATGATAGCTCACTTATCTTATATACTGCCCCCCCCCCTGTTTTTTTTTTTGTTAAGGGTTTAGGCTACTTGAGCCCCTGATTGGAAGGAGATGTGGTTGGAGGGTAGTAAATGGGAAGGAATTCAGCCACGGCCTTTGTTAGGACTTCGCCATGCATGAGGATGAGCGTAACGCCCGTGTCTGGCATTCGGCAGTAGGAGGGTTGGATTCCCGGTACGGCAATCCGATTTCCATCTTCCTGAGTTTTTATTCCCAAACACCACTTTTGGCACGTGAGTTAGGAGTAGAATTCTGGAACATGTAATATGCTCTAACATTATAAAGTTTCTAGATGAAATCGTACCAACATCATGTGAATCACAACTGGCTCTATTTTCGCATAAAATAATGGAAGTTATCGACGCAGGTTCACAAGTTGATGCAATTTTCTTGGATTTTCAGAAAGCTTTTCACTTTGTACGACACAACCGACTTTTAGGGAAGATTCGAGAATATATTACATCGGATCAGATTTGCGAATTGAATTTATTGGAGAATATGGGAAATTCTTAATTTACGAGTGCATTCAAATACTTCTTCCGCCAACCTATTTAGGTCGCAAAGACAGGACAGATAAGATTACAGAAATAAGGTATTCTTTCCTTCCTCGTTCTGTTCGGGATTTGAATGCACATAATTAGGATTGGTGCTTAGCACCATCTGCCAGTCACAATATTTGTAACTTGCAGACTATAGATGTAGATACAGTTGGAATCGTTCGTCATACTCTACTCTAAAGCTCTATTTCTCCAAATACCATCTGACTAAAAATGAAAAATGTCAGAATAGGTGCTTGCGAAATACGAGTTCACTCTAGGAGCGACAGCGAGCAGGAAGCACTTCTTTTTTATTTTTTATGAACCGTCCGTGCATCGAAATACTAGAGGAACTTTAATTCTTGTTCGCACTGTTAACTGACGATCAGTGGGTTTCACCGCAAAGTTCGCCCTGATTTTGATTAGCACAATTCCTTTTAACCTCATTAGGATTTATAGTAAAAGATCAAGTTTACGCGAGGCCCGCAAAATCGGTAGAAACGAAATAAAGTATCGTACAGGCATCTTAAACCTCTTATGACAAACTATTCCTAATCTCATTTTATATCAACCCATGATATGTTTAACAAGTCGAAATTATACCTGGACCAATAACATTTGTATACTGATTTCTTCGCGTGTAAAGTGTATTTAATGAAAATTTTAACTGTCATGCGCATCAGTAGTATCATGGCATCAGAGACGAGTCAATATGTCTGTTCAGATAGTTCAGTACAGAACGTCAGCATATCTTTTGGTCCCCTTTACTTATCTCGTACCTGTTCCCCGACCTGACGCACACTTTTTCTTGAAGAACATTTTCAGCCGGAAATGACAGCAATTTATGCTGTCAGTGGTTCCAGCACCATTAGATTTTCGTTTATATAGGTAACGTATTAATAGAGACTCTCTGATTAGACTAAGTGGTGATGCACTCTGTATTAATGATGATCAATACGTCGGAGATAGATTGAAACGTTTTTAATTTCGCTTGTGGGGGAGTCTATGATATCCAAGCCACTGAAACATCAGGAATTTTATGGTCGATTCCTACATATCTCAAGGTGATGAAACGAAAGAAAAGAAAAATATTTTTATTATTATTATCTCGCACAGTTCTCTAGATATTGTCTCTCAAAATTGAGTTGATTAGGTTGAGATGCTGCCTGGACCAAAATAAATTAGCCGAAGCTGGTAGAAGGGGACATTCTGCACCTTCCCAATACTCAGACTCACCTGTTGAAATTTGTTTTAACTGCTTAGTTATAATATCCTCTTCACGATTTTCGTTCTCTTTTTTCGGAAAAGTAGCCACAAATTAAATTAAAAATGCCGAAATATGAGGTGCTCCGCAACCGTTAAATGTTAACAGCACTGCAAAAATGACACAAAAATTATCGGTACAAGGATCATATCAACCTAAACAGATTCGTTTTGTCGTAGTGGTCGTGGTTAGGTTGAAATTCGGCCTGGGCCAAAAGACAAAAGTTTACGGGAAATTCCTTCTGCAGCATCCATCTCAGAAATGCAGAATTTGTTTACAGCGGAAGCAATCGAGTGTATCTGACTGCTTATATCGACTCTTAACATGGCGAGCGTTGTTGTATTACATCTCGGAAAAATAGTTTCTAACTTTTAATTTCGTGCAAATTTTTGCAACGCAGGAAGCTGAAACAGCAAGAAACATTACAACAACGGATTTAACTAACATTTCAAGTGATTTTCATTATTTTGCAGCGCCGGCGGCATCTAATAGCTGCGCGTCACTTCACATTTCGGCAGTTTTCATTTGATTTGTGGCGACTTTTCTGAAAAAAGGAGAGTGCAAAACGTGAAGGAGTTTCAACAAATTTCAACAGGTCAGTACTAGTTTCGGGCAGGTGGAGAATGTCCCCTCCCACCCGCCGAAGCTACTGGAAACTACACGGTGAATATACACAATAGGTGTTTTGTTTCCTTTCTAGCTGTTGTGGTTAGGTTGATATACGGCAAGATGAAAAACGTCACCAAAAACACAAGGAACTATACCTACAACTGATTTTTAACATGCTATATCTCTAAAACTAAGCGATATATTAAAAGCTTTTATTCTTTATTTTCGATTTGTTTCGTCGAGTTCTACAATAATTCATCAGAAGATTGTGGCGCCACGGTAATGATAGAACAATTTACCGAAAACTTTGAAAGACTTTAAAATTTGTAGAGGGGAAATGTAGGTGGGTGCAGGATAGGGGAAAGATGGGTGTGTAGGGAAATTGCCACCGGAGCCTGTGATCCATTGCAATTAAAATTAAATTAAATTGCCGTGATAACAGACCAGCTGAACTAGAGTTACCATTTCGGACTAACAGCACAGTTGTTTCTGTGTTCCTGCATTTCCCGGGTCAAGTTTAAAACGCGATACATGACGTCACTAACGTGCGATGTAGCGGAGGTATCAATGCGCGTGTGATTTAAGCTTTGCTTTTCTAGCGGCAATATTAGCGTAGATTGTAGTTAGGTACGGCAACCAAAACTCTTGCTCTAATGAGAGCCGTGTCATCACGCTGGTGACATGATGTTAATGAATTTAGGTACTTAACTGTTCATAAGACTAATGTACAGTAAGACAACAGACAGTTTTGTAGCTACAGGTAATACTTACCGCATACACGACTGAGATGATAAAGCATCCCACGCGAAGAGACAGGCACAGGAAAGACGTCCTGAACAGGCACATGGTGGACCCTCTCTAAGAGCAAAACACTAATATCAATGCCAACTATCGATTCTTTCGTACCTACATCTTTTTTGTTTTTCGTTAGACAAGGAATTCCGCAAAGGTTTTACATCAATAACATTCATAGTCTACAAGAGCTAGTGCAATTGAGGATATTCTGATAAATACATTTACAATTTTTTCTAATATTTACTTTGGGTATGGCTGTAGTACATTAAAAATTAACTTTTATTACATCTTTGAAAACTTTAAATAGAAATGCACTTTAGTTTAGACACAAAAGGTATGAGATCAAAACACAATAAAGCCTATATACTTACTTACTTTTTATCGTTAATGTATTAATTATTAAACATTAATTGCGTAAAAAATATATAAATTATAAGTGCGTCGAGTTACTCTCTGGCGGTAAACGTTACCAACCCAGTTTCTGTATTAAATTGAATTCACTAAAACAGTTAGTTGTAAAAGCTAAAATTAAAAAACAACATGGAGGGACTTGAAGAGGTTTAACAAAAAAAATAAAAAACATGCATCTTCATGATATATTTGCTATTCCATTCGCGAAATTTTCTATTGCGAGAATTTATGAGTGATTTTCATCTTTAGTTCCCGCGACGCATCTGGTTACGAACAAAAGTCATTACTTATTTGGTTTCAGGAGAAAGTGGAAACATTTACTTGTATAGAAACAGAAACAGCGATTGCAAAAAATAACCAACAGAAGAGGTAAACACTTTACAAAAAAAACGCTGGAAGAAATTAAGATTGGGGAAATTTAAGATAAACATAAATAAGAAAATGAGTGTGCAGGAAATTGCCACCCCATTAAAAGCGACAACCCATAAAGCTGAGCGACGTACGGGGTGGACGATTCGACCTTTTACCAAGAGATGGCAGTGCCAACTAGACTTACAGCTGTTCAGCGCACAGCTATATATTTTGCTACTAGAGGGCAGTAATGGCATTATGATTCTCAATACCGTGGTTTGCATTATTTGTTTCGTCTGATACCGCAAACAAATACAACAGTAATATTGCAAGCCGAAATTCTATTCTACATTACAACTTTTTTTTCTGTTTATGGAAGTTCAGTTTTACAAGTGTTTTGTAGGACAAATGTTTTTCTACTCCACGGTTAGAATATAGACCTCTGTTTTTGTTAAAAGCCAGCAATATTAGAAATCAATCATAACTACGCACAAATCGCTATAACGGAAGCAAAAATCGGCTTAATTTTCTACGTGTGGTTCTAAGCGATCATTCTGTATAGTGAAACACAAATTGCAGCTGTGCATGTAATGTGAAAATTTCTGTTCTTATGCCGAATACTGTAGACGCATAGGGAATACAGGGAATCAATTCAAGAACAGAATAATATACGAAAGGCAGCAATGAACTGCAACCTTACTATTGCCTAGATTAGAAGTATGGTAAGTAGAAATAAGAAAGCGGATGGGCACGAGATGACAGCTCGCTACTGATGGTCGCGTTTATTTTCACTAGCATAAATAATGGTCATTGCAAAGACGCTAATGCGAAATATGAGGTGAAAATTTTAAAAAAAATCAGGTTGTTTTCAAGATATTAAACTAAAACGTTAGACGAAAGAGGCCTACAAAAAGAACTTTAATGTGAAGACAAAGAAGCTGAAATGTAGCTAGGCAGACTCAAATTTATCCATTGACAGCAATGCTGACTGAATACTACACAAACGATAGTAAATCATTAATAGCCACTAAATGAAATTTCTTCATGTTGACTAGCATCCAACTCGGAAGATAGTATGAAAGGTAAATCAGGCGAGCGACGACGTTGTATACTTGTAAAGTGACAACATTGGGTTACCACTTGCAGCTACATCAGATTACGGCGATTCTCGTTACTGACAACTTCTACTTCTACATGGTTAGGATATTGGTGAGTAGGAGGGGATAGCCGATTCAAGCCAGAAACCGGGAAAACCCGTGACGTCACTAAGTGGTGGGGGGGACCTCCCTCCCCTCCCCTCCGGCGGGCTTTTTGAATCAGCCAATCAGCGTTCAGGTGGTGGGGGGTACCTCCCTTGGCGGGCGTTCAAACCTCAATTTAGTTCCTCAACCAGCCGCACAGATGGCGACACCGGGTGGGCTTGCGCATATGTTAGTTCACCGATCGGACGCACAGATGGCACCATCTCCCAAGGGCTTAATATCTTTGGGCGCAGATATTCCACACCCCCAGGATAGAGAAAGCCAGCGGGGGAAAACCCAGCCCTAAGGCGTATTTGAACAGGTGTCGGTCGACATGTACGCACTTGCTCGGCCGCCGAGACCCTGTTGCGACATGCGCGATAACTTGCATAACTCTCGCTAGAGGTCAGCACACGGTAGTAGACATTTGCCGCTAGATGGAGCGGGTGTCCCAATATGCGTGAAATATTTCGGGAGTCCGACAGGTTACGAAATGGCTCCATTACAGAGCGATACAGCTAGGCCATCCACCATTGTGAAAGCATAGCTGGCGGACAAAGAAATTAGGGCGTCCAATTTCTTCGGTACTTAAGCATAAATCATTGCAATTTTACTAAAAACAAAAAAAAAGTCCACATTAAAACGACCTCGGCAGTGTTGGGGCTAGAGTGCCGAAGGTTGCCGGTTCGAGTCCGGCCGCGGTGTTTAAGTGTTTTGTGAAAAAGCCGTAAAGTTACGTAATTTCCACCGCCTAAAAAAAT